>CALNXK010000124.1:405000-505000 GCA_942486035.1 Porites lobata
ATTCCTACAGATGTCATAGTAGAGGCAGAAAACACAAAGACCAAGAGATCAAATGGATTCGGTCGAATAGTGAAATCGTCATCCCGCGAAAACGTGCCCAAGCCCGCCAGAAATTACCAATGAAGGAAAATGAAATCACTTGCGCACAGAAGAAAATTAATGGTTAATATGTCTGATATGTTTTAGCTCGAGTAAGCGAGTGTTATTGTAATGCCATGGTGATCTAAACTCCTAAGAGCAATTTTTAAAGCAACAGAAACACTAGGTGGCGCGCCCGTGATTCTGTGAGTTAGACACCACCGTATTATCAAATCACTTACGCACAGAAGAAAATTAATGGTTAATATGTCTGATATGTTTTAGCTCGAGTGAGCGAGTGTTATTGTAATGCCATGGTGATCTAAACTCCTAAGTGCAATTTTTAAAGCAACAGAAACACTAGGTGACACGCCCGTGATTCTGTGAATCAGACACCACGGCATTATGAAATCACTTGCGCACCAAGTGGAAATTTAAAGGTTAATATGATTTAGCTTGAGTAAGCGAGTGTTATTGTAATGTTATTGTCAGGGGCACCCAACGGCAATTTTCGGGAAAATATCTGTTCGGAAGACGATCTGAGAACTAGAATTTTCGGAACATTTGTTGTAAAATTTCTTGCTTGCCTGCCTCTGCTAGGATCTTCGAACATCTACAAAATGGTATAATTACCCATTTTAATCGGATATTTACCCTGAAAAAGGCCACCCAGAATTTTCGGGAGCCTTTTCCTGACTGAAATTTTGGAAAAGGTAAGTTTTGATCCCTATAATTTTCGGATCACTAGACTTTCAGCTAGGAAATCCGAACAGATGAAAAGTTTTTAGGGGATAAAAATATGCCTATATCTACCGTTTAAATACTAAAATACGTTCAACAATGCTATGTTAAGTGGTTTTGAACTATATCCTCGTTGGGTTCCCCTGTATTGTGTTCTAAACTCCTAAGTGCGAGTTTTATCATGCAACAGAAACAGTTAGACACCAAGATGTTATGAAATCACTTGCTCAATAACTGGAAAACCAAGGGGTATACAAGCTACGAAAGCTATATGTCTGTCTTAGAGTGTTTTGTAATAGGTGATTCTCTTGTAGGAGACCCTCGGCTCCGCCAGTTATATTTTTCGGCATTTATTAGTAAAAGATTTGTTTTTTCGTTACAAATAAAACACGCGTAGCAAAATTCCCATTTCCGGCACTTTTAGTACGTCCTGGAAACTGGAAAGCACAGTATACGTAACCGGTTATTCGGAAAAAGGCTTTTCTTTTTCTTTTTCATTTTTATTTTGAAAAAAACTGTTGCGATCCGTTCACTGAGAATCTCTGCTAATGCGGTTACATTTCGAAAACAATATTTTTGTGGTATCGCGTTCTCCTCGCGGGCGGCCTTTTGCTTTTAATCACCTGGAGAGACTTGGTAGTCTAGGTTTAGTTTTAGTTCGATTATTTCACGTCGTAGTTACAAAGAAACGTTTCGGCGTGGCCCACCCAATGTAAATACATTTGAGTAAAGTGGCCGAGTGTTCTGAAGTTGCTCTGTTTGAAAAGACATTTGTGATTTTTACAATAAAATCGATGATGTATTTACGGAGGTTTCGGTTATCGTTAGAGGAGACAAAAGCATATTTTGATTGTTTTTATTGCTCCTGTCGGAATAAAATTTCATATAAGTTAGCGAGATGAACACACGATGACGTGCGAGTAATAAGTTCCAGGGATTTCTTATAGTTCCCGATCTTCGGTCCTGAACTATCTTGTCAACACTTCCTTTGTTTTATATTGCGCAATCGGTCAATTCAGATGACCGTCGTGCACGTTTCCAAGGCTTGCAGGTCATCATGAAACAAGATACTTCGGCGCAGACCCACCATAAAAATTAGGCTTAAAGAATTATCTCTTTATGTAACTGAAATAATCAGTAAAACATAACTTTTCAAATAAATTCAGTAGCTGCGAATCAAAAAGTGCCCAAAAATTCACCGAAATTTCACGCAGAAGTGATGTCAGATGTGTTTGTATAGGTAATAGAATGATTTGTAGTGATATTTGGCATAAATACCACGAGTAATATTTCAAAATTGTCATACGTAATTTCACGAGCCGTTAGGCGAGTGAAATTTGAAACAATTTTGAAATATCACGAGTGGTATTTGTGCCAAATATCACGTACAAATGATGCTATTATTTGTTTATACTACTACCAACAAAAGGTTTGTAATTTTCACATGTAGGTATTTCAAATTAAGCTGAAATACCACTGCTCTAAGCCAATCAAATTGCAGAAATTTATCATGTAGTAGTATAAAATGTGATAAAAGCCAACTTGGATGCTATAGTCTCACGATCGCGTTTTGAGCCAATTTTATGAATGACAAAAGTAAATCGATTTTAGTTATTGAGATTCAGGATACACTTTGGAGAAAATAAAACAAACTGAAAGTTTACTTACCCGCAAGGAAGAAGTTTACGTTTTAAAAGAGGACAAAGAAAATTAAATGTTCTCGACTGGCGTCAGAGGACGAATCATGCCGACCAGAAATAAACCGCAGACAATCAATGCGTGTCACGGGTTGTAGCGAAAACGAAGACCCCCCCCACCTCCCCCCCACTTTTTTGATTTTATTCGGACGCGAATTCGCCTGCTACATTTTTTTAAATTATTGCTATTTTTATTTTCTTCATTAATTTTCTTAACCCTTTAAAGTTTATTGATCGTTTATGGGTGGAAGGTGTTGACAGGCCAAACACGATTCACGCGTTAAGGGCGGGGGGAGGGTAAGAAAGAGAAGGAGCCGTTCCCTTCCTTCTCTCCCCAATCCCCTCTCCTTTTTTCGTCCCTCCTTCTTTTCTTTCTTACCCTCCCCCTTAAACCTTCCCCCCGCCCCTTTAACGCCTGGTGTGTGAGAGAAAGTTTGA
The DNA here is from genome assembly GCA_942486035.1 of Porites lobata. Taxonomy (NCBI): domain Eukaryota; kingdom Metazoa; phylum Cnidaria; class Anthozoa; order Scleractinia; family Poritidae; genus Porites; species Porites lobata. Next base: position 407,955 of record CALNXK010000124.1, read on the forward strand.
GAGTACCTTTCCCTGTAGATGAAAAACGAAAAATGGGTGTCTTCGTTTTCAGGTCTTCATTTTCGGGTGTTTACTTGCAATTTTCGGGGGTCTTCGTTTTACATACAAACGCGTGTCCCGACCTCTCGGTATAAACAAACGGCAAAAAAAAATGCACATTTGCTCAATCATAATCTACCCGCTGGAGAACAGATTCATTCGAACACATTTTGGCACGAGGTAAATGTCGTGTGTCGCCTACCAACCCCATATGCCAGGAAGTAACTGGAACAGCAGTGATTTTCCGCCCTAGCCGGTCGGCAAGACCGCCACTATGTCTCTCCTTTGAATATAACTTACAATGCCCTCTGTTGGTTCCACACATATTTCCTCCACACCATCGAATGTTCCAGTGACTTCGACTATTGCCTTATCTAAATCTTCCGTACATACAGGCATCTTGGATTGTTTGAATTTGATCTTTGTCACCTTCAAACCCCCCGCCTCTCGATCATGCGCCTATTGTGATTGTAATCCAATCAAAGCATTTGAAACATTCGATATCTCCAAGGAACCAATCACAAGCGGGGTTGTAATTGGCTAGGCGCTATCAAAGGGATGGCGCTCTGGTCCAGAGGCTCTTTACGACTTGACCGAAACCGGAAACCGCGCCTGAAAAGCTTCTGGCACCTCGGGTAAAGTAGACTGCAGAACTGTCCTTTTTTCTCAAAATCAGTAAAGCAATCGGTAAAGCGTGGCGTAACAGTCTTAGGCGCGCCAAGCGCGCGAGCCTCACACGCCCGTAGGGCATCTCTCCCTAGTCTCGCTCTCTGTTTTCAGTCTCGTAACGTTTTGTTTGATTGCTCGTGCGTACTTGAATACGCAAAAATACGGACTGCGACACAACCCCTTAAAGTTTCGTTCCCCGTTTGTTTGTTTGTTTGTTTGGGTCGTCTGCAGCCACAAACATTAATTTAAAATCCTGATTATATTATTATAGCCTCTACAAAACAGCACAGAATACCTCACCTTAGTCAAGAACATTTTATCAGCGCCTGGTACATTTGGTGGTGACGATTTTCAAGGGCAACTTCTACAGCTGTAAAATGGGGATCCCCCAACTCCTAAAATACGTTAATTCGAAATCACATCTTTGGGAAGAGGTCATTCTTCAAGATACCAAACTGGTCATAGATGGGTTAGGTTTGTGCTACTATCTTTATAAACATGAGTTTAAATTTGACTTCCGGTGCGGTGGGCAATACGGCGAGTTTTATCACGCGGTTGATTCGTTTTTTACTGCTTTGAGCTCTAAACGAGTCGAGTGCTTTGTGATCTTCGATGGCGCGGACGATCCAAGCGACAAAAAGTTGGAAACACTCCAGGAGCGAGCAATCCAGAATATTCAAACGGCGGATGCTTTGGCAAAATCAGCTGCTAACCCCAAGTTCTTACTTCCGCTTTTGACCAAAGATGTTTGCCTACAGGCGCTAAGGGATCTTGGCATTCAATTTGCAGTTTGCGACAGGTAAATAATATTAAGCTTTGATAAAACGCACTGTTTCGAAGACTTTAAAAGCGGGAATTCCCCCATGGAGGTTGGCAGTCGTCTTACGGGCAATGGTAAAAAGTGAGTACCCGATTCGACAAAGTTGTTCACAGCCCTCAATTTTTTTCTGTATTTACATTCGATAACCATACAAACTGGGCCTAATCACAATCCAAAACTGAGTTTTAGCTTCAGGCGAAACTGCCTATCTCAGTAATTTATCAATAGAGCCCTGACCTGCACTTGTGACCTGTGATCTGTAACCTGTTTTTTGTACCTGCCACTGCGGGCAGGCTCCCAGGGAAACGTTGTTTAAAGAGAAGGGGAGAGATTTTATCTCCTCGCACGGTAACCGGTTATTTTTCCCCAAGTCATTTCGCCCCAGTTTCTTAAACCCCTTTTTTGAGTCATTCAGCGCGCTTTAAATGTCATATTCCCCGATCTATAAGCCATAAAGAAAAACAAGTGCACTTCAAACGTAACATTCCTCGTTTTAAAAAAGGGGGCTAAGTAACCGGGGAGAAATGACCGTAAAGCCCTCGCTCGAACCTCCACTAAAGAGCCTTTTCATAGGCTAGCACGACCAAACACTACCCTGCAATATGAAGCTATGAAATTGTTTGTTAAGCCAGTGTATTTTCTTTTGCGGCAAGCAGTGTAGTTTTTGATGTTGTATTTGACCTAAGATATAATCCTCTCGCTTTTCCTCAACAGTGAAGCTGATGCAGAAATTGCTTCCTTGGCTCAATCATTGAACTGCCCAGTTCTAGGCGATGATACTGACTTCTTCATATTTGATGTAAAAGCAGGCTACATACCACTGTCTTTTTTCGACTGGAAAGGAGGTCAATTAACAGCCAGTATTTTCTACCGTAGTAAACTGGCATCACACTTTGGAATTCGCGCAGAACTGATTCCTTTGTTAGCTTCTTTGGCGGGCAATGATTACGTGAAAACGCACGCACTGGAGGCTTTTTACCGTGCATTGACTGGCAGTCCGGGCACGCAGCATTTTAGCAGAAGTGAAGAAAGGTTTAGAAAAATTGCTAACAAGCTGTCCGAGCCACCTGACTCGTGTAACCAACAGGAAGCACTGGAGTCCGTCCTTCAAATGATATCATCGGAAGACAGATGTAAACTGAAACAAGCTGTACAACTTTCCCTTCAGGAATATAACATTAAGGAATCGAATTTATTTGATTATTTCACAACTGGTGCGGTGTGCAGCTCTCTTAGGACACGCAATGGCCACGAAATTAAGCAGTGGGTTTTGGAACGGTTTCGTTCTGGGCTGTTTTCAACCAAATTTATGAATAGTTTAACCTCTGGTAAATGCTTGCTTCGAGTGCAGGTTGAAAACTGTGACGAAATTTCCGCAAACCGCTCTTCTTTGCGGCTTAGACAGTTTGTTTACGGTATTCTAAACGATGTAGAAGAAGGCACAAACGAACCGGGAAATTTACCATCTGTCCAAGAATGGGATAGAGCAGGCACTGAGCTGGAACAGTTCAATGTTGCACCCTATGAAGAGGGTGTGGTACCAGGTATAAGTCTCATGCCATATCTCGAGACCACAGAGACGCTAAACGTTTTGTTATTTGCGCTTGATAGTGCAGACACACCCGAAATCGAGGCTTTACCGCAGGATATGAAGATATTTGCTGCATCACTTCGTTATCTTCTCAACCATGCGCAGCCAGAGCTGAAGATGAATCATCTCTTGGCTTTATTGTGCTGTTGTGTTAAGTTACAAGACAATTTGGCGGAAGAGAACGTGAAAACTCAATCAACTGATCTGCGAGCAGCGCACAGTTTTTGTCAGTGGCAGTCTGTTTTGATAGACGCTATCAACCTTAACCGCATTTTACTAGAGCCTGTACTTACACCGTACATTCATAAGATATACAATGGACAAACGGCGCACAGTCTGGCGGAGAAACTAAATCAACGTAAGTTATTTATCGACAAAACACTGAGTAAACCATGCCAGCACTTCCCCGTGCACAAGCAATACTCAAAACTATGAAAATTAAACAAAAAATTGAAAGACTTAAAAAAGACTTTAACAACAGATTGACAATTGGATGCATGGTTTGCATTTGACACTAACTGATTATTGTGGTCGAATCTTTCAGTTTCTATCGAACTCAGCTACTTGCTTGGATTGTGAGACAAAGTCACTTTTCATGCCTTTTAGCGAAGCACTTTTTGCAGGCAAACATTCCCATCTCAAGTTGACATTTCTTTACATGTTGAATTCCTTTCACGTTAGCTTGAGCTACTTTAATAACCTACGCGAAAAGTCGAGTCACCGCAGAATACTAGTTGACACGACGCGGTTTGCAAATAATATAAGGTTATAAATACTCTCTTTTGTTACAGTTGCAAGCTAACCATTGCCTTTTCAGTTTAATTTTTCAATGACAGCCGATAGTCCAACACTTCTACACTACAATGAGAACCTTGTTACACCTTGTTACAATCAGGAAAGAACGTACGAATTTAGTAGTAATTTGTTATGTACTTTCTTTTTCAAGGATGTGCCCCAGAGGAACTAATTCCGTCTTCAAAACAACAGTTGTTCAACCAACTTAAAACTGCGGTAACAAAGAATCTGCTACACAAAATCGCCCCAGAAGAAAGACCACGTGAAAGGAACAGTGGAAGGAAGGCCAAAGATTCTCATGTCAAGACTGCATCGAAAAAATCTGATGACGGCAAAAGGTGGGAAAATCGATTTGCATTTTTGCGTGACTTGGAAGAACAAGATAGTCAGGATGACGACAAGTGAATTTCTAAAATAATGTCTATTTGTTTCACAACACTTTTGACAATGAAAACTGGGATGATCTTAATTGCGTTTGAAAAGCAAGATACGCTGAATTAACTTGTACAATGTAGCAAACTAACTTAATAGTGTGGCGAAATGACTTTATATCGAAAATAATGGTGACACATAAACCGTTGAAATGCGACGCACTGGCAGGAACAGATATCCTATCTGTCCTATGCCGGCTTAATAACTGGGACCCGAAATTTCAATTTCTTTTGCTGACAAGGACGTAAAACCCTTTGTTTCTGGTGTCGTGTGGTCTTTATAATGAAGCAGTATTGAGTCGTGCACTCTACTAAAAGCTCACTTGCGAATGTGCGCTTAATTTATGAAGTGAAAAAGGGCGAGAACGTCACTTGTCCTACAATTGGGAAAAAAACTAAGCCAAGGTTTATCCTTTTCCATGCTCCAAGATAGTTGGGAACGTGGATCGAGGAAAGAAAAGTTGCGTGAAAACCGCGTGGAAACTGGGGAGAGACGGGTTTTTTCGCTCGCTCGCTTTTTCCTGGCTCGCCCACTTTTTCGCTCGTCTTAATGCACAGACCGAGAGCCTGGTAAAGGCTAGCCAAGGTTAAGAAGACTATAGCTGTAATGTACTGTCCCAGTGGTTCGCTACTGGTATATTATACGTTTTTGTGTTTAGTATAACTGCTGTAAGGAGAGATTTTCCATGAATTCTTTATTTGCCTCGAATATATCACATATCGCTTTCAAATATTCGCTTTGTCGTTGTTCTTAGTAATTCATACTGAATTCGCATAAAGAAGTTTTAGCTCCGCAAAAAGGCTCGTGCCATTTTTATTATCCTTGTTTCATTTGCTTTGTGTTCGCTAGCTAATAAAATCACAAAAAATAGCCAACAGTGTTCCTTAACAAACAAAACTAATTGCTCGTTCTCTTTTTAATTATATACATTTTACGTCAATGTTGACTCTTGAAAGAATACTTAATTTCTTAATAATGGCTTATTTGACTTCAGCTTTGAAAAAAAAAAAAAAAAAAAAAACAGTAGTTTCTCTAGCAACCTTTGTGGTATTACAGGTGTGGTATGGAATCCCTAATGAAAGGGTTCCCAAGTCTCCACTAAATAGTGGGTAAGGTAGGGAGGGAGGGTGTGTGTAAATGAGAGTGTTGTAGGCATAAAAACAAATAAAATAGGTTAACAGTTAAATAGTTAGAAAAAGCACTAATATTGAGCGACCAACAACTGCAATGCAGCCACGTCCAACACAAATATACAGTGCAAAGTAAAATGTTAAAAGTTAAAAACACTGATATTGAGCGACCAACAAACTGCAATGCAGCTACGTCCAACACAATACATAGTGCAAAATAAAACAAAAGGAACTGAAGGGTTAATATATAATATAATATAAAGTTAAGCACCTTGAAACGAGGGAAACAGGTTTCTAGGGCAAATAGATCCATTAGCTATAACCGTAGCGAGCGCGCGTGAAAAGATGTTGACGTAAAATAGCCAACAGTGTTCCTTAACAAACAAAACTAATTGCTCGTTCTCTTTTTAATTATATTACATTTTTCGCTCTCTCTACTATCCCTGAGGAAAAATGGGGGACTACTCGTAGTCTACGCCTTTGATACAGGTGTACCTCGTTCTAATTGCAACTTAGTTATATTTATTTGCAAAAGTATATTTCATTAAGTTGTTAGTTAAAGAGAGGTGATAACCGAATTTTGAATATGAAAGCTTTTGCTGCCCTGTAACTTTAAAAATAGATCGGTTTTGTTTAAGGTGAAAACTTCCAATTAGTCTGCGCTTTTCCTGTTTCAACAGCCGATAGCTGAACTTGCAATTTAATTCATATTGGAACACTTTGTACATAAACGCTGTTTTGCTGACCTGGCTAGGCCTTTGTCTCAGTACTTTTACTTTCTAAAATAGCAACAGTAACAAAAGCTTTCAGGTTAAAAATAGAATTTGTATTTAGTTTTCATTTAACTCTAAGTGATTTCTGTTTATATTTCTATTGTATTCTTTTGTCTTCAGTGGTTGTAAAAATCATATCTAAGTAAGTTGCTTTGAACTGATTTTTCGATTACATCGTCGATTACATCGCCGATTACATTGTCGATTATTTCGCCGTGTCCTAGCCGAGTTATTGCTGTTTGATCCGCTGAAGAATAAACGCTGTTGGAACCAAGTTTAGTCTGTTTTATCTCCTGCTGTACCAGTTAGTGGTCTGATCCCGGACCTCGAGAGAAGTGACGACTCTTCCCCGCAAGCGAGTTGCCATTTGAGTCTAGTTTTCCCCAGTTTTATCGTGAGTCAAGCACCGAGTTCCCGTTGAGCCTTAAATTCGTTTCAGAGTGGAAAAATCTTCCGACACACTGCGAATTACAACTTCCCTTAAGACTAATGTATTTGATATAAACTCAGGACATGCACCCTGAATCTTCCCTTGATCCTTTAAACCCCAATATCCCCATTCAAATTCTCCAGACGAATTTCCACACATTTCCTTAAAGAATAAGTTGTAGAGAGAATTTGATAAAGGATCGATGCATTTACTAATTGATTTTCGTAACCTTTTCTCTTGATTATTGCCCCCGCAGGGATTTCGCCCAGAAGGCGAAATCCCGAGGAGGCACTCTAGTAACTCGCGCGTATATTAAGGAAAGTACTTACAGTTGGAATATACAATCATACAGTCAATATAGAAAAAATCTCGATTTGCTTGAACAGGGACCGCGAGGAATCGGTAGGTAATGATGACGTTTCTATTGTTTGCGCCCGCAAGTACGAAATGGTTAGGATGACGTAAAACAAAAAATCCCGAAGGAACAGCTTACAATAGGTAGACTTTGTGACATTAATTGTGCAGTCATACTTCGATACTCTTTTGCGTTACGTGTCACCAGTGGCATTCTGTGGAGCATGCAGTTGTTATGAAAGTTGTGGACCAAAAGACACTCGTTAGCGCAGATGAAGTTATAAGGTGCGTAGAACAGTGACGGTATATTTTAACACTAAGTGAGTTTGTCAGACACGAGTTCACAAATCTTTGATTGGAAACCTTTAGCTGAGCCTTGCAAGACACTTTTTCTCTCTTTGACCGGAATAAAACTCGGCCCAAAACAAGCAAGACGAGTGAATGATTCAACGGCTAACTTATCACTAGCAGAACGATGAACGATTACACAAATTCGTCGACCATCAAATTCTGTGCTGACTCATTCCCTGCTCACAGGTCCTTCCGCTATAAAGTTTAAAATAAGACTAGAATGCGCGAGCGAGAATTGATCAAACGTCCTTTTAATTTCTAAGGCTTCCTTTCCGCCAAATAAAATGAACTGAATGTAAAAAGTGAAAGAGAAATAGCGAAAAATTCAACTTCTATTTAAATCTTTTCTTATGGTTTAGAATAAACTATTCTCGAAACTGAGAATGTTTTGATCAAAGCTGCGTATGTGCATGGAACCTTGCGTTTATTTCCTGTATTTTTCTCACCTATTGTATGGAATATGTGTGAAAATCTTCTTTATGAATCGGTATATTTCAAAGAGCTACACAAGGAGCAAGAATACTATATGTATATACAGAGCGGGGGCAGCTGTAGTGTCAACTAGTACTAGTGTATTGATAGAGCGATTTTCGTTTGACCTTGAAATGAAAACTCGCGAACAAAACAGAAACAACAAACAACAACGCAAAAAGAGCGATTTGATTGGTTTATCGAACGGATACAAACGGGAGTGGCTTTTGGTTGGTTAAGCGAACGCTCGGGTGAAAAAACTTCATGCCCGAGGACTGTCTAGAAATCAATCGATACTTTGCTTTGACGTCATACTGCAACACGATTGGCCAATCGAACAATGCCTTCTCCTTACTAGGGTTTTCTTTGGCGGGAAAACGAAGAGTCCATATTTGATCTTTTCGTCCATTGACTGAGAAAACAAATAAGAGGGTCGTGAAGGGGGGTACCAAATCCCAGTTCCCAGCCTAAATTTGGCCCAAATCCCAGTTCCCAGGCTAATTTTTGCCAAAATCCCAGTTACCAAATTTTCGGTGTGTATAACGGCGTTATTTGCATTGACGTACTTGATTTCTAGTACCATTTTGCGAGAAACCTTTTCCGAAGCCATTTTTATCTTCCCTTCACAATATCTTCCCGCCATATGCAAACTTGCAGAACTTGTCCGCTGACCAGGAAAACTGACAGAACGTAACTATGCAACCGTGTAAGCCTGGTAGCTAGACCACGGGCGCGAAGGCGAAAAATACTGATTTCACGGTCTCTACTGAGGAGTGCAAGGTCTATTGCTACTAAATTTTATTTTTCTATTTCAAAATATGGGAGCAAAGACTGCTGAAGAAAAGAAATCCCATTCCCATTTTATAATTCTTCATCCCATTCCCAGTGGCTAAATCCCAGTCCCAGTGAGTAAATCCCATTTTCCCAGTCCACAATAAGGCTAATCCCAGTTCCATTTTACCCCTTCACGACCCTCAAATAACGAACACTTACCGAAACCATTTTTCAAGGTCATAAGAAAATCGCTCAGCTGCAAGGAGAACATTAATGTTGGTACCTCTTACGACTTAAGGGGTTAATTCGGGATCTGGGATCATCTATGATATTGAAAACCTTGAATAAAACTGGGCATCATTACACACATTTAAAATAAGTTTAATTATAGAAAATGTAAGTCTATTTGTTACAAGAATAAAAAAGAATGATAAAGCTCTATACACGTTGGGTATTTCTTTAAAAATTAAAAGTATTCCCCGACTTTGCGATTATCAAATGAATATAATCAGCCTTCGTTAAGGGAAGTTCTTCTCCTTTTGTTCGAAAAGAAATTAAGGGCCTTAATAAAAATTTTTGCACACCCTTTCAAAATTAATTTATTAACTTAAAAAAAGCGAATATTATCTTCCAATGAGCTTGCAATGAATAGTCTCTTTAGGGCGGCTTTCAACTGATGCATTTAGTGAACCAATAAGAATTTGAGTTCACCTGTAGCCAGCACCAAGGGCGGGAAATCGCATACAAGACTTAAATTGCCTTATATGGCTGATTGAGGAAAAGGCACGAGATTTCTTAACCAATCACTAACGCAGTGAATTCGTAATGTACCACCTCTTTGGTGAATAAAAGAAACTGTTTGACCACGATGGATTTCAAACATATTAGCCCCAAGAAAGGCCACCCAAAACCATCTATTGTAGATTACTAAACAAAAGATTAATTGCTGAATTTTTAAAAGATTAAATCCAACATCAACCTCCTGTCTCCCCCTTGAGTGAGAGAGTGCAGGACCGTAGAGACCCTGGTGAAATGACTGAAAACTCTTCAAGTAATGGCGTTTTGTGCCTGTAACTTGGGATCGACAGTGGATTATCTTTTCCGTGAGATGATCCGCATCCAAGTGCTTGTAGAAGAGTGGAGTTTGCATAAACGTGATTCTTTCACGACATGAAAACCGTTCATGGCGGAAAATAAATGTAGGCAATTTAATATGAAAGTTACCAATGCAATGCCGAGTAAATGCGTTCATTTGTAACAACGAAGCACATCGGTATCCAGGCACGTCCCCACCAAACCATCTCGCCACAAAAAGTCCAAACTATACACAGCAAGTGAAACGAACTTTCATCAACAAAACTTTTCTCCTAACCAATACGTTATCATATTTCAAAGAAAAGATTTTTCTGCCATTTTTTTTTTTCATGTAAATCTCTCAAATGTCAAATTTTACATTCACTGACGCTATTATCAGTATTTAGAGTGGTAACCCTTTAAACCCTAGGATCAAAATTGAAATTCTCATTTGCTGCACCTATTAATTTTGTATAGAAGTAGTAGGGAGAAGTTGACAAAACATTAAGCAAATTCATCTTGTGTGATCATGTCCATAATTCTCATGGCCACTCTGTTTTACAAAGCATTGATATTACAAGGAGAAATTTGATGCTGATCACTCAGTAGGGCTTAAAGGGTTAAGGGCATGAGAAGTTCGACGCAAGGATCCTCAATTAGGATCGACAGATTTGTATTTAGGTCGACTTCAACTTAGAATTAGCTTGACGAATGAGTAAAATCCTGGGTATTAAACTGTGTCAATTTAATATTTCCGAGTTATTCGATTATAGCGAGTCGACTTTTTGTTAGCGATTTCGTTGGCGGCGAGATGACCGTCAACCAACACATCTAATTTAGTACTGGTCAAGGAAATAGATCACTGTGTCCGGTTATGTCCATTTCCATACTTGGTGCACTAGCTATGCAGACTATCTTGAGCGTTTCTTTTACCATTTTAATCGAACATGGAGTCTAGCTCTGAAGAGAAGTCACACAGCATACTGTTGATATCTTTCATGAGTTCCTCCGCCGAACTAAAAGAGACCAAAAATGCAACAACTTTCAGCACAAACATAACGAGCGCATAAACAAAGAATTTTAATTTACTTTGATTCTTGTACTCATAAGCCCTTCAGGTTGACACTGACGTGGTGATAAGGATTTGATAATACGACAGCAATCATAAACAAGTCGTAAAAAGATTTACAGGAATAACCCTGTGAGAACAGACCCTTCCACGGATTTTTCAACCTTTTAAAGAGCCAGTTGGCGAAAATTCGTCGACAACGCTGCAAAAAGCGCCTTAAGACCAATAAAGTTGCCGAGTTTGAGAATGATTTGTTGACTAATAACGAAGAAACAGCTCCGCAAAGTCGCGAGATTTTACAAAAGTTTGCCTTGTAAGGGGAAAGTTTATGCACCCCCACCGCCACCCCCGCCACCACCTTGCAAACGTCAGGGGTACCCAGTGATGGTTTCCTCCGGCTAAATACACTGAAAACTCTTTTTAGGCTATCAAGAGTACTTAATAGATATCTAGAAATGCATTCTATGAGGCGCTATAAAATTTGCACCTGTTCTGTCATCCTAGGCGAACTTAAGTCTTTCCGAAATTACAAGGGCTTCAGTATTATTTTCCCGAAACTTTTCGACGCAATTGAACGTTTTACGAAAGAGTGAGAATTGTTCTTATTCCTCTCTCTAAACTATAATGCTTACTCTTCCTCAGTTTTCACCCCGTCCTTTCTTGTCGACGTTGTCTTTGCATCATTCTGCGGAATGTTAGAAATAGCCTCAGAGGATTCTGCAAGAAAAATGATCCACTGCATCAACGGCAACAAATTTGATAGGAAAATCATATATTCGCAGACAACATAAAATAAGATACATAGTTCAGCAAGGTCACATCAATTAAACCACGTACTAGATTTCCGGTCGTTTCGTCCGAATGCAATATGCGTACGAGGTATTCTCGCACAAAGAAGTAAATTTGCCTACAAGGTCTCTGATAGTACAAAACAGCTTTACCTTTAGTATGCAGAGTTAGGGCTTCACTTTGCTTTTTTATCATTTTGACCATAAAAAAGGTTTGAGATTACGCTTACAAAGTGCAAGCAAGGGAATTAACAAGATCCATAACGTTTGTGTATGATCTCCTAATTTTGCTCTAATAAAACGGAAAGGCCGTGGGTACCTGTCGTGACGGTGGCCAAGTCCTCTCTGGAACGCGGTCTCAGTATCTGTTTGATTTTTTTATCTAGTTCCCCTTCAGCTGAAATAAAATTCAGAATAAATTAAAAATGACATAACACGGAAAAAGGACCGGCTCCATGCTCCGTTTGACCACGAGCCAAAGTAAAGGAAGAGTTAAGAACAGGGGGGCGGGGGAGGGTATTACCTATGATGGCCTATGCGGGTAGCCTCCGCCAAAAAGGGGTAGGGACTTCAGTTGTTGAAGTATATAAAAGGCCTGGAAATTTGTCTTTCCGTCTGTAAATAGACCTAAAAGGGCTGATAGAAGAATTTAAGGCTGTGAAAAAAGTGTGTTTTGTTTTGTTTTCTTTTCTTTTTCATATCTTAAAGACACCGCATTTACAGCAGTTAAAAGGGGTGGAGCGTTCAAAAGTACGTATGTGCAAGTGGTATCATTTGTCAATGGAAGATATACGAAAAGGGTCCCTTTTCTGTCAAAAATAGCATATAAAAGGGTAAAAGGTTGGATCTCAGGGCGGCCCCCTCCCCCCGTGTAAAACTTTGTTGAGTACTCGGGGGAGGGCTAAGAAAGACGTGAGGGACGTTTCGTTTTCGGTAACCTATGCTTGTGAGGTTACTTCCTCCTACGGCCGCCCTACTGATACCACGCGGTGCTCACTGTCAGTGTTCCCTACAGAATCACCCCGTCCACCGGACCCCGAGGGTCTCCATTGTTGCATCAAAGAACGGTTGTGAAAAAAAAAAATAGCACAAAAGGTATAGTCCGAATATTAACCATCAGTTCAATATATAAAGTAGCCTGCGTGGCCATGGTAGATTATAAGAAGGAGAATTGTTAAGTACAATGACATAAATGCTATAAACATTGAAATGAAGTGCTTAACCTAACAAGATGTTAGTTAGTTCAAAAGAATGTTTACGAGCGCAGTTTAAATCTCCAGCTTTTTCTTACGAGAGTTATAGTGAATTCGTTTAATTTACGATAGAAGGTCTTTTTCACTGTTGGAAACAAATTGTTATCACAGTTTTTCATATTAGTAGTTTACAAGTTAAAGAAAGGTTAACATTATTCTCAAGATAAGCAGTGCTTTCGGTGGTTGATGCACAAGATCCGCGTGTGCCGAGTAGATTAATATGCGGTCAATCAGTTACAGTGCAGTGAAGAGTACTTGCTTCTTTTACACGCACTCAACCGCTGTTTACCTCTCGTGGCATCTGCCGCGCTCAATCTCTTCCCTCCACTGTACTCGTAAGATGTGTTCAGTCGTTCCGGAGCGCTACTTTTCCGGCCTGGCTTTTCAAAGCTTCTTCGTTTTTCCTCCATCTCTTCGATTATAGATTCCACCGAGCCTTGGCTGCTGGTACTGCTGCTACGCGAATGCAAACTTCCGTTTCCGCTGAGTCGGTTGCTTGGAGACGACGGCCACAAGTTGGGATTGGAACCTGTGCTGCTGCGCCCTGATGGCCAACGTGATTGACTGTTACTACGGTAACTAAACTCACATGCAATAAATTGACTCACGTGACTTGGGGTGCGTTCGATTGATCGTATTCCGGAATAAGAATACGCAAACGTTTTGTCCTAATCTCTTCTACCGTTATTTTTGGACCACTTACACGGTAGACACATCTGAATATTTCATTTCAAGCAGATTTCTAGACTTTGCAATGCAATGAATATTAAACAAACGATTTCAAGTGTTTACTCTCATTCCGAAATACGGTCAATTGAACACGCCCTTCGAAAGTGTCCAGCTCGCATGCAAGGCATATAAGCTTGTGCTCGGTTTCTGAAAGACCAGTTAGCCCTAATACCCTAGTACAATTTTAATCCACGATTGTATTTACCTTCCTATAGATTTTTCAGAGAATCATTTTGTCTTGTCGTAACTAGATCTCAGAGTTAAGGCTCAATAACATTTTCCAAGCTTCAGTAACATGTTCCTGGACAGGAAAACATTTCTGAAATTTGGCGTAACCCTGGTTAAACTTAAACCATCTTTTGAGGAACTGGGCCTAAATGGTCACTTTGAGATCCTGTGCAACTGCGGACTCTTCAGTGATTAGATAAAGAAAGCGAAATACGAAAGCACGAAACCCTGTTCATTCAGTTTCTAAGCTAAGATCAAAAATTGCTCCACCGAAATCGTTCACGTTTAAATCTAAGCTAAACCAGAGGGCGTACTACGTCGTCTACGCAGATAGCTGTGATCCATTATTAGTTCTCTTCAAGGTTACAGCTTCGCATGCAATAATTGACCGAGATTTCAGTGGATATGCCAGTAACCTTGAGCTTCAAATTTCATTTTTTACAGATTCACGATGTTTACCCTTACAACGTTAAATCATGCATTAAGAGGCTCCACTTATTAAAAGCATGCAAAAATGAGGAATTTTCACAAGAGACTGTCATGCTGTGCCGGTGAGGGACACAACTTTGTTTTAACTTGGGTTGAAAGAGATCCAAAAGCTGGCAATCGATGCTTGCACGCATGCAAGTATCCAGTCTATCAATAAACTGATAAAGAAATACAAGAGACCTAACTATAAAGTTTAAACGAGAATAAATTTAACCCTTTCACTCACAAGACGACTAAAACCTCCAAAATGTGTTAAATTTGTTTTGCAAGATACTGAGAAACAAAAATGATCAATCGAAAGTACTGCCAAAATGGTTTCGTTTGAATGGTAACACCAGAGAAGCTCACTCATCAGCCACTTTTCAAACTAGAGGGTAACTGGATCCATTTAATCTTCTCAAAGAATTCTGGGATCGTTACTAGGGACGCGCCGGTGAGCTATTGGTCAATTTTTACCCGTTCCTAAAACAGTCCCAGAAGTCTTTGCGAAAGTAAACTCGGTCCGGTTTTCTGCTCGGCGACTGGCGAATAGCGTCAAAAGTTGAAACTAGGTGTGGAGTGATCGAGTGAGAGGGTTGAGCGGGGTGTCATGCAATTGCGGTCACCATAGTTATCTTTTATGGTGTACTAAAGTAATAAAAAGTTATTAAGGTAGTAGACAATACAGCAGGGCATGGCTGATGAACTTGTGACCCGCATCCACTAGGAGCACTTCTGACCCTCTAAAACAAATTACAAATCGACACCCATTAAAACGCTTTTAACCCGTATAAAGGGGTGACGTTTACGAGGCGGAACTGAAAAAGTCACTGTTCCCGAGCTTAGTGAACTTAACGAAGCCCTAAGGAAGCTATATCGTCTAGAATCCTTTATGTTCAAAAAAAAAAAAAAAAAAAAAGAATTACACCATTCTAAGTTGATGTCACACGAAATACTGTCCCCCCCGCGAAAGTTTCATTTATAATGTATTTACAAACTACGCGACAGACAAGCCACGCGAACGACTTCGTAAACTCTAAGAGCCATGCAAAAGAGAAACCTCTGCTCGCAGTGTAGAATCACTCAGATCTCAAGCAAATATATTTACATTTCAGTTTTGCTTGGTTAGAAAGTGGTGCAAAATGTTTCAGCTGATCACCAACAAAATAATCAAGACATCATTCTCAACACTCAACTGAAATGACCCAACCTTTAAAAATATACTTACTGTCGACAGAAGTCTTTGGACTGAGAGGAGAATGTGGTTTCATCGGTGACCTATCTCCAGAGCTCTCATCTCCTGAGCTTTTGTCACTGGATCCCGAGAGAGACGCTGACTTTCTTGGTTTGGGTTTAACGGCAGGTGGAGGGGGCTTCTTGGCGCTTTTTGGTTTGACTGGAGGCGGTGGGCCTGGTTTCCTGGGCTTCTGAAACGTGGAGTCCACTGTGAAGGCCCGTATTCTATCATTTTCTCTCCGCACCGCATCCTTAACAGAACTAACTGGAACTTTGGAATCATCCGCCAAGTTATTTAGTTTAGTGTCGGGTACAGGAAGCGAGATGTCAATATCTTCCATGGGTGGAGGGGGACGGGGAGGGGGTTCGTCATCTTCGCTGTCCGGAGTAGGGTTAATGTTCAGTGTGTTTGCTCCTAGTGATGGATCCACATCGTTTTTATCAAGGACTTTTTCTTGAACTTCGGTGGATGGAATACTTTCCGCGTTATTTGATATTTGTGGAAGTTCTGAAGGCCGATCTTCCTGTTGATCTTCCTGTATGTTTTCACACGGCAATAGTGTCTGAGTGTCGTCCTTTCGTAAGCCTCGCTCGGGCGCAGATTCAGACTCAGCTGACGAAGAATCTTCCACGAACGGCTCCTCGTTGAGCAGAAAAGTTGGTGGAGGTGGAAAGTCCATTTCGCTGTCATCCGTTCTCGCGTTATCGGGTTCCACCTCATCCGTGGAAACGCCTGAATCGTCTCCGTCCAAACAGGTTTCTAAATAACCTTTTCTTTCCTGCGGTGTAAGCTCTGTCTCCGTCTGTATTGTTAACAAATTTCCGTTCTCGTCTCCTCCTTTCAGTGCGTTCACAGCCATCCATATCTTTCTCTGATGGCCTGGCTTTGTGACTCCAATCGTTACTAGGTCTTCCACAGTCATGTCTTGTAGGAAATCCATGTCATCAAATCCGCCGTCCATAAACTCGGGAATGTACTGTTCTAAACCAATAAGACGCAGCCAACTCATGATATCTTTCTGCAACAAAAGTATCACAAATTTTCAATGAACAATAAAACCTAGGGGGCACTTAGAGGTGGGTTTTGGTGGCGCGCCAAACCTCAAAAAAGCCTTCTCTTCAACAACTCGCCTGTGTAGCCCTTTCAACCCTTTGTAGCATACGGTAAAATTCCAAAAATAAGCCCCGGGGCTTATATTCTTCAAAGGCCCTTTTTGAGGGGCTCGTTTTTGGAGGGGCTTATATTCGGAGGGGCTTATCTACGGAGGGAAATTTGCGTTTAAAAATCGATTGGGCTAGCCTTATAGTTGGAAGTAAATTTACCGTTTTTGCTTTGTTCAACTTTATATTTGTGGGCAATTTTCCAAGTACAAGCCCCGGGGGGCTTACATTTGGAGGGGCGATTTAACGGGAGGGTTTTTTTGCGTCACCGGTTTGGGGGGCTTATATCTGGAGGGGCTTATACATGGAGGGGCTTATTTTCGGAATTTTACGGTATACAAAAACTCCTATCGTGTCGAGAAAGTCAGATTGTCGTATTATAGCAATGATCATACGAATATATTCCAGGTTCGTAGTCCAGGACTAAACAGGAGAAAGACTGAGGAGAGCAACTTACAAGATATTTAGAACTAGAATCTAATCGTATCACGACTTTAACTTACTGGTTTTTCATTTGGAAAAACAGTTGTTTCTTCCAATTTCGCCACCTCTGATAGGATCTTTTTTCTGTGTCCCGTTTTCTTGACGTTTATAGCCGTCAAATCCTAGAAAAAGATGGAATGGAACACACAAACCAGTATAATTATGCATCTAACTTTGAAACTTTTTTCTATAGCGTTAATGACTAATGGTGTCCGCGTGTCTGTTGCACGGGGAGCAGGAGGGGGTGGGTCGGGGACTGCAAGGTCACGTGCGATATTAGCTAAACAAGTAATACTGCCAAAAGGACCAAATTAATTAACAAATCTTGTGATTATGAAATATAAGATCCATCAATTGCCCTCATTAATCTGCTCGATTAGCCCCAGCTGTGGTGCCAAATACATCTCAGTGAAATTGTTGAAAGAAAGCGTATCGTTTCCGAAAAATGACATGTATGTTGTGTCTCTGGAGTGTCATCTACAAACAAGGAGCACTTTTACTGTTTCTAGAAGCAGCATTTTACAACATCCCGGGGGCACTAGGCAGGTATGTACCGCTGAACAGGGTATTGTTTTCTGGGTCCTAGTTCCATATATGTCAGTTTAAGGAGGAATCCATCAGGAAATTGGGTAATTTTAATTTTCAGTGGACAAAAACCTTTTACCAGAATAATTTAAGCATATTGTATTCTTGTATGCAATTAGTTATCTGTAATAACACCAAAGAAAATTTCACATGAAATTTTCAGAATTTTACCTCACGTTTTCACAATTCCCGTGAAATTTGACATTTATTTTCTCGGGCTCCCATAAGAAATTTTCTTTGCTGTTATTACAGATAACTACTTACATCTATAGCCCTTGAAAAATGTAAAAAGGATTGCAATATTCTCTAAATTATTCTGGTACAAGGTTTTTGTCCACTGAAAATTAAAATTACTCAATTTTCTGGTGGATTCCGTCTTAATTTCTTGTGCGACGAAACGAATCTGGGTCGTAAAGTACGTCTCTTGTTGTCGTAAACAGGGTCAGGGTTTGAAGGACTCGGCGGCAACCCCTAAACTTCATTTGAGTTCCCCCGGGACAACTTCCAACTTCAGTTAGGGCTCAAAGGCTCGAGAAAACCTCGGTATTTTGTGATTTTTTGTAAAGTTGATACTCGAGTGACTTGTCACTCCTTGCCTTGTGTGTGCGATGAATGTTGGATTCCCTCTCGTTTCGGAAAGACTCCCACGTCTTCCCTCTGAATTTAAACCTGTTAAACAGTCACTAGAGATTCAGCTCTGGGTTAGAAACTTCCTTAACTAGAATTTAATATAAAAACAATGTTCAGCCCGTTTTCTGTTCAAATTAACAGGATTAAACTCTAGGCTAGGAGTGAAATAATCACTTGTTACCTCTGCTGTGAGTCCATGCATACTCGTCATGTCAAAACCACCTTTAACAAAATTGTCGATATAGATGGTCAACTTGAATCTCTCCAACCAGTCGTACAGCGCGTTGTAGTCTCGCATCTAGAGAACGAAACGCAAAGAAATATAGCACCAGAGTGAGTAACAACCAAAAAATAGTCGTGCATTGGAAACGCACAGGAAAAAAGTACTCAACTATCCCTAAATGGCTCTGAGTTACATACTTAATTTGTAATGTTAAGTGGCATAAGATGGAGACAAGAATTGGAAATGAGTTCAGGTCCAAACAATTTGGCAGTGAGAAAGATAAATGACTACCCGCGAGCAAAGGCTACTTTTCATGAAATGTACTGGCGCGCGAAAAGCTTCTTTTTGCAAGCCGATATATACCTACGAACCGACGAAATAGTAGCATCTGCTCACGATCTTAGTGGTTAACCTTTGAACCCCTAATACTAATATGTGTCCTCCTCACTTTTTTCCTTACATTTCTGGCGGCATTGATGAGGAGAATTTGTTTAAAAATGAAGACCTTATTTGCTGATGTTCCGATATTTAGACGACATGTTTGCTTAGTTGATTACGCAGTGTCATTATGAAAGAGAAGGAGAGTCACTGTTGGCCTTTCAAGACGGGTTAAAATGATTCAGTAAAAACAAAAAACCCGGAATCCATTCAATTATCATCATTATTGCTGTCAAGCAAGACAGTTTTGCACTGATAGTAAATAAGTAACGATAAAAGTAAATAATACAAAATTTCACTAGTGACAAACGACCGTTTCGAACTCACCAAAAACATTTCTAGTAACACTAGAACTGTCTATAATAAAAGTGAAAAACAAAACTGTCCAAAAACGAGTTTTGGGTAGTTCAGAGACTCACCAGGGTAACACACTTGTTCACTTGAAGTAAGCAACGAGGGAATGTGCATGTTTAAAACTAAGCCAAAATTGTAACTTGTTTATAAACGAGTCGGTGGTATGCTATCCAACCACAAACAACAGGTACACGGAAACAAATATCTCGATTATTTCCGCTCTCTTAAATGCTGCTGAACACCCCCTATAACTAAATAAGGATAATTCCTTATTCACACAACTTACATCAACAAAAAGCCCACGAAAAAATCTCCTTTCAGTGATAAATGACGTCAATGCTATTTATAACGAGGTTGAACGAATCACTTCACTATCTTAAGACAAGTATAATCCACTATTAACCACGATCCTCACTCTTTTCGAAGAAACGTTGACTCTAACTTGCGGATATTTTTCTCAGTAAAGCTGTGGAGTAATCTAGTACTTGACTCTGATTAAGTATATCAATTCTCTGACGGGTGGGTCCACCACCTTGAGCCTATTAACCGCCAAAGGCTCTTGAAATTTGACCTGGCGACTTCCGTAATATGGTGCGTCTGTCTGCACGATATCGTTTCCAATAATTCCTACGCAAGTAATGAAAACTCCAATCGAGTCGGGATTTGTCAGGGCTTTTTTCAGCGTTTGTGAGCGGAAGGAAGGAAGAATGCCCACGCTATACTCTTTTGAATGCATGACGACGCATAAAAAAACCTGGTGTGTTCTGTCAGCTTTCTTGACTCACCTTTAGCGGGATTTGACCCGTAGGCTCCGAGCGATCACCCGCGCCCGCGTTTCCTAAACAAAACGAACAAGAAATGTCATAAGCCAAGTGGAAGCAGGCACCAAGCACCAAAATCAAAGATAAACAGATATTAAAAATATTCCTTTTCCATGACAAAATATGTTTCTATCAGCGTTGAGAAACATTTCATAAACATAATGCGTACAATGGGTGCAATCAATACAGAAGAACAGCATGACCGAGGCCTGAAACGCAGCAATGAGCCCTCCGACATGAAACCTTTCTTCAGCCCCCCCGGGCCCGGGGGGGGCACTTTAGGAATTTCTGGGTGGGGATGTGCCGCTGGGACCCTGGAACCCTTAACCTATACCAGAGCTAGTTCAGCTGAATTTTGCCAGCCTATACTAGAGTAAACTCCCCAAATCCCCCTATCCTAGAGTAGCTGTTTCCCCAGTCTAGATAAAATCTTCAACCAACTGATCAGTTTCCTGAAAAATGATAGCCTATTCTAGACCCAAACGCTCTGATTTACATACTCTATCCTAGAGTAAACTGATTGAAAACGATACCCTTCACAGCGGCACATACCCGTATAGCCCATATATGGCAGTACCCCCCCGGTCTTCAGCTTACAAAATTGTACAGCAAAAACAATACTAATGGAAAGTATTGCTAGATATGATAATCACATGGCAAGATTTTATCCACAGACTCAGACATTTAAACAAATATCGCCACAGTTTGAACAAACAAACAAGTGTTCTTGTTTATTCACATCCACATTCTATCACCTAGAGCTTTGATTCAGCAATAAAAATGCTATCACGCGATAGTAATAACGCTACAAAGCGTTTCTTATGTACATCACCAACTAATTAAGTGTAGGAGCCGATGTGACAACAGAGAACCTAAGCTGCGAAGAAGAAACCCTAGTTTGCAATTATTCCACCTTTTTAAACTTGTGAAACAAACTTGTAGATTAAGTATTTAGAAAACGAACAAGTAAACTAAAAATATGTCAGCGCAAAAATCTTACGAAGCTGCATTAGCAAGGCTCAGCAGTGATAATAACGGATTTCACTGTCATGAGTTCACGTTTTCCAAAAAAACCTTCAGTTAATCTTAGCTGCGTTGTCGTGTTGCAGAAGCTGGCAAACAAATGCACAAAAATGAATATCGTGGCGTAGACACACAGCCGCCGTCTTCAGTTCATTGCTTACGCTCTCCAATATTCCATGCAAGAACCTAAGCCTCTATAACTCATCGGATAATGGCGGAACAATTAATTGTATCCAAAGAATTGTGACCACAAATTCTCCAGAAACGCGGACGAATCATAAACATGACGTCAAATATTGTCCTCATACGCAGTGTCAGGCACGTATATTTACACGTTTCCAGAATTCCAGAGAATGAAAATGCATACTTTGTAATTAGCAGGTTGAGATTTAAGACTCTTTACTTACCAGGTTTTTTAATGTTAACATATTGATGTTTAACAGGTAATGCATCACTTTTCATCAGCTCATAATCCATCGCATCTGTAGTCTCGCCTGCAGCAAAAGAAACTAGTCAAACTAGCAAACATAGACTGATAGAGACATTTGTAAGAAAAAACAATGATTAACGTATAAAGAATGACCACTACGCTGAAACGTGAATTAACGAAAAGTATTCTGAGCGTAGTTTTTCCCTACAAGACAATTTTTAGACCCTGCTTACAGCTTTATCAGAGCATAGTAAGTAGAGGAGACTGGTAATGAAAGGCGGCAAACATCAACGATAAAAACGTGATGGGGAGCTCCCTGACGATGCACAATCCTTTTTTTGTTGTTGTTGTTCACGAAATGTGACGGAATGAATTAATGCGACGTTTTTGTTGATCAATAAGATCAAAATGACTTAAATGATTGGAATCCTATTAAACGTTGTGCGCCCTCAAGTCCACAAAAACATACAACAAGGGAGTCTGACAGGCTTCATAACCATTCCACTATAAAATATAAAACTATGATCAGAGTCGACCAGGGATTAGGAAAACTCGTTCCGTATACTGTCCTTCTCAGTATCCGTCAGGCACACTTCAGTTACCTTATATCAAAAAAAGGGGGATTTCTCGACGGAAAAATTAGAATCAAACAGCTAAAGGAGGGCGTGGCTCAGTGAGCGGGCGCTCAGACTTTATTTGACCTCTAAAGGAGATCATGCTAAAAGAGACAACCAAGTAAAGGCGATAGTGATGTAATGGCGCTAATGAGAGCTGTCTTTAACACAGTATGGAGGCGTGTTTTTTTTTTTTTCAAACAAGATACCGTAAAATTATTTTCGGAATTTTACGGTATTTCTTAATGCACAGTCCTAAACGATACTTGTATGTGTGAAGAAATTGGCTTTCGGTCCTGACCACCGTAACTAAGTGAGACCAACATCCGCCATTAACAACGTACAGCGAGAAGACGGTCATCCCCGTCCCTTTGATTTGATATGGGAGTGACACCCAAATTTGATGTAATCTCTTTAAGGTTAATTTAAAAGGGGCTATATCACGAGGATATTGCTGTTTTAGGTCAATTCTATGCTGAAGTCAGAACTTACTGTCTTACCCGTACACAAAATGCTCCGTTAGAGATAAAGCCTGCGTAACAGGCACTTGGAAGTGATGGGCCCAAGAAACAACGGGGCGCGCCAGGGAGACACGCGCCCATTCTTCCTAGCGCTCAAATACTTCCAAGCGCCTGCTACGCCCGGGGGGACTCCGCACATGAAAGGGGTGGGGATGCTCGTCGGAAATTTTGAATTAAACCCTTAAAGGTGACCGATCTGCGCGTGGCCCAAGCTTTATTTGACCCCTAAAAGACACCATGTTTAAACACAGACAAATGAGAAAACTTGGATTATATAAATGGAGTAAATAAAGCGAATTAAAAATAAACATATCAAATACATATGATGGCGTTTTGCCCAGAACACCCTAAATGAGACCAAAATCCGAAATTTACACCCCTAAGAGAGACGACGAGCATCCCCACCGCTTTCATATGCGGATTCCCCCCCCCCCCGGGCTGCTACGCAGGCTATCAGAGATATGAAGAAGATATCGAACAGATTTCAACAGGGAGCAGTTAACATAATAATTTTAATTCTATTTCCATCCTTGTCATCTGCAGAAACAGACGACAGGCAACAGTTTCAGTGCCTGAATATAGTCTTAAATGATAAAAACTGGACCATTATTTTTAGAATTCAAATGACGCGAAGACAAGTCAGTTTAGCTGTTTAACCCCTTAAGTCCCAATAGCGACCAAAATCAATTTTCTCCTAACGATATCCATACATTGTAAAGAGATTAGGTTATGAGAATTAATAAAATGATCACCAATGGGAAAACGCTTTGATCTTTTATCAGATTCTCTTTACTCATTCTGTAAGGAAATATATAGAGATCAGTTTGGAGAATTTGTATGTGGATATTGGTGCTTAAAGGTTTAAGAATACTCTATACCTTCATCAGCGGAATTCCTGTCCTCTGGAAGTTCTACTCCCACGGTTTTATTATCCGTCCGATCAATTTGTTTTGAGATCGACGGAACACCTCCAGTCATCGGCACATAATAGCCATCATTCTTAACGTTCTCATAAGCCGCACGTTTCGTGGCTGAAGAAGAGGTACGTGGCGTGACGGCACCTTGCGTGACAGCGCTAGGCGTGACGTTTTCATAGCTCCTCGAATCAGCTGGTTTTGAACGCTGTTGGTTAACAACAACATATCCATCCTCACCCTCTGCAGGTTGATCAATGTCTGAGATACGCATGCTTTGCTTGTCGCTTAGTGGGACCTTTCTACTTTGCGGTAAGCTGACGTTTTCGTACGGTAATGGCTGCTGCCTAGAATGTTCTCGAATATTCACTGGCTGTGGTTTCCATACGTCTTCGACAGGCGGAGTTTCCCTTCCGCCACTAACTGGGCCAACAGTCATTTCCTCGTATCCTTTCCTTGACAACTCGGGAGTAGCTACCCGCTTTTTGGCCTGATTGGAAACACTAGGAACCGACCGACCCTCGGGATTCGCATGACTCGCGGGTTCGGTTACGGTTGGAAGCACTACGGGTGGTCTTACAGCCTTGGCAGCTGATGAATCAGAATCAGCAGCGTCGCTCTTAGTCCGTTTTTTGGGAGGTAAAGATGGCGGGGGGTGGGAAGGCGGTTTTCGTACCCAAATATCTTCCGGTTCGTCTACAGAAAGAGGCTTTTTATTACTTTTTTGCGGCAATTGAGGAACGTCTTCACATTCGTTCACCTCCTCCACGTAATTATTCGGTGGTAGAAGAACTTCAGCGTATTGTGTTTTGCTGTTTGCCTTACTTCCTCCCGCTGAGCTCTGAGGGGGTGATAATGGCACTTTTTCGACTGCTACTTCCACATACTGCAAACCAGTGCCCAGCTTGATTGAGCCCTTTTTGGCCTTCAAACCTTTCTCAGGCAACGGCACAGGTGCAGGACTAGGGCTTTGATCAGCGCTTTCAGCCCTTTCATCGCCACGGTTGCGTGCTCCCTTTTTACCAAAGCTACTTAACCTTGGAGAATTCCTGTTCATTCCTGGAGACGAAGGTACTGAAAAACAAAAACAACAACAAACAACTTATTTTCAGTACCGGAAATTTAGCAAGGATATTTTCATAACAATAGATATCCCCTATTAGATATCCTAGCGACCATTTTAACCCCTCCATATCTCATTGTATATTCAAGTGTATTGTAGGTAGTGAGAATATGTTTATATCTGTAAACATCTTAATCAACCTTTCACCAACGTGAATCAAAGAAAAACAAGACTCTCAAATGCCAAAATGCTGGAGCAAATCTTCAACAAATCTCTCTGGCAAACAAAGAACGGGTTCCTTTGTATCTTTTTCAGTTTCGCGAGACTGTAAATCGTTTGAACTTAATTTGAAAATCATAGTAGTAGACAGTTAGAAGTCTTGGAAGTGTTAACCAAAAGAACTGCGGAAGACTTGTCTCAAAGTACATGTACACATCCTTTTACTCACTGTGTTATGTCCGGGCGACATTTTCCCCCATCTCGTTCCAGCACAATGGAAACTCGATATAACGAAGAGCCAAG
The DNA here is from genome assembly GCA_942486035.1 of Porites lobata. Classification (NCBI taxonomy): domain Eukaryota; kingdom Metazoa; phylum Cnidaria; class Anthozoa; order Scleractinia; family Poritidae; genus Porites; species Porites lobata. The sequence continues at coordinate 433,211 of CALNXK010000124.1, forward strand.
AAACTGGCAAAATATGTTCGCTATAACAGGGTTTTGTTTTGTTTGAGGTTCTTTTCCTTAAACTTTATTATTAGTGGGTGGAAGAACATCGTTCGCTATACTGAGGACTTCGTTAAACACAGGTTCGTTATACCTGGTGCTAAAGCGACCATCTCGTAAGATCCCTTAGCAACAGCACTGGACTCTGCCCTTGATGATCTCTTGCCTGAAACTTAATTTGATTGTCGTTAAACTGAAGTATTGTATTGAAAAAAAAACGTAAAACCAAAAGATTCCCCTAGCAAATTTTGTGGTATTACAGGTGTTAAAATTATGGGATCCCTAATGAAAATGTTCCCAAATCTCCGCTGAAAAACTCGGGAAGATGCAATGTAGGAGGGAGAGAAGGTGTGTGCTATCAGCTCAACTTGAACCTAACAGAAAATTTGACAGGAGTCGAACGTATGACCTTTTGTTTACTTGTCCAGATACTTTACCACTGAGCTATACAAGACTCGTGGAAGCTACGGCCACTAAACTAGAATCAAGTGACAAACATTCTTCATACTCATATGACTGGAATATCAATTTCTCAAACTCATTAATAATTCATAAAGAAAATTCAAAGGAAATTAATGTTTAATGAGTGTTTGGATATCAGATGAAAAACTGCTCATTTTTGCATCCTTAATTTCTCCTTCAAAAATGATTTTGTTTGAGAAGAAATATCAAACATTCGACACAGTGTTTCATCACCAGATGAAACACCTCGAAGTTCGTCAAAAATACTCGTATTTTCAACTCTCTTCTCGGTGTTTCATCTGGTGATGAAACACTGCATCTCATGTTTGATATATTACGTCACATATTATGATGACAGTGGTGATGATGATGATGATGATGATAGTGGTGGAAGTGGTGGTGGTGGTAGTGATGATGATGATGATGATGATGATGATGATGATGTCTAATCGCAAAATTATACGGCTATTAATACATTAAAAAAATATATATAACTCATGACAAACTATGAATGACAAATTTCCTGAACCAACCTCGCCTAGACGAAGGTAGCCTAACACAGTTTCCTGGAAAGTAGCCCACTTTTTCTTTCTGTGAAATAATAAGTAAAAACTTTGATCTTCTACTGTTTCAGTTAAGCTTTAGCTTGATAACTCATCTCCACAGCGTAAATTCAACCAATGTAAAGAAAACAACCGTTAGAGGTCAAAAACCACAAGCTAAACGGAATAAGAAATGACCAGAAAGAAACCAGTATATTAAACTACAAAATGAAAACTTGATTAAATATAAACAATGCATTAACCACCAAGTGCTTACATCTCCACTTTTTATTTTTCCTTTCCATCTATCATTCTCGTTTTGTTCCAATACCTAAAATGAGAGACGAAAAAAGAAACATCAAGGCAATGCAAAAAAAGCCTTTTAATATCACGTGACTGCTCTGTTAGAGTAAATTCAATTAGCCAATCAGCAAATAGGTCATTTGCACGATGGCATCATTTTACTACTGCGACCAGAATCCTCCAGGGTTTTGCATTCTTGTGCAAATTAGGACTTTTGCTATTTAAACCTCGACGGGATTACCAAATTTAAATGTGACAGGCAAAACGAAAACAAGAGCCCCTAACGAAAAGGATTCTGGTCGTAGTAGTAAAATGACAAAGGATTAAATTAACTGCAAAAACCGTGGACGAGGATCCTGCTAGTTGTAAACGTTGGATCTCTAGAAAAGAGATCTAATCAGCCAAAATATAAAGAACCAAGAACGAGAAGTCCAAAGACGACTGTAAAGCTGATTTCAAACAACGTGTATTGTTATTTATAACAATATTTCGGCTGGCCATACCAGCCTTCTTCAGGTTTACAGATGTTACAGAACTTATGTAGCAATCACAATATTATAATTATTGCGACATTCTCCATATATATTATATTGTGATTGCTACATAAGTTCAGTAACATCTGTAAACCTGAAGAAGGCTGGTATGGCCAGCCGAAATATTGTTATAAATAACAATGCACGTTGTTTTAAATCAGCTTTGCAGTATTCTTTGGACTTCTCGTTCTTGGTAAAATGACACCATCGTGAAAATGGCCTATTCGCCACTTGCACATCTCCCATAATGTACCTTATTTGCCCCCAAAATTTTGCATAACCTTTGTTTTTCACTTCTCTTGGGTATTACAGCCGTCCTAAGAGAAATTGAAAACAATGCTTATGCAAAATTTTGGGGGGCAAATAAGGTGCATTATGGGAGATATGCAATAGGCGAATTTCGAGAGCACAAAGCGCGGGAAATCGTGTGTAAGCAAGTCATGGTTGCTTTGTTTTTACTTTCGATTGGTAGGTGAGAAGGCCATAAAAAACAAGCGAGCAAACACCACAAGGAGCGGGAAGACTGACGTGCGCAAGCAGGCCATCGTTACATCTACATCGCCGTCAAACGTAGCGGGTTTTTTCTCTCTATATTTAGTGGGACTTTATTAACACGGGAAAAGATGTTTAAAATAAATGGTAAATGCGACTATTTTCATTTTTTTTTCCTTTTTCTCAAAATCAAGAGCAACAAAAAACAACAAAATAAAAACCTCGTGCCCGTGTAAAGTGGAGAAAACAACAAGTCCGCTGTTTCAGTTTTCAAACAAGAAGAGAGCAGAGCTGTAGGATCTCAATACACGATTATCAGAGAGGAAAATAAAGAGCGTTTGAGTGACCAGACCTTTTTAAGAGGAGTTTGACTACTAACTTTTTTAGTAGTAACGTTTCAATCTTTAAAGGACGAAAATGACAACCTAAGCTTTGAAGCACTTTGTTTAACGTTTGCAATTTTCCCTTGTTTGACCACGGTTAAGGCCATTGTTTGTTTGTTACTTCAGAAAAAAAGCAAAAAAAAAACATGGATTGACTAGCTGATCGCAACACGTCCCAGTACAATAGTAAATTGTTGGGCATTACAGTCGAATATTAATTAAAATCGGCTGTATGTGCCTTCTTGTTTCAGGTGGAATATATAAACACAGTTACAAAAGACAACCATTGGGCCTTACGATAATAGTGTCTCCAGTCTTGAAGGGTAAAGCTGTAGGATCCAGCATGTTGAAGTGATCTCTTACAGCTCTGGCATACACAGTACGGTCTGCAGCAGCGGCATCTGAAACGATTGAAATTATCAATGAAAAAAAACTCTCTTCTTGTTATAAGAGTCATGTAAATTGAAGAGCGACAAAACGTTTTGTTGACCCAATCCATAGTTATTAGAGGAGACTGGTTATGAAAAGCGGCAAACATCAATGATAAAAACAACAGTGCTGCAGTTTATGTTCAAAGCACCGTGAAAGTGCACAATCCTTTGTTTTCTGTTGGCAAATTGTGACGGAATAAATTAATGCAACGTTTTTATTGGTCAATACAATCAAAATGATAGGAATTCTTTTGAACGTTGTGCACTTTCAGGTCCACAAAAACATATAACAAAGGAGTCTGACGGGTTTCATAACCATTCTACTCAATTAACTATGCCCAATCGTTTTGTATTGTACTTTAAGCATGTTGTGAATAGAGTTTTGTTTCTTGGCTGGTTGAAGAAGAAAAAGAAGAGCGTTTGACCGCAAAGATAAAGAATCAAACCTTTTAATAGCTGCTTGATTTCTGACGATGCTTTGGAACTTGTGAACAGGTTTACGACATCAAGTGCTGAGTATCCTTCATCATTCCTGGCATTTGAGTCGATGCCCCACTGGAATTAACACAACAAACAAATATGACCTTCCATCTCAGGGCGATTTTACTAAACCTTAAATCTACATTAATTATTTTCAATACCCTAAGAACCTGTTTAAAGGAATTCCGCCGACGTGATAGTTCCAACACTGTCCAACAAGTTGTTCAAATGGATCCACCATGTTGCATTCAACAGTGTTGGGGGTTAACGGTCGTTTTAGTTAAGTTTATTCCGTAGAGGTGTAATACATGTACTAAAAAATAGTTTCACGTACTTGGCTTAAAGAAAGAATATCTAGCCTGTACTCAGACGTTGTTTTATTTTTCTTTTGGTTCTTTTAGAAAACATCGGAGTGCGTGACAGCGAGGCAAGCACGCGAGCGAAGCGAGCGCGGAGCGCGAGAAAGAATTTAATATCTATTTTCTTCTTCCCCCGCCCCTACCCCTTTTCGCTGGAGGTCAATAAATCCGCCGCGGTTTATTGCTCGACGGACTTTCATGAGAAAATAGAGGGTGTGTGAACAGGCTGAAGAATATCAGACCCCAAATCTTTTCTTGTTCACGCGAACTATACTTGAAGCTGTCAAAATTTTTATGCAATTTCACTGCTTGAGTTCTTATCGAAACGACTTTGTTTCGAAACGAGCGGTTTCCGTGTTAGGCAGGTCTTATAGTTTCAGCAACCTAAAAAGTACGTTGAACACACTCAACGTCATGATCCTCCAATGGTACGCAATCAATTCTTATACATGTCCCTCGCCTATTACTGTAGTTAATTTGCCTTCTACTATCCCAGCAAGCGTGAATTTTTTCAGGCTTTCTTTTCGCAACTGCATAAGTTGCGTATTTAACCGTACTGGGAGCGTCTCTTTATTTCTTTTCCTTCTACTGTAGTCAATGATCTCCAACCCCCCCCCCCAAAGGGATAGATAACTGGTTGTCTATCACTTGTACTTACCACTGTTTTACACAGTACGTCCACTCTCTTCTGTCTGACGATGTTTTTCAATTATGTACCGTGAGCCGCAGAACTAAACAAGTTAGCAGGCGAGTTAACCGAAATAATAACCAGTCAATACAGGTCAACACACAGGTCTAGCTACTGCTCATACAAATGTATTCCTCCTCAAGTAGAGAAACCATCTAGACAGAGAATTACGTATTTACTCGAATAAGCGCCGCCCCTGATTAAGCACGGCCCCCAAGTAAGCATCGCATTTGCGACAAAAAGTTAATGAGCGCCGCCCCGAATAAGCGTCGCGGCCCCGAAAAAATAGGGAGCTTAATTAAGCAACAACGACGGCGACGTTAACGAGAACGGCAAAAAAGCAATAGGTTTAGATTGGCAAAACAACAACTTTGCACGTGCATCACGCTTTTTTGTACATTTCTTTGCCGTCACTGCACGACTACGACGTGAAAATACCTAATTTCACGTTTTGTGGAGGACGTGAACACAAGACAACGACTTTCTTTTCCTTTTGTTGAACTTTGATACAGTCTTTTAGAATTCAACTCCAGAAAAAAAATGCCAACATTTGACGAAAAGAACAAGAAATAACGGCTACAAAGTTTGACGCTGCGCGACTTCACGTTATAAGTGACGTTTTCGTAGCTGTCGCTGCCGTTGTTGCTTAAGCTTTCTATTGAAAATTAAAAGGTTCTTAGCTGGCTGAATACAATTAATAACAATGCCAATAATAATAATTTCACTTCAAACTTTCAAATAAACGCCACCTTCAAATAAGTGCCATCCTCAAATAAGCACCGCATTTGAGGCGCTTAGTCGAGTAAATACGGTGTTTATTTATTTATTTATTAAGCCTTAATAAGAGAGAGGGACTTGCAAAGGGCAGATTACCTCCAAAAGTGTCTTAACTACTTCTGTTTTTCCATAAAGAGCCGCTTCATGTAAACAGGTACCATTGCTTGTAACATGGTTGAGATCTGCATCAGCCTCTAACAACATTCTGTAAGGTACACAAAAGCTTAGTATTGCCCTATTGGTCCTATTAGAAACAGTGCTTGAAAAAAGTCCCGTCTACCTGCTAGTCTGGGACAAGTAGATTTTCTTGCTGGGCAAGTAACTTTTAAAGCTTTCTTGACTAAAAACATGATTACTGGGAATTAGCAAACCATTTACAGTTGTGTATGTTACAGGTCAAAATTAAATTCAGGTTCAAAATTCTTAACCTAGTTTGATTCTCAATTTCCTTTTTCTCTTAGCCCTGATTTTTCATGAATTAGGGCTAGGAGACAAAGGAATTTGAAACCAGCCAAGGTTACACAATTTTAACCTGAATTTAATTTTAACACGTAAGATGTACAATATAACAGGAAGCTTTGATAGAACTATGGAACATGACGTAATACAAAGAAACAACCCGAGCTTTACAGTGACCATACCTTACTATTTCCACATGGCCAGTCTTGGAGGCCAAGTGTAATGGGGGATCATTTTTTGTTGGTTCACCACTTGCTAAAACACTGCGCACTTCTTTTGATTTGAGAAGCAGTTCAACAACCTACAACAAACCACATTATTTACCAAATTAAAAATTATCAAAAAATGATAGCCACATCACTTAACATAAATACCTACCAAACACTAAAAATACCGTAAAATTCCAAAAATAAGGCCCGAGGCTTATGTTTTTCAAAGACCCTTCTTTAGGGGCTTATTTTTGGAGGGGCTTCTATTCGGAGGGGCTTATCTACGGAGGGAAATTTGCGTTTCAAAATCGATTGGGCTAGCCTTATAGTTGGAAGTAAATTTACCATTTTTGCTTTCTTCTACTTTGTCTTTGAGGGCAATTTTCCAAGTACAAGCCCCCAGGGGGCTTATATTTGGAGGGGTGATTTAACGGACGGTTTTTTTGTGTTATCTGATTGGGGGGCCTATATTTGGGGGGAGGGGCTTATACATGGAGGGGCTTATTTTAGGAATTTTACTGTAAATAACATCCACTAGCCTGAAAAAACAGCTGACATTTGGCGATGCTAACACTGGTTTCCCTGTGAAATGACATCTGAGGATTCCATACTGGTGGCGCCTTACTACTCCAATCCTGGGTAGTGACACATCATCAGTATGGAATTTCTGCATTTCTCAGATGTCATTTTACCGGGAAACCAGTGATGGCAGTGCAAAATGTCTTCTGTTTTCTCAGGCACAAAATTCACTGACCCCAAAACAATTCCTAAAGGTAAAAACACCACTGCACTACACTTCATACACACCCGCTCCTTCCCCCTCAATCAAATTTGTTCTTCCAAGTTTTGACCATGGCCTTGTATTGTTAGCAACTCTTAATGAAGGCAGGAGGGGGAAGGGGGAATGGAAAGCATGGGCGTAATTTACAACTGTTCTCTGGCAACTGGTTGTACCTGTCAAATCAGCATGGGAATTAGCGTGCACAAATGGATAAAGTCATAGAATCATGGTTGTCATTTTTGGGGATAAGGATTTTCATTGAAAAAAAAAATGCTTCCACATATATTGCGGGCAATGGGAAAAGAAAACATTTATATTACATCTCTACAGAACAAGGGAGTGAAAGGGTCAAACCCTCTACCCCCTGTTGTCTTCTGATCACTTTTAAACAACCAGACTTGAGGCAAGTATATAAACATGAGTTACCGGTAGTTGTTACACATAGCTCGATAACAGTTGACGAGATACGTACATGCACATGTCCAAATCTGCAGGCGAGGTCCAAAGCAGATTCTCCACCTTTGTTTGTACTCCAAGAATTACAGCCTCTGTCTAACAGTACATCCACCTGTACAGGCAATAAATAACCCAACCATCATCAACATCAGGACATCAACTCTAAGTTATTACCTTGCTGATTTCTAGTTCAATAATGAAGGGATTCCTGGAAAAAAAAGCCCCATATAATCTGTGATAAACTCCCAGATTCTCCTTTCTGCCTTACACAACGTTTGTAACTCAATCCCACACACCCCTTACAATATCCTTTCCTTGCATGGTCACATATTCTTCATTGGTTTCATCCTCATCATCATACCAATAATAATATTTTACTGGTAAAATAAATTTAAACTAAGGATAAAATTTGCCCAAAACATCTACACAGGTAAAGACTGGGATTTTTTCACAAACCACATCAGAGTTGCCATGCTGACATGCTAAAATAAGAGGTGTGTCTCCATTATCTGAGCCTGCATTAATGTGAGCTCCAGTCTCCACAAGCAGACGTGCAACTTCAACATTTCCAGACCATGCTGCTAGATGCAACGGTGACATGCCTGATAAGGGAACAACAGAAAAATATGAGAATATTACTCTCCCATGCAAACACTCTTAGGGCTTTGTCATGCACTCCGTCCCTATGATGGGGAGGATTGCATGACAAGCTAAAGAATGTCTGTGTGGGAGGCTATATGAGAAGTGGATTTGAACCAAACTCGAGCTCATTCTCTAGGGAAATTATCAGGGAGAAGAAGTGGGTCTGACAAAATTCAGGCAAAGCAGGATTGTATCCACAATAACCTTGCCAGAGAGAATAACCTCATAAGCAGCACACACTAGCAGGCTTCATTGCACAGCTTACAAGCTAAAAGGGAACTAGGGATTTAGGATTTTGATTTGACTTTCATTTCATCAGTTATTTTGTTCACATTCCTAACCACTCAGTCTTAGTTTACAAAGCTTACTGTATGCAACTTCCATGCAATTCTGTAGTTCTGTTGTCACACTAAAGCTGAGTTCAGTGGCTTCTCAGGCAAACAGCCCCTAGGGAGGGGAGGGTGGAGATAATGAATTGAGTCCCAGTTTTTCTGGGACAAATAATCAACAAGGGTTTTGATCACACTCTTTCAAAGTCAACTTCCCAGCAATCTCACTTTGCATGGAATGACAACATACATGGAAATGCCCAAAATAGCAACTCATAGTGCCTTATTTTCAAAGTCATTCAAGGAGGATTATGTTGGGATAGGATGGACTTTCATGGTCCAGGACAGTGGACTTAAACTACAGGTAATCACATTTTTATCTTTTTGAATGTAAGTCTGTGCTGACAAAAATGATGTCCTTCCTTCTTGCAATTGCCCTGCCCTTAAAGTTCTTGTATATTGAAATGTGTTCATAATTCCATCTTGGTCAGATATCACCAAAGAAAGATTGAACTTTATATCAGGTAAAACAGAGGACATGCTACACTAATGTAAAAGAAAACTTTGCTACCCGAGTCAATGTTGTTACGTGACTTTCATATCATCCTAACACAAAGTAAGATTTAGATCTTTATTCTTTCTTTTTATGATAAAAAAATTCTCCGGACATAACGTCTGAACACAGGTGGGATTTCATTGGACACTGGCAAATTTCAGTTAGCCAATGTCTGATGACCGAACATTATTTGCAGCCTTGTTTCAACTTAAATAAGCATGTATAAAAATAAATACCTTTGTGATCCCTGGCATTGATGTCACAATCCAAATCAATAAGCCCTAGGATAATTTCACTGCTGCCCATAAGCGATGCATGATGGCAAGCCGTAAATCTGTCTCAAAACAAAGTTGCAAATTTTAATGAGAAATAGTCCCCATGAATTGGTGAACATGGGAAATAAAGGTAAGTCTGTCAGTAGTCATGTCTAGTTTGTATTCAGGAGTTTCATTAATAGGGTTCAAAATAAATGGCTGTCTTGTTGTCCTAGACATCCATATACTGTGTGGCACGAAATTTTTGCAGGAATTTTTCTCAACCAGCTATGGGTACAGGGTTCGCAAATACGCCAAATTTGGCGTATTTTACGTCAAAATTGTTCAGATGACTCCACTGAGGTTACGGAGGGAGTCACTTCAACTCCAAAAATTTTCAGTAATAAACAGGGAGCGACTTTGACTCCAGAAATTTTCGGTAACAAACACAGTTTTGTCCTTACCTTTTTCGCAACTAATACAATTTACGTTAATTGTAAATGTTGTAAAGCTGAATTAAATCATCGAAATTAACGAATTATACTGCACGACAAAACAGGAAGAGGCTAAATTACGATCAAAGTTTACTCGATGACCGCCAGCATCGATTTGAGCTTTCAGGTCAGCGGAGCCACCACAGGTAGCCCAAGCTGGAAATATGAGCATCGGCGAAACATCGGTATAGTTAGCGTAACATTCAAAATATAAGGGTTTGTATGGAAGAAAACCTATCGTTTCTGTAACCTATGAAATTTAAAGGATTTCAATAAAAAAACAGCTTACCTTACTTAAAATGTGTGTTACGTCTATTCTGTGTGGTCCACGGGCGATTTATGGCGTTTTATGGGTTTTTATGTAACGGTTTTCTCCATATAAAGGTTTACCGGTAAACCTTTTTATAGAGAGACGTAACACGCATTTTAAGTAAGGTAAGCTGTTTTTTATTGAAATCCTTTCATTTTCGTAGGTTACGGAAACGATAGGTTTTTTTCCCATACAAATCCTTATATTTTGAATGTTACGCAACAATGCCGATGCTCATATTTCGAGCTCGGGCTAACCTGTGCCGCCACAGCTACTTCGTTTATCCGTCACGATAGTGTATACATGCCGGGACCACGCGCTGGAAAGTCTGATACTTGACTCCAAATATTCCAAAATGACTCCAAAATTTGTGAAGCAGAAGTCACACTGACTCCACTCATCAATAAAATTTGCAAACCCTGGGGTATCTGTACAGGTACAGGTAGTCTGTGATACAATATAGTGAGATCTCCTCTGTGGTGCCAATGCATTGTTTGTTTCATGTTTGCTTCCTTAAGAACGATGGCAATTTGCCTGCGCTACATTGTTTTAAAAAAACCATTCCATGGACTCTTTGTTTAAAAATCGTTGTTAGCATGAGCCTGTTCCACTACTTCAAACATGAACAAGTGAAGGAGAGTGGAAATGACCAGTAAATGTCTGAAAAACTTTGATTATAGTGAGGGAGCCTTCCCAAAAACTTGTTGGGCAGGGGGACTGATGAGAAATTGGGGGGTCCCACAAAAAAATTGGAGCTAAAGTATGGAACCAAGCTTTCCACGGTGTATGCCAAATGACACTGATCTATTTGGTACCAGATTTAGTGTGGCACGGTTAAGTAAACACGCTGCTTAGCTATGACCACAACACCAGTTTCGGAACCAAAATGTTGGATCCTTCATCAGTTGCTTAGGTATAGCTGTTAAACACGAGCTCACCAAGAGAGCTACACGTAGTGCTGTAAACTAAAACTAGGGTTGGTTGAAGGGAATTTGCATATGATCACCTTTTACCTATAGAATCACGCTCGACCTGTAGCCAAGCATATCATCCTGATTACAGCGTAACTGAGCCAAAAAACTTTATACTGCTGATCATTTCTACTCCTTCTAAATCTAATCTATCTAAATCCTGTGAACACAGAAGCTTAGGACTCGTAGACTTTGTTAGAGCATTGACTGGCTGTATTACTGATGCCAGCAAAAGTAAGGAAACTTTTTTTATTATCCACGATATACAAATTTACCAGGACAAGGAAGAAATTAGGACTGAGGGGTAGGTTGGTGGTGTCTCAAATTTTAGGGATACTAAAAGGGGGTCCCTAAAAATGTTTAATGCAGCAAGGAAGGGTCCTCCAAATTTTTTAGATAGTAGATAATTTCTCATCATCCCCCCCCCCACCCCACAACGCTCCCTAAAAGCAGGGGGGAATGTGATAGTTCAACCAGGCTGAGCAGAGATTTAAGTACACCAAGAAGATAAGCTGTGCTTACCCATCTTCATCTTGTATGTTGACATTGTACTTTTTGCCACCTTTTTCTACAAAATATAAAAAATTTACATGTATGATAATGACGATGATAATTATCATGATTATTATTACATTATTATAATACAATAACAATAATAATTATTATTATTATCATAATTATTATTATTATTATTGTTATAGTTGTTGTTGTTGTTGTTTTTGAACAATGCACTTGACAAAAATAACTGGTATTCACTGCAGAATTCCAATATTTTTTATTGGGCTTTGTTTTTTGTTCTGCTATTTACAACTAATTAAATTAAAATAGCAACAAGGCAATTAGAGTTTTAAAAACCCCGACCTCAGCAGTCCTCATTCTATTTAAATTTTCCACAACATTGGGGGAAGAAGAAAGAATGTTAACATAGTACTATATAAATCAAGAGCCTCAGTGGAGCTCAGTTTCATTACATGTATAGCTGTCAAAAGGCTGCCATTATATCAACACCAGTATAAGTTGTGGATCGTTATTTGGTACAAAATTTGTGCTCTCCAACAGCTCATATAGTCAGATGATTTAACTGCTTTCCAACATCAATAGCAGCACGCTGCCAGTGATATTGACATTATATATTGTTTCTTTCGTCACTTTAGCTACAGTCTAGATTCTCTATTACAAACTATATATGTTCTGAATTTACCCTTGGTTTAAATTTTATTTTCTTTGGTTCAAACAGACGACCATACATTACCATGCAAAAAAAAGGAAAAGACATTTAAACTGAGGATACATGTAAAATTGAACAACAACATATATGATGCTGGGTTTGACATTTTGCAGGTGCACCTGCCGGCATAACTAAGATGTTAAGATTAAAGTTGGGCCTGAGTTACAGGACCTATAAGCTCTGTTTCATGCACAGTTTTTGGTGCTTGATTCCAAACCAAGAGGCAGGCTGGTTCACAAGATAAAGTTTAGAATCAAAGCTAGACTGCAAAACAGTCCATACTATTGTGTAATCAAGTACTCATGAACAGTGTGAGGCCTGCATGGTTCACTCGTGTGAGACTCATATGGTAAACCAATTTTGGGAAAAAAACGACTATTTTGCAGTCTCAATTTTGCATCACATAAGTATTAAACCTGTTTTGATTTGTGTATCTCAAAATCCTTAGAATATGGCTAGCCTGAATTCTCACTCAGTTGAGTATCTGATGAGATTTTAAGACATTAATTTTGTTATAAAAAATGTGTCCTTTTTCCTTTTAATTTTGAAGGTTTTCACAATATACTTAATAGTAAAGAAACCAGAACAGCACACTACAAAATTAAGACTTGATACCTTACATACAACATTCACAAGAAAGGCATGTTACTTTAATCCCCCTTAGTATTTCAATATTTCTCCTTAACGTCAAAAGGATAAAGGAAAATATTCAATTGAATGGGCACGACGGGTGTAAAGTGAATTTAAAAATGTTTTTGGTCTCGATAAAGAGAAAAATGTCAGTTATACGGCAGACAATATCAATGAAATTTAGAACTTGAAATTTAGAGTGTTTAGTAAATAATTTAGGAAACTATCAAAATAAACAAACATGTCTAAAGGATGGTAATGGCCACAAATGTAAACAATGTTATGGATTTAATGACATTTTCCTGAGGAATAAAGGGAGAGAGAGATAAGCTGACGATGCCCATGAGAGAATTTAGAGTGTTTCTATGAATCTGCAGCTGTATCCTTCACCAATTCATCACCAACTCATTTCAAACAAAAACAATATAGTGTGAAATTTAATCAGGGCATAAAAGAGAAAATTTTACCCATACATTAGACACCTGTATTTATCATGCAAACTACAAATTATCCCCTCAAAATCTCTAAAATCTCCCAAAATAAAGTTGAATGCATGTAAATATTTCCGATCGACGCAATCAAAATAGATCCCAAATCTGATTTCATTTTGAATAAATATTTGTAAAATTCATTGGCGCCTTCTCTTATTGAGGTTAGTCACTAAACAGGTTTCTTTCTGATTCTTTCACAAAACTAAATTTGAAAGACAAATTCAAAAAATAATAGAGTACGCTGATCCATCAACACTTAGCAGACAAGCGAATTAACCTCTCCCCTGCTCTTGCGAAACAAAGCGATCGTTATATGCGGGACGCGAAAAACCAGGTCTAACGTTTAAAACAAACCAAGAATTCATAAAACCATCATTAAGAACCTCATTAAATTTGAATGGCCGGCTCTCGATAAAACAGCTTCATTTCACCTGTCTAAGAAAATTCAATCAGCAAAAGGTACTTAACATTTCATTTTGTCTTGTTTCAAAGTTCGTCTCCTCCAGTATTACTCACTTGTTTTAGAGGCTTTAAGTTTTGTTGCAAGCTTCCTGAATGCTGCAAGGTCGTTGGATTTTACCGCCTGAAGTAATTCCTGATCTTTAGCCATGACATGTAGCGTCTATCTGACTTTAGATGTCACCAAACACTTCACAAGATCAGAGTGGAACAGCTGCATTTGACGGCCGGAGGCTTGACACGCTTCTCAGGATTCGTCAACTCATCATCAATTCGGTGAAAAGCTGGCCATTTCCCAACTGAATGCCAAAACTTTTCCTCAGTTCATGACAAGAACAGCTGATAATAGGGGGGTATACCCGAGGAGCATAGGAATTTAAACCAGACAATCACATATGCTCTACTTGCAAAAGTAAATAGATATTCGAGAACTGAATCGATTTTACGACGTGATCACGATAAGTTTTCTCGGTTCCGCGAAATTGACGTCACACACATTGTTGATGCGAAGGCACCGGATGTAAGCATGGATAAGCACAGACAGTCCAGCCGCGTGGGAAATCTTTCGTTTTCTTCCTTTCATTTCTCTTGTTTTGTGTCGTATTTTTTTAGACTTCCTGATGAAACTGAAGCTATTTAACTGAAGGAGAAGGGTGGGGAATAATCTTGTGGGTGATCATGGAAAAAATTATAGGACAACTTTTTGCCTTACGTCACATTTTATAGAGTCAATTAATCAACCCTGTCTAAGACGGATACTTTTTCGTTTAAGAGAGATGTCCGTCTCAAAGAGAGTCAAATAAATATTAAAGGGAGTAACTAAGGCCTAACTCTAGTTGTCCGTTAAGGGAGAGTTTGTAGAGTCGACTGTCTCTGTGGTACCTTATCGAACCTCGGGATAATCTATTTTTGTTACCAAAAAACTGAAAGAAAGCGACTTAGACTCATGAAAAAAGTGTTTCTTTGAAATCCAGGATGTCCTACAAAACCCTGAAACCAAAACAGAACGATGGCCGATTAAATTTACCTTCCAGCCTGTATCAAACATTTTCCCTTTCTCTTGATATAGAATACTGAAACTATTCAAAAAGTTTCGATCAGAAATGGAACGAACGGATAGTAGATGATCATAGTAGTTGCTAGTAAATGACAGCTGGTAGAAGTTACGCCGTCCTCTCAAACTCTTCGGAAAAACTTTGGGAAGCTTAAGAAACCACGACGAAGACGACAGCGACAACTAAAAGGTCCAAAAGAATTGGTTTTATGAGCAAAACTGACAGCTGTGCACGTGCATCACATCACGCTTCAGTTTAGCCTGCGTAGCCAGGGACCGCGCAGCAAGTTTTCGAGTGGGGGGGCTAAAGAAGAATGCGTGAAGGAAAATTTGGGGGAGGGGGGCCGGGGGGGGGGCATGCTTGTGGATTTCTATTCAATTTCTCTAAAGTGACGGAGAATGCGAATAACGTTAAAACTATTGATTTTTTTCCACATCTTCAGTGATGTTGCTATCGGGTCTGAAAATTCACCATCACTAAATTGAAATATCATAGATTGTTATGTTATACTACTGATTTAAACCTTTAATTACTATAAATAAGCCAGAAATCCAACGATTTTGCTTGAGCTGCCTTGAACTCAAGGCTGTATAATTACTGAGTAGTTATTGCACGAGGCTGAGTATGATATGAAGAGTTATGCAGATCGAGGGGGTTATCCGCCAAAGCCGAAGGCTTGAGCCCGGTGGATGACACCCTCCGAGATCTGTATATCTTCATATCATACGAAAGCCGAGTTCAATAATTGTTTAATTATTCATTCAAAATATTTACACGGCAAAATAAAACGGTAACTAAAAATAATTTAGTGAATGAAAATTCAATTATAGAACAGATTCAGAAAAAAGTAGCAAAAATTATGCAGAGTTTACTCACCAGATAAAGAAGGTTTTCCATTTTGTTTGGAAAAGTAATCAGAAATTTTAAGAGATCTCTTCTTTGCATTACTAGTGGTATGTGAAGTCTCGTCGTTCGTAGCCTGCGTGGCAGGCGCTAAAAGGGGAGGGGGAGGGGGGAGGGAGAAATGGAAGAGGGAAGGCCGCGTTCAACAAAACTTGCAATTGGAATGCTCAACGAGCCGTGAAGCCTGACATCAAAAGACGGACTTCGCGCTGATCGAGCTAAAATCAGGACGCACAATAACAAGCGAAACAATAACTTCATGATCTTCCAAAAATCAAGGTTGAAACTAATAAACAATTTGTTTGAGAATCGCCTTATAAACTAAACCCAGTTATTACTTTGGATCGAAATTGACCAATTACGAAACAACGCGTTTTCCTGAGAGGTCCGCAGGAAAAAGAAGCCGTTTAAAAGACGTTTACCTCTGCTAGGTTAGAAGCGAAAAAATATTTTACAATTGTAACGACTAATGCTTCATTCTGTCTATTTATCTGCGCGTTTGTCTTTGCCAGTAATTCTGGTCACTTTCGAATTAACGATTTTTTGCTATTTTTCACTCCGTTACTTTTGTTAAATTATTTTTTGGTTAATTTATTTTTATTCTTGCAAAAAAGTGGGGGGGCTAAAGCCCCCCCAGCCCCTCCCTCTGCGCGGTCCCTGGTAGCAGGCGCTTGCAAGTAGTGGGCACAAGAAAAAACGGGCGCGCGAGAAGGAGACACGCGTGTCTCCCTCTCGCGCGCCCGTTCTCTCTTTCGCCCCCTTCTTCCAAGCGCCTGCTACGCAGGCTAGCTTCAATTTAATAGTACATTTCTTTTACGTCCACTGTACGTCTGCGACGTAAAACCATCTAATGCCGTGCGGCGTTACCGGAATTTTCCCTTCTCTTTTAAAACCTGGAAAGTCCTTAAGAATTCAACTCCAGGAAAAATCGCCTACATTTGACAAATTGGGCGGGTTACATGGTTCAGAAAGACACGATAATAGACTGCAAAACATTGATTCCGTATTTTGCGTATTCAAAAAGGCACGAACAGTCAAACTAAAGGTCTGGAGATTCTTACGCTACTATAACAGGGGCACCCAACGAGAATATAGTTCAAAACCACATAAACATAGCATTGTTGAACGTACTTTAGTATTTAAACGGTAGATAAAGGCTTATTTTTATCCCCTAAAAATTTTTCATCTGTTTGGATTTCCTAGCTGAAAGTATAGTGATCCGAAAATCATAGGGATCAAAATTTAACTTTTCGAAAATTTCAGCCAGAAAAAAGGCTTCCGAAAATTCTAGGTGGCCTTTTTAAGGTAAAAATCCGTTACAAATGGGCAATTATACCACTTTTTTGATGTTCGAAAATCCTAGGAGGGGCAGGTAAGCAAGAAACTTTACAGAAAATGATCCGAAAATTCTAGATCTCAAATCGTCTTCCGAACAGATAAATCTTTTGAGAAAAAACCACTGGAGGGGAAGAAACAGGGCTAATCCTATACACAGGAAGTGCAAAAAAATGGATTTTTCTCAACGAGCAAACTCTAAACCAATAGAAAAAGCCTGGTTGACTGAGCAAAAGCCTCGCCAGTGTGCCTTGACATTTCAAAGAAAGATCGTAACTGTATAAAATCGGGCCTTACGTCTCATTTACGCGAAATTTGGGGCGCGGGCAAATTTCTCGACCGGCCAGCCCCTGCTGCCCTGGCTATTATGCTCACAGCCATATCACTCCGGGTTTACTGAGATAATCATCTGCATGACCCTAATACATGTAATAGGTCTGAGGATATTCCATCAAGTGGTTCTAGTATGCTGTCATCTCAAACGTAGGATGACGACCATAATATTGAGTCGTGTTGTGTAACTGACACTCACAGTTGGAACAACTTTATACTTAATAGTTATTCCAGACTTCCACGGACTCTCAATTCAGCTGACAACAAGATCTTAAGGCATGGTTGTTCTCACGATACCGTTAATAAAGTGTATGAATTACCTTTTCAAAGTAAAAATGATATCAAAATAACAATGTTTCAATTTAAGGTAGTAGAAAATATGCTAGCAACTAAAGCAAGCCTTTTCAGAACCCAAATTTGTGACTGTAACGTATGCCCTCAATGTCTAAACACACTCCTTAGATCACGCGTTCTTTCGCTGCTCCTCCGTAGTTGTCTTTTGGAGAGGACATTTCAAATTTGGTGGACCAATATAACGGGGCAACTGTGTCCCTGACATAATCAGACAGTGAAAATTATGTATGGGGTTTTCTATACAGTAAAACTCCACACATATAAGAACCTAGAATTTTCGAGGTCAGGCTGAACAGGCTCTTATATTTTAGGGTAGTTTGTCACAATTCAGGCTGATTAGGTTCTTGAAAGGTTCGTATTTTTCAGCTAGAGGTTGTCATAGTGTAACCACTGGCAGAAATAGTTGTACTACTAATACATAATGGCAAACAATCAAGAGAAACATCAATACATTTCTATATTTTTTAAATAAGATATTAAGATTCTGTATAGTCTATATTGAACAGTAGCTTTATGGAAAACATACTTCTAGTGAAAATCCAAACAAATGTAAGTCAAAGAAAACACATACACAATAACCTTTTGTGAAGAGTTTCTCACACAATGAAGTTCAGAATTTTGACTACCATCAAAATTGGAATGATTCTTTTATATAAGAACCTATTTTTCTTTCCAGGCTGAATAGGTTCTTCTATTTTTGGGTATTAAAATGCCAAATTTCAGCCTGTAGGTTCTTAAATCACTAGCTCCTTATATATGCGGGTTTTTACTGTAACACACAACACAGCTGTACTACAGGGGCACCCAACGACAATTTTTGGGAAAATATCTGTTCGGAAGACGATTTGAGAACTAGAATTTTCGGAACATTTGTTGTAAAATTTCTTGCTTGCCTGCCTCTCCTAGGATTTTCGAACATCTACAAAATGGTATAATTACCCATTTTAAACGGATATTTACCCTACGAAAGGCCACCTAGAATTTTCGGGAGCCTTTTCCTGGCTGAAATTTTCGAAAAGGTAAGTTTTGATCCCTATAATTTTCGGATCACTAGACTTTCAGCTAGGAAATCCGAACAGATGAAAAGTTTTTAGGGGATAAAAATATGCCTATATCTACCGTTTAAATACTAAAATACGTTCAACAATGCTTTAAGTGGTTTTGAACTTTATCCTAGTTGGGTGCCCCTGTGTATTCACTAAATTACTCACTTCTAATTACAAAATTCTCAATATACTTCAGCTGCCTACACAACGAAAGATCTCTTTTACGACAGTTTTCTTATACTTCGTCGTGAAAAGTTGAGCATTCTGAAAGAAATAGCTTTAGGAAACAATGACAGTATGACCTTTGAAAAGCCTTTTAACATCTCCTTTAGTTATGCATTTGCGACGTGGGTGTAAGTTTTCTTGTTGTTCAACAAGCAGTGCTGTAGTTTTTGTTTTATTGTTTTAGTATTATTATCACTAAAATTTTCAGTATTATTTTTTCTTCTTTCTTCTATTTTTTAAATAAATTATGCGGTAGATAGCAAATAATGTTACATGATAATTTCTGTAAATTTGTATTTACTTGTATTGTTTTGTGTTTTTTTTTTGTTACAATAAATAAATAAATAAATAAATAAAACTGTTTAATTAGATAAAGTCCAGACTCTGGAAAATAAAAGGAGGTAAATATGCAAAGACCCTCGCCAAGATTTTGGTCAAAGATATATTTCGTTTACGAGATATCTGGAGAAATGTTTTCACCAGATTTGTATGTTTTCAGCTGCTCTATCAAATACATCATTAAAGTAAAATCTCAGTCGGATCGATAGTTTTGTAATTTGAATTTTAGTGACGTCATGGGAAAATCAGCAATTACAACGAGCACGTCTCCTTTCATAAAAAAAGGAAAAAGACTCTCAATTCGAGCATACGGCCATGGGTCCAGGTGATGGCTGGTTTCTCTTTAGTGTGGATCAAAT
Organism: Porites lobata; assembly: GCA_942486035.1. Taxonomy (NCBI): domain Eukaryota; kingdom Metazoa; phylum Cnidaria; class Anthozoa; order Scleractinia; family Poritidae; genus Porites; species Porites lobata. The sequence goes on from CALNXK010000124.1 coordinate 452,918, forward strand.
AAGAATGAGTGATCTTGTATGCTCGCTACAAAGTGCGACAGAACAGCCTTTTCTTAGGTTCAATCCAGCCAATGAGCCAAAAATCAGATTGAAAGAACCTATTTTGTATCAAGGTTATCTTTTCCATTAGTAATATTACCCGAGGGTGTTAATCTCTAAAGTAAGCCATACAGGTATTGACTGACAAAAAGGTTACTATAATTGCCATTTTGGTTAGGGAATGGTTGGATATTTAGGCTGTCACGTCTGAACTTGGCTATGCTCCTTTAGCGGGGAGTCACAGAATTGTATAGCCCCATGAAGTCGTTTTTTGGTGGGTCGTATAACAGACTCCCCCCAAAACGACCCGTGGGAAGAGAACAATCGTAGAACCTGATTAGCTTTCATCAACGTTTTAGGGGACGGAGGATTTTTAATTTCACGAAGAAGAGATATCATTACAAATGATCATCGAATGTGATTAACTGCTGCTGACAAAGGGATCAAAATCCTGATGGGTTGTCGAGGTTGTCAAAAAAAAGTCCTCCCTCGGTTACAATTGATGGTCGACTTTCAATCGATCGTTTTCGTTTATTTCACCGTAGATTACTATAGCAGTCAGCAAACTTCATTTCGCATTTTCGATGTAAGATGATTGAGGTAAAAAGTATGAGTAATTGTTGAAGCAGAATAAATATTTACAGAGTTTTATTTTTGGTGGGCAATTTGGTGTGGATCGTTGACTGACTAAAGAAAACATAATAGAGCCTGTTATTGGCAACTGTATCACCGGACAATTCAAGTTATGTACACAGAGTATTAAATGCGGAAATGTGCAGCTTAAAGTCTTCAGTCATGTAGGCGCCTAAAAACAAACCTGCCAACAGCACTGTGAATAAATTACATCTAAAAGCGTGTAGTGTTCATAGAGTTGTTAAGTACGCGTCAACTATCCTTTACGGAACACATATCAGCATCGCCGAGGTGCTTTCTTCGAAATAGGGTAGGTACTACTGCATGAGTTATAAGCGACCAAGACGTTGTATTTTATCTATCGATCTAAACTACTTTTAGTAAGTACTTTATTTTCTTAAAACTGTGCGAGGCTTAAATCACAGTTCTGCGCACGTGAGAACCAGTAGAATTGTTGGGCGTCATGGTTGGTTTTGTTGCTCCTACAAGTTGTTCCTTAGTTTTAAAGCTTCAAAGGTGGACTCCATTGAGCTAAATCCGTCTATCGATCACAGAGTTAAGAAAATGAATTGTATCTGCGCCCTGCAGACATGTGCAGATTCATTTCTTGTAGTCGTGGTGTTTGCCATCTCAGTGAACGCCCATTATTTCCTTGTATTGCTGTTCTCTGAGATGGCGGTGAATCATGTATTTGCCCTGATAATGTATTACTCCCGGGATCGCTGTCGGAGCCTCATCTGTCGGTAAGGCTTAAAAAAAAATTGATGTGGGAAATGAGTCGAATTTCGTAGTTTGACAGATCAGAAAAGCACATTGTTGTTAACAAGGGTCTAACGTTTATATTCAGAGGGATATCACCAGGGACATGATTCATATAGCACCTCATCATGTAACTTATCATGATATAAGACTGATCATTTTCAAAGTATTCAGACCTGTTCAGGACGTGACATCGTGATATAACATGGGTGAAATTGTGAGTAGGTCAATATTGGGGCTTATCAGATGGCATTACTGATCATTACTTTATTGAAGGAATTTTAATTGTTTCTGGATTGAGATAATGAGTAGTGACATTAACTCCGGTTGGTTAAGAGGGCCTCAACCCTAAAAAAAACGAAGACTATTCCTCTTCTTTTATTTGTCATGTAAGGCGAGAAGATTTTCAGCTTCGTGGGATGAAATTGGACTATAAGTACCCTTCAGTCATTCTATATAAAGATGATTCTGTATAGAAGTGCGATATGCAGACAATTATTGGATGATGCTTTCTCTAGATATCATGAAAATAAAAAAAATTAATTTAAGTGTTATCAGCTCGAAGAGGAAGCCCTGTGCTGATAACAGTTAACAATTATTCCATGAATCGGCGTTAGATACAAGGTCATTGATAAATACCAAAAGAGGAGGGAAGCGCAGAGTTGTCTATAACCCGAACTTCGTGTAACCAAAAAAGGCGAATGGAAGGATTGTTTTATTAAATTCTCAACCTCCGCTCACGCCCAATTTTTATCTAACTTACCAAGGCCGAGGTGGATAACAGCGCCGAGATCTGCATAAATCAACATACTATACAAAATATTCTAAGTTCTTAACACGCTTACCTCGTCGTGCACTTACTTCAAACGTTTGGCCTATTTTTCTGCAGGGTTGCACCTGTTTTTTCTTGCAGATACTCCTCAAAAAGAAGATAGCGTCCATCGAGCAATATGTTTTGCGAATTCTTGCATTTCTTTCGTTTAGTTTTAGTCCCTTCAGCTGTTTCGTCTCCGGGTAGCCATGAACACCATTTTTTTTTAGTTCACTGTAGCACAAGCAGCCGCGTTTCCAGGAGTATACCATCGATCAGCTTCGTTTCCTTAAGCAATAGACCACACTTTCTATGGGTTTACCGGCGTGATAACCCACGCGGGATGTTGGGAGAACACGACTTTACAAGCTTTTCGAGTGTTCTCCCAGCATCTCAAGCGGGGTATCACGCCGATAAACCCATAGAAAGTGTGGTCTACTGCTTTTATGAAATGACTTTAAGTTTTCTCTGAGTTTACCAGCACAATAAACTATAGGTTTTTAACCAATCAGAACGCACGTACTATCTTTAAGTGTTGGTTATTTTATAAAATCAAATGTACCATCAAATCGATGGTACATTGCTTGCATCTTCCAAATATGGTAAGCGACAGTTGGTTATAAAGAATTAGCCGGGGGATTAAGGCCAATCAGAAACGGCATTTAAACCCTGATCGGAGAAGCATTATTCGAGGTTGAGACTATAAAAAATTGTTAAATATTCACGCTACGTTCGAGACTCAAAAAGACCGAAATAACGAAACCGTTTTATCTTCTGGCTATCTGGGCCATGCAGGTCCACTGTATCACTACAACTTTGACAAGTGGCGATAGGACAGTCAGCCACGGTGGAGCCAGCTTCTCAACAAGATGGACATTCCAACACGGTCAAATGTCTGAGGCGTTTTTTGCTGTTTTATTTATTGAGATTTCATTTTCCATGAAGTGGGATCATGGACAGGGACCGTATAGACAGCTTTCATTACATTTTTGTCAAAATAATGAGCTTCATGGTAAAATTACGCTGATAACTGTGGCGCTGAAAGTAACACCAGTTTCATTTACCAAACACTTGAATGTTTCTATGAAATCTTCGAAAAGTTAGTAAGTTAACAGCATGTTATTAGTAATATTTTTAATTCTAAGACGTTGTCTCTGACCGCCGCAGTTTCTTTCCATTTTCCTTCTTTTAATCTTCTTATGCTTTCCTTGTTTTTTTGTCCTTTTTGATATTATTTTGTTTTACTAAACGCAGAATCTAAAACGATAGGTCAAAACATTGTTATTCCGTCTTAAAACACCCTAAGCAATCGGCGGGGGGGCAGGTAGCCTGTTCCATGGGTTAAGTTAGTAGGGAAAGTGCGAAAAGCTGGAGAATAGAACAGTAAAAATCTAATTTCAAAGCAAGACAATCGGAGAATTTACGATATTATGGCTTTTACTGCGGAGGCCTTTCACACGAGGAGCCGCAAGGGGTGATATTTTTGCACGGCATCTGGCGGCATATCAAAGAATTTGGAATTGAAGGGCAAATTCCTAGAATATCTTCGCCAGTTAAGCTAGAGAAAAGGTGTTAAAAAACCTCAGGATCCAAAACAACACGTCAATCAAAATATCACTTGGACCTTTCGCTAATGAAGAGCTATCACGCGGCTAAGCTTGAATTAGACATATATTGAAATAGGAACTCGTGTCAATAAAGTATCAGAAGTGAGCGGGAATCGCTCCTGGTTAAAAAACTGGTTCACAGGGATATGCATCTCTTCTAGTTAAGAGAAGGGAATCAGAACTGCTTTTCATGCAGGAACAGGTTTTCTTCGGGCTAACTACAAAACCTCAGCTTATTTCACTCCTTGACATTGTCAAAGCGCATTTTGTAAAGATAACTTTTTCCGCTTTATGAGCTTTTTTTATATTCTATTCCATTAATGTTTAACCTCCCTCAAAAAGCCAAGTAATATAAATGCTGTTGTTAAAAAAAGCGTTTTACTTGTTTACGTGAATTGGCTACCCAAATATCACTATGCTGAAAGGACAGGGCAAAATTTCCAGGAGAGAGGCATTAATTTTTTTCCCACGAGGTTACAAAGAGAAAATGCAATGATTATTATTAATGTAACCATCAGGTATACTCTACCCACGAGTTTACGGACAGCAAATGCAGTGATTATTATTAATGTAGCCATCGGGTATATTCTACCCACGAGGTTACAAAGAGAAATGCAATGATTATTATTAACGTAACCTTCAGGTATGTTGTACCCACGAGGTTACAGAGAGAAAATGCAGTGATTATTATTAAATGTAACCGTCAGGTATATTCTACCCACGAGGTTACGGAGAGCAAATGCAGTAATATTATTAATGTAACCATCAGGTATGTTCTACCCACGAGGTTACAAAGAGAAAGTGCAATGATTATTATTTACGTAACCTTCAGGTATGTTCTACCCACGAGGTTACAGAGAGCAAATGCAGTGATTATTATTAAATGTAACCGTCAGGTATATTCTACCCACGAGGTTACAAAGAGAAAGTGCAAAGATTATTATTATCGTAACCTTCAGGTATGTTCTACCCACGAGGTTACAGAGAGCCTGCAAATGCAGTGACAATTATTAGATTTTAGTGCAACTATCCGGTTGAGTTCCTCCATTAAAAGAGTTTTTTGCTAGGGTTAAACAAGTTTGGCTTTCATGAGTTTCAAGGTGCAAGAGATTATCAGTATAATTATAGCACACAAACATTGTCATCTAATTTTTCGCACGTAGCCGGAATAAGCCAAGAAATGAAGCATATATAACGAAAAATCGTTCTCAGATGATCTCCATATTAAATAAATTACACTAAACGTTGCGAAAGAAATTATTGTTCGTATCCGTCTTATCCATCGTAAAAGCGAGGGGTCATCGCATGACATCCGGTATTTTAAACAGAGGTAATACTCACGGGTTTCACGAGTTGTATGCACTATTTTTCGCCGAGAAACAAATTTAAACTTCAATTCTTACCTTACAGTAGTCCGTTCTTTTACCTTGCATTCGACAACAAATCTGTTAAAGGCGAACAAAGCGATTCCGGCACTCTTCTTTATGATGAGTAGCAAGCCGCAGGAACTGAAGCCGCTTGACTGAAGTAAAATCCACCGATATGCACGGCATTCTCACTACAAATATAAACAAACGTTGCGGGGAAAAAAGGACGAGGAGGAAAAAATGCCAGATCTTCGCCTTGGTAATGTATTCCAGCTACCATGCCGGCGTATCTCCAGAAGGTGGACTCGAAGTGGGACAAACCTTGTGATTTTTTTTAGACGCCCTTTGCGCGCAAACTAATTTATTCTGGCGCGAAATGAAGATTAACAATAGGTATACTGAAATCTAATCCACGACAAGAAGATTTTCGCACCGTAGCGCGACATATTAAATGCCTATTTTTACAAATACGCGGAGAAAGTGGTCCACTAGTTTAACTTTTTTAAGATGAATTTACTCCACAAAGGCGAAATGAATGTTTTATCTCTATGTTGTTTACGTGCCGTATTAGAAGGCAGAAGTAAATTCATCATACAGACCCCATCAAAATGAAAGTACACGAATGAAACGGAATAAGTCTGGAACGGTTTAGTTTCTACTCGGCAGCTTCTTTGCTCTTATAACAAAAATTTAATGTTGCAGTCTGTTTTAAACGTTGGCATATCAACGCGCACAGTCACTGAATGAAAACAACAGTCACGATCACGTTCTTCGAAACCGACCAGACTCGCGCGACCTACCACTGTTATGGCAAGCAATTATCCTGAAGGTGTTAATGTTCCCGTGACAGTCTTCTCACTGAAGGTGTAAATGGTAAACCGAACGGTCGCTTTGATCATCAGAAAGACCTGTCAACTTTGATGATTTAACTGATTAAATTACGGGACAGAAATTTTACTCCTTGCGGCTCCTCGTGACTCTCATGGATTGTGCAGTCAACTCACGGTCTCACGATTTAGCCTCCAAATCTCATGGTGAATCAGAAAATCTTAAAATTGCCAGGCGATTCCGGTAGAAATCGCGTAATTCTTTTTAAAAAAATCCGTCTTCATAATGGATGAACTGTGTCAGTCCAATTTAAGGAGGAAACCTGCGTTGAATTCCAGCCTCAAACCCGAAAAAGGTAAGTTCGCTAAGGTCTTTAGTAAAGCCTTATAGCATTCTCACTTGGCTATCTACTCGCCGTCTCATCGACCTGGATAGTGAAACAGAATTTTCTCGTCACTGCCAAAAGAGCATCAAGACAGTACAACAGAGACCATTAATAGGGTAAAGAAGACCAAGACAAAAGTATATCTGCCTTTTTCGCTTAATTTGACACATTTTTAAAATCTCCAGGTTTGGGGGGCCGGTGGGGGGGCTTTTTTTTCGAACACTCCAGATTTGCATGATTTAGGGGTTGGAAAGGTCTGATCTCTGTCAGCTGGCCGCAAAATAGAACTGCAGAGCGAGCCTAGTTTTCAGATAGATTTTCAAGTCAATGAAATGAAGTAAAGAACCATTCAGATGGACTGGCTTTAACATGGATTTATCCAAAAAAAAATAGAAGTTAACTAGAGAATGAAATTAACTTTTTGTAGGAGCCACTTAGCTACTTGATATTCCAAAGTGGTGGCCAATTCCACAAAAAAAAGGAACGAAAACAAAAACAAACAACTTAAAAGCTAGATAATAAGATGGCGTTCACCGACAAATTTGGTGGTAAATTATGTGCCAATTTTACTATACCTATCACCGCGACAGACATTGAGTTGTATTTTCATGCCCTGTTAACACGCGATTACATGAGCTCCAGGAGCTCATCTGCCCAAATTCTTTCTAAGCCCGAGCTTAATCAATCTCGACCCCAGTGTTTACCCTTCTGGTGAGCTCTGGGGTTGAGATTGGGGCTTAATGGCTTAAAGCCAGCTACTCGCCTGCGGGATGTTGTAGTAGGAAAGAAAACGGTATTCGGGATAGAGCTGACAGGAGTTCGGGATGCGGGATTGTCGTGAAAAAAGAGCGGGATTACAGGATCACGATCTTACTTCCAGACCCCATTTTTTAGTAAGTGCATTAGAACCTGTTTTTTCTCGATCATGTCTTTTCCTCAGTGGGTATTAGAATCGTCCCAAGAGAAATCGAAGACAATGGTTATGCAAAAATTTGGGGGGGGGAGGGGGTAAATAAGGTGCATTATGGTCTACGCGAAAATGGTGAACGCCTGAAAAAAATCTCACAGAATCAGTTCTGTTTCAGTGAAAACGTTAAGTGCCCGATATAAGTGAACAAAGTAATTTCCGTTGAGTAAGCATATAAAAAACATTCTTAGGACATTTCTTTTCTCACTTTTACAATCTTACGTGTTATCTTAAGAAAAAAAGGGGAGAAGGTTTTGTCCTATCAGCACCTTTAACGTTGAAACCGGCTTACATCAGAATCCCATCACGAATTCAAGTATCAGTAAATGATTAGCTTAAGTGAGGATAGTTTCCTTCTAACAAAAAATCTACTCTCAGTGCCTCTTAGAATGATCAACTGTAACGCTTTAAAAAGCAAAATTCAGCATAAGTTTTGAAAACGGACAGCTACACTGCCGTAATTGACACGGCAAAAGTAGTACCATACTGGGCAAATCAAATGTTATTCAGTCAAGATGTTTTCAAATGCTGCGTCAAGGAATCAAGGGTATGCAGTAGAGCCCCGATAACTCGAACTCGGATAACTCTAATTCCTTTACCTAAATCAAAATTTCACTGAAATTTACCCTGATAACTCGAATTTGCGCAAACTCGAACTGTTTTTCGTTTCCTTTCAGAGTTCGAGTTAGCGGGGTTCCAGTGCCAGTTAGGAACCCGGGTGGTTACCATGGCATCTGTATAATCGTTAAAGTGAGTTTGATTGTTCCTCGAATGCTTCGACCAGACTCAGTCCCCGGGGAAGACCTTGACCTGTATACCAAGAATAAAGCTATGCTATCTTTAAAAAGGGGGAGCTACTTGGTTTTATCAACCGAGAGGATCAAAGTCAGCTTACCACTGATTAAAAAAGATTGGATTGAAAATCTGACTCTTCGAACACCAGCTCTTTGTAACAACCAATCGTTGAAAGCTCTTGATTATTGCTGGGGGTCTGTAGATCATTTTTACTGGATGAAATTTTGCACCGACTACATCATTTTTATACTTGCCTATTAAACAACCCACACGATTAGCTTATCGCGTCAACACTTAGAGAAAGCAATTATAAGTTCATTTCAACTGTGCACAATCCGGAAATCAAACAATTGATCGAGTAAAGGCTCGGGAGCGAAAAGTACACAATAAGTTTACTAATTGGACACACAGGTGTATAAAATAAATCAGCCAAACTGTAATCGAAAAAGGCGCCTTTTAAGCGTTTTTCGTCATGTTACGTCGGTTATCGCTGTGGGCCATTGCGAAGTTAAGGATTAAATGTAATTGTTTTAATTGTTTTTTAAAAGACCACTTTGAGCGGCAAAGCGTTCATTGATATTAGCACTTGATTTCCGTTTTGTCTGTACGAGAGAATGATCTATTAATAGCGGCATCTTTGTACATGTTAAGTTAAAAGAGAGTACTCGTTGCTAGACTCTTGTTAAGTTAATCCTTTATCGCGTATTTGTTAAGACAGACCATTACCACACATCCGCTTGGTCAATTATGCTTAAAAAGAACCAAAAAGGAAATTAATTAAACCAAAAACGGAAACCGGGCGAATTTGAAAGGCAACAAAAGCGAAGGCTTAGTTCTTATAAAGTGCCAAAACTGCCTGGAATTTGAGATTATTCTCTAAAGAAACTATGATAAAGCCACAATCTCAGTTTGCTGAGGTTACGTCTTGAGTAAATCCTGATGGACGTACAAGTTCGGCTTTCAAACATTTTTAAGCCTCACAGCGGATCAAGCTGTTTTGACATTTGCATTTTCCATATTGTGTCGGAAAAATGGAATGCACTTAGATCGTTCTTTGTTTTTTTTAGGACAGCGTGACAATAAAACGCCTGTCAGTTTGAACAATATGATCTGTACATTCGCTGACACTTTCCTGAAAAACCTCTAACCTCATCTGTTTTTGCACAGCACGGCGACAGAGATTTCAGATCACAAAACATTTCAAACTTTTCTAATTCGAGCGCTCATTTCAGAATTACAAGGCAGGGACTGGAACATGAGGGAAGCGTGAAAGCCGGCCACATGTCTTTACGACGAGAAAATACGGCACCTCCGCGGTTCTACGGAACTTCACTGGCTAAGCGTCAGCCAAGGGCCAGCTTCACGCCACCACAGCAAAGAGCTCACCAAGTCATTCGTCGTGGAAGTTTAGGGGTGATACAGTCAAACTCTGCAGAGAAAAAGCTGCTTTTCAGCAAAAGAAGCAATAGTCTTGGTGGTGCAAACGATGATTACAGCCCAACCAAACTAGACTTTCAGTCTTTGAAGAAACGGCCTAGTCTTTTGGGAACAGGCAAGTTAAAATCCGGCAACAAAGAGACGGAAGCTGTTTCTAACAGAGCCGAGAAACATTCTATGGTAATCCTGGGAGCAGGAGGTGTGGGCAAAACAGGTAAACACTCCAACCTTGCATTAAGCTTTAAATCCTTGCAAACCTTCAAACGAAAACACATCTGTATTTTAAGCACAATTTGGAATTACATTCATCATCAGAGGGACGTATTTCTTGATGAGTTGACATCAATGGCATCACTTTTGAATGTGTAGTCAGGGGCACCCAACGAGAACATAGTTCAAAACCACTTAAACATAGCACTGTTAAACGTATTTTAGTATTTAAACGGTAGATATAGGCATATTTTTATCCCCTAAAAATTTTTCATCTGTTCGGATTTCCTAGCTGAAAGCCTAGTGATCCGAAAATTATAGGGATCAAAACTTACCTTTTCGAAAATTTCAGCCAGAACAGTAAGGTACAAACTACAATAAGTGAGGCGAAACTCATTTTTTTATTGAGCAAGAAAAGGATTATTAAAAATGTCAGCTGTCAACTGATTCATATTCCACTATTTTTAAAAGTAACCCTCCTAAGTCGGTGGACAGAACTTCAGCTACACGCTTCGATCACACGCACTTTCAGCGGACTCAAAAGGCCAAAATCACAAAACCAGAAACTACGGCGCGCCGGGATTCTTTCTGCACCAATCACCGATCTCAGCTTCTTTCATGATATAATTGGATTATTTATTGCTCGCACGATTCCGTTATCACACAACTCGATTTTCATACACCCTACTTGAAAAAGAGAATTTCAAACATGAATCCTTGATGAGACGATAACAGCAGATTATATTAGATAGTATCTAATCTAACCAACGGGCTTGAAATTCATAAATCAGACAGGGCTCTCCACACAAAGAAAAATTTTACAGAATCTGAATCATGATAAATTAATTGGATTATTTCCTAGTTTTAGTAAGTTAATTCCCCCATATAAAAAATTCCTCCTCTACTTTTTATATATATTTAGTATTTTTCTTTTCTTGGCATATGTCAGCATCAACAATTTTCTCTGTAGTGTTTTTTTGCATCAGAATGTTTTGATGTCAGATTTGCTAGAACTTTCATATTGCCCTTTGTTTGCTTAGCGATTAGTTTGATTGACACTTTTCTTTTCGCTTTGCTTCACAGCCTTGGTGGTTCGGTTCGTGACTGGTCGTTTTCTCAATGAATACGATCCAACCCTCGGTAAGCGAATGAATTAATTGTAGTCCATCTCAGCTGGGTGGAAATCAATCTAAATCGGCGATCTTTTCTCTGACTCAAACACAAAACCCGAGATAAGCTGGCGGAGAGTGATGTAAACTCCGCTAAGTTTATATACAAAACACTGATCGACCGATAATTTCTTTTAGCAGCTCATTTACACTTTTACTCGTGTGAGCAGATTATAAAGTATTTCCACGGTTAATCTTAGTCTCTCCTGGACTAAGTTGATAACTATGATGATCATGAGATGATTCGTCATTCTAACTTTTGAATCTGTGAAAGAACCCTTATGGTGTTACTTAGGCTTGAAAGTGATCAGGACGCAAGAAAGAACGTGGCGCGCGAGGGAGACACGTCGCCCACGTGAATGATCACCCCACGCGAGTAAAGGCTCACGAGTTTCTGTCGCTTCATTGCCCTTGAGGAAAACTGAGAGAGTCCTGAACTAACTAGCGGTGTTCATGTCGTTAGTTCTCTGAATGCAGCATCAAGGAGGATTGATGCTGATCATCCCCGTCACTTCAAATCCGAGCCTCCCCCACCCTTGGGAGTTTTTATTACGACTGTGCTGATCTTTAGTTAGTATAAGAAACAATAGAACAAAGGACGTAAGAAATCAAGGTTGATCTCATAAGACGTAATGTGTAAACATTGCCCAATTAGGAAATAGTGGAGAAGTGCTCCTAATAGGCGGCAAAATCTCTGTTTAATCTACAAGTGGTTTACGCTAGCCTTGAAATTACAGTTTTAAGTTACGCGGTCCATATTTGATAACTACAGTAGTCCACTTCCAACGTACCGCAGCAAACAAACACCGCCTTGAAATTTGAAAGCAGCGATCTTGCAGAACGACTTTTTTGGCGAAATGTATTTATCAACGTTGCCTTCACAGATCACTTAATCATGACACCAGGACAATTACAATGCCTTTCAGTTTATGAATAGCTATACTTTTATTTCACTTTGCAGAGATGGTGTACGAAAAGGATGTACCCATTGGAGAGAGCATTGTGTCACTGGATATTCTGGATACAGCCGGCAATGTAAGTAGCTGGCCGCTTTCTCTTTGATCCTGTGATTGAATACATTGATTACATTTTAAAATGTTATCTCTTCAAGTGCGAACAAGAAAAATAAACAGGGAATTTTACCGACCAAGGGGCTTTACAGATAATTTCGAGATAATTCGGGCGGCGGTGTGCAAGTTCGTGTCTCTATGATTATTCGGCTCTTTTTGGTTGTCTGTTTTTTTTTTCTTTCAAGTATTTTGTTTTGCTTTTTAGTTGTTTTTTTCTCTGTAATCTTCAGGATCTGGGAGTTTTTTCATCTCCTTGATTTTTCTTTACTTTCAATGAAATGGATTAAAGCTAATTGTTTCTTGTTAAAAGCCGTTTGATGTGTTTAAGCCAGTACCTTGGAAAGATTCAGGGAAATGATAGTATTTCCCAAATAGCGTTTCGAAAGATGTGAAATTCAGCCGCGTTTTGTTGTCTTCATCTTCAGCACTGAAGTAAATAGATAATTCCAGCAAAGCTAGACTAAAACTGCTAGTCCTGTTTTTGGAAGGAACATACCAGGAATGTACCATTTGGTGCGCGGGTCTTCTGTGCTGACAATAAAACTGTGACAAATGATTTTTCAAAAGTTCAACCGGTTTTAAGAGTAGTGATAGTGCTAACACAACCCACTTTGGCTCTGAATGTGACCAACGCATAGGTTGCCGAAACGTCAGCCACCGTCTGCAACAGTCCTATTTAGTGACTACATTCACCCGAACGATCATATTCCAGCCTTGCATCTGAAACCAAGATGGGCCACCTATCACTTCACAAACGTTTGATTTCATCGATCTTACGAAAAATAGGAAAGTCAGTTATTTCAGGTCACTAACAATCTCACTGAGGGAACCTCGGCGGGTGGGGGAGGGGAGGGGGGTACTACCCCCATATATGGGCTAGACAATGCCTAGTCCCTAGGCCTCATTATTGTGCGCGGCCGGCGCGTTTCGAGTCACGTGGTCCGAGCGAGCCGATCGTCTCGGATACGTCGCCGAAAAGCATTGACCGAGAAGGCCTGAGAAGACGTCGTACAGGCACTAGGCAAGGCTAGACAGGTATGTGCTGCCCTATAGGGTATGGTTTTGGTGGGTCTCGATCCTTGCCCTTGGTTGCATTGCGTTCCTGGTGTGATCCTTAGATGGTGTACCTAAATTGCTGAGATTCAAGTGCGTAAATGCCAAACAAAGCATCTGTTAAAACTGACCTATTCCTTACAGTATTAGGAGAGCGATTTACCGAAGGTTTGTGTGTTACCATTAAATTTTTGTATTTCCCTTGAATTTGGGTGTCAATTTTCGAGTTTGGGCCGTGTCAATTTTCGTTTGTCTATTCCTTAAATAGGGTCAGGATTTAAGACTGTGGGCGGCACACACCTATCCGAAAAAATAATGGGAGTACCCCCCGCCCCCAAGGGGAACAAACGTTCAAGTGTGTTAGTGTAGAGAGATGGCTTTACACTGAACTGACTTTGTTTTTCTTTACTACACAGGCTGAAGCGTCGTACATACGAAATGGCGAGGGATTTATTGTCGTGTACTCAATTAATGATCATTACAGCTTTGAAGTGGCAAGGCAAATGGTCAAACTCATCAAAGAGGTCCGAAAATCAGACGGCGAATGCCAGGTGCCTGTGATACTTGTGGGAAACAAGCGAGATTTACGTCGAGGTAGACAGGTCAGTAAAGAGGAGGCCAGGGAAACTGCTAGTGAATTCTGCTGCTCGCATTATGAGACATCAGCCCTTACCAATAGGAACGTTCAAATGGTGTTCTTTAACATGGTGTTCCAGGTCAGATTCACGAAAAAAACTCGACTAAAAAGCCAGGGATCTTCTGGTACCAATGGATTTCTCAGCACTGTTCGTCAGTTGTTTAGCCCGCAGCGGAGAAGCAGTTTGCCAAGCTCCTAATGGGATTGGCGGTTTTCAGCTCTTTGCAGAGTCAGCATTCGGATATTATCCACAGACCCTTTGGTTGGAGTCAAGTTCCTTTACTCCCTTCCTGGGCGATTCGACTTGAAGACAGTTAGTTAGAATCTATCGGAAGCAAGAAGGCTCACTCGACGGGACAAATGGGTATGGTAATCGACAAAGAGGTTAAGTCTACAACTTGCTAAAACTGAGAGGCGGTTCTTCTATTAAATGAATATCAGAACTGCATACAGAACGTTGCAATATTTGGACACGAACCTACCCATTGTAAACTTGAATATGGACATTGTATCTCATGGCAAACACGGAAGCTTAAGCAAAAAAACCCATTTACTAAAGCAATTACAAGTGAGAATGGAAACAGGCGGGCTCTGCGCAGCCTGTGGGATGGGATAGACGAAGAAAAGGTGGGAACGCGTTGCGCTGGCTTTTTTGATGATATTGTTGTTGTTGCCACCGCCATATTCCTGACCAGATGGCCTGTTCACAGCTTTATATACTGCAGTGCAGTTATTCAAGGTTGCCTCAAAAGGCGCGGTTTTATTTCCAGGCAGACAGATCTTCGTAAGCACCTGACTCCGGTTGATCAGACGTTGGATAACCGGCTATTCAATATCCACCGGCTAATCACTATCCAGCAGATAAGTGTTAGGGAAACCAATAGACCTTTTTACCGATACGGCGGCCATATTGAATTAATTAGATTTAAGGAGTATTATGGGATGTCCAGGGGGCATGACCGCGATCCGATATACTCGCTCAGCATTTACGCGCGCTTTTCGGGGCAATTTTTCTCTAAGTTTTCCTAGAAAAAGATTCTAATGGGAAAAAAGATCGTTGTGCCGTGTTTGGATGTACTACTGATCGCCTTTTTCCCGAGAAATACAAAGTGAAGTTCTCTTTTTGCCCGAAAAGCAAGCCTGCGTAGCAGGCGTTTGGAAGTAGCGGGCGAAAGAGAGAACGGGCGCGCGAGGGAGACACGCAAAGCGCCTGCTACGCAGGCTACCGAAAAGCGCGCGTAAATACTGAGCGAGTGCCCCTGGGCAGCCCATAATTCTCCTTAAATCTAATAATATTGAATAGATGAAAAGGTCTATTGAGTTATCCACTGGGTAGATATTTATCCGGTGGACAGCGCTATCCACCTTTTGAACAACCGGGGCCTGATATCAGTACATGTAGTTGAAATACTTCGACTACCTGATTCAGAGTATCAGTCTAGGGTTATTTTTACCATAAAGCGTGAGTCCTATATGTATTCCTACAGACAAGCTTTCTAGTCAAGGGTGGAAGGCTAGACATGCGAGCAGTTAGTGTTTCGCAGAGTCATAGAATTTTAGAAGAGATGAAAAACTAATGGATTGACGAAAACAGTACAAGTAAGCAAAGCGACTTTACGCGTTTATTTATTTGAGAATTTTCCTTGTAAACAAAATTAACATAAGAAGATGGTGATAAACCGAAGGGTAAAAGGAAATTTAGCTCTACATTTAACTCGTAAAAATGTACAGCAGATAGTTACACTAATAAAATCTACGCTAAATTATTTTATTCTACGTCACGAAGAAAAAAGACAAATAGATAGAAGGCAAGAAAGCCAGTTAGTATTCTGCAGGGTCCTGATTGTCTCCTATGCGAACCCAGCCGTTTTTTGTGACCTCATGCAACGTTCCTCCCCACAACTGAAAGCCGGGCGGGGCGTTGCTTGACGACCCAAAAACGGCCTCGTAGATGACTAGGGTCTTGGGGGTAAAGGAACGCTCCAAATGGGGTATTGCATTCAATATCCGCAGACTCCCCCAGTTGAGTAGCAACGAAATTCTTGAGGGGTAGACCCATATTCTTCACAGGTAGGCGGCTTATTTTCTTCAGGGGGAAGACCCATATATTATGGAAGTTTTCAGGGGTGAATGCAATTTTAGCCGTTAATCTTCAAGGGTAAGAAGAAAAGGTTAAGGGAAGTCCTGAACCGGGGGTACTGACATTAAGTGCACTGAGTCCAATCAACCTTCGCAGGCTGATTTGGAAAACGGTGCGTACCTTTGGTGAAATCCGAACTAGGCCCCTTACATGGCATCGCTTCCGGGAAGTGAATTCCGGCGACAATGTTAGAAGGGGCATGCCCTTACCACTACGCCACCCTTGCACCCCGGATTAAAATTCTTTTACGCGTTCGCACTCGTACTTAGACTGAGTGGCAAGCGCTTCTAGCCTGCGTAGAAGGCGTCGAATGGGGTAGGGTATTGTGAGAAAGAGAAAAAGGGAGGGGAATTGGGGGGGGGGGTGTCTCTTCCGCCCTCTTCTCCCCTTCCTCCCCCTGCCCTTTTAGACGCTTGTCAAGAAGGCTAGAAACTTAAGAAATATGAAGAAAGCGATGCATGCGAGAAAGGAGAACACGTTTTTAGTCTTCGCGAGGGCCTGCACTGGAATCATTAGAGACCTTAAGACTGAGGTTTTTCGGAATTGCCGGCAAAACCCTAACGTCAAGAAGTCACGTGATCAGGGCCTTGCCGTCAGGTTCACGTTTGTACGGCTAGACCACGCTCCAGAGGTAAGTAATTTACCTCAAGGTTTTTTTGCACCCTAAAAAATCATAATCCTACGTTTGAGAAGTAAAACAACTTTTTAGAACTCTTTTGCTTATTAGCCTGCGAACGGCAAACGTTTCTCCTTGCTTATCGCTGCTGAGGGATTGATTATCGAATTCTGTTTCAATAAAACGTAACTTTGAAGACAATTTCTCCCCGCGAATCTGAAGTGCCAGATATGGGCAGACGGGTAACCTGAAACTGTTAATCGCAAACCACAGTTTGTCGACTTTGTCGTTTGCAGTAAAATGACCAAACCTCGATCTTAAGGAGCGCTTTCCATTCCGATTTGAAATTTCGGAAATTCCACGTGTCCAATGAAGCGGTACATTCCGGTTGCACAGACCAGACCCAAGCCACCGCGCGTTTGGTTATTGTTCTTGAAAGGAGTAGGACACAAAAGATCAGTACTGGGGACAACACTTTTGCCAAATGGAAAGGGACATTTCGGTCAAAGAGCCACCTTGAAAGCTCGTCCCGAATATTCCAGTCGGACCAAACCGAAATGGTCCGTTCCATTAACCGTACCAACCGAAATTTCCGGAATTTTGGGTTGAATGGAAAGCGCCAAGCAGGCCAAGGTCTCTGTTTACAGAGATTCAAGTTTACTGCAAACGTCAATTTGTACCACGTGAGTAAGTTTTCCCGGCTCTACTTGTCGTTTACTGTTTATTACTTTCACATGAAAAATAAGAAGTTTATCTCCAGTTTCTTTCCATAAGAATTAGTTTTCACAGTTTATATCTGCTCAGTCCTATTTTGAGGAACTGTAAAATTGAATTTGACGTTTCCCGTTTGCTGTTTGCTGTTAACGTGATTCCAAATCTCTTAATTATTTGCGTTGCGCCCTAATTTGCCTGTCACACGCGCTATCACACAGTCGTCATCCAGCAAAAAGTTCCCATTAAGACCTACTAAAACACTGCCTAGCTTTGCATTGTGTAAACTGAATTTTTCGTTAAATTTCTATGCTCAAATGATTGCAGGTGGGAGGGCGATAGAAAAGAAAGAAGATTGTGTTGTTGATTCGTCTTTTAATCTTTCAAGATTTTAAACAATCTTGAGAGATGACAAGGCCACTAGGTCCACGTTTCTGTTAATCCTCGTCCCTCATTTTTTAGTCTTGGCGGTCTTATCGACCTGGTCCTAGAGAAAAACACTGAAAATCAGTTTGTAGTAATACAGATTCCTAGCAAATTTTCTCATTTGTAATGTGAAGCACTGTAAACCGCACAATAATGCTTGCTTCTTTATTTTGCAACTTTGTACACATTTCCTCGTAAAAGGGTTTCTTTTGTCTAAAATTGCATGAAATGAAGCCATTTTTGTTTTAACATTTCAACTTATCACCTTTGCTAAGATGTGATCGTTTGATCCCAGCCGCCAAACGTCAACCTCTTTTGTCTCTTTTATACAACAATTTCAGTCAGAACATTGCGAAGGCGGCCAGTTTCTCACCTACAGACGCCGTTGTACCTCCCATGTCTGTAGAATGCAACAACTCCATTATAAAACGGTGCTTTTTTCCTTTTCACTTCGTCTAATTCTAAGTTAACATCTGCTGGACTACTGGCTTTATGGTAGACAGAGACTACACGCATGGCTCCTTTGGCTTCCCGTGTGCTTTCAGGTTAGGTGACGTCATTAAGATAACTCATCAATAATATAATCAGTAAGTGTTCTCATTTATTTAAATGGTATTATTGCTATATAGAATGAAATGAATAGACTGAAAATAGCAAATTAAAATAAAGAAAGCTGCACTGGTGTATTTTTTTACAAGTAAATATATCACACCCAATATATCACACCCCGCTATTTACGTACAGCACGTTTAACAACAAATATAAAGCAGCACGAAAGAGTGTTGAAAATAATAGGTGGTGGTGTGGATAAGTTGTTAAATTGCTGAATTAAGACGAGGGCATTGAAAGTCCATCGTCAGTGCAAGACTATAACCGCTCAACAAACTCATAAACGCTTTCAATTCTACAGAGCATTAAGTCACTACGTAATTCACAAAAGCGTTTTATTTGAATTATCGAGTTCCTAAACGAAGATGTAATGCTTAATGGTCTACGCCCCTGCGAGCGAGAGGAGTAAATGAAACTGTGTCGAATTCGTGTATAAGTATGAAAAATAGTACAACTAGATTTTCATACGCGCACGTTTTAGTATCTCTCGCCTTTCAAGAAGCTAAATTTGTAATTAGTGCTTTTTAAAAGGTTGCTTTCTAGAAGGGGATATCGATAATGCTCGGTAAAAAGGTCTCCATGCACCACTTATTTATGAATAATCAGTTTAATAACGGGTAGATTTTCTAAATCACGCGGTAAAAAGAAGAACGCAGAAAAAGGCGCTTAAGGGAAAGAAGTGGCAATCTCCTACCTATGTCGACTACTTGGCGTCAAATGAAAAAATTCCTGGCGACTTTTAAACGACACCAGCCAGTTCTGGAGGAAATTCTTGTTTCAAATAATGTTTCTTGTACACCCACTGCAACCACGTGGTAAACATTAGACAATTTATTTTTAACACAAAACCACCTCACTTTGTCATCTAACAACAAAAGTCTACTTTGCAATACATAAACCCCTTAAAGAAGTCGACGAAACAATAAAGATTAGCATAAATTCAACTCTTTAGCCCATTAAGCCGCCGACTGACAGAAATGTTCACTGGCAAATGACTCCGGCAGATGGCATAAGGCACTGAAAAACTAACACGAAGTATTAAGTGTGTAATAGCAAGTTCTTTCACATAAATTAAAGTAGAACATGCCTAGGACATAGACAATTCTCTCTGGACTCGCAACGTTTCTTGTTCTAGGGAACCGCCGCGAGGGGTGCTCCTTGAAATTTTTGGTGGGGGCGTGCCGCCCGATTATACAAATCCTGATTCCAATTCGGACTAAAACACACAATTTTCCAAACCCGTTTTAGACGCCTCTGATACATGTTTTCTAACCTGAGTTCAGAAAGTTGTGCTCTGTTTGTAATCCCCTTACCTTGTTTATGTGAAGTCAACATGTTGTATTTAAGCATTAATTACTATATTTTTTAGTAGTATTTGACTCTGAACGAACTTCCTCTTATTTGTTTGGAGCTCAACTGGTGTATAAACGTTTTAAGACCAACCCATTTTTTAAGGAAAAAGCCCTGGGGACGAGGTTGCTCAGAAACCAGAACCTTTGGGGCGGCAAATACCTTAGACTTGCGTTAAGTCGACCTCTTGGCAAGCGGAGTGAGCCTTGTTTGGCCGCGAAGCGGCCGACCGCGAGCGACCAAGTCGCGAGAGGTCTTCGTCCCGCGCCATATGAAATCCGACGAAGGACTTTTAAAAAGTCTACAAATACCTGAATAGCTTATATAGGAGAGATGTCTTTCCCGATCCGAGTAACGAACTGATGACAAATTTTCTCTCAACCACGGTGCAAGAAAAAGATTTCACTGATTCGTATGTTCCTTTCGTAAAAGACAAATGGAGTGTTAAGAATCATTGACCCTAAAAGCTACGCCGCTATGTAGCCCTGATCCCTTCTGGTTTTAACAATGCTGGTCGAGGGGTTGAAGGACGGGAAAAGAAACGCCCTTGCGAGTAAGTGGTGCGCAGTTAGCACCATTTGAGCTTTACTTTTCCGAAGGTTTGACCATTAAGAGCGGCAGAAGGATAAAACATTTTCAGATAAATTTGAAGGAAGAGAGCCAGTTCTTTCTTATAAAATAGATCAGGGAAACGATAATGTGCGAAAGTAAATGTTTGCGGGTTCTAATGTGATTTTGCGGCTTTTGTTTTGTTTTCATGATACTCAAAACAAAAACGTTCTCGCAAAAAACTCGCATCAGATAGAAGTCCTAC
Organism: Porites lobata; assembly: GCA_942486035.1. NCBI lineage: Eukaryota > Metazoa > Cnidaria > Anthozoa > Scleractinia > Poritidae > Porites > Porites lobata. The sequence goes on from CALNXK010000124.1 coordinate 473,351, forward strand.
AATCCGTCTGTGTTAGAAAGTAAAAAACAGGCGTGAAAAAGAAACTTTTTATTTTTTTACTTTTTACTTTTTATATTGTAAAGAAACATTAATTGCCGGAGCAATCAGCCACAGTGGAACAGGACGTATGATAATTGTTTCACTTACATCTCTGCATTTTGTTCACTTGTACAGTGTAACCCCGCCATACGACCACCCCGTTATTACGACCAACGACCACCTTTGGGAGTCCTGATAATATTTTACTGTATTGAATGTTTTTAGGCAAAGGTGTTAGTGGTTAGCATGACATCCGGTAAATTACAGTGTTCAGTAAAAAGGATGCATGAATAAACAAATACAAAAGATCTGAAAGACTTCTTGTTTCTGCGGCCTTCCACTGTGGCTTCTCTCTTCAAGTCCATTTCCTGTTCTTTTCTCACAGATCGGTTATTTGGAATGTGCCCAAAATAGCTTCATACCAGGAGGCGACAGCTGGCTTGCAAGACGTTTTGTATTTTCTAGAGACAAAGGGCAATAAGAAAACCGCAAATGAACTCGCAAAAGTTATTGCTAATGTACAAAGTGATTGGCTTAAGCAAAGGCGAAGCCAGTCGAAGCTCAAAAAGTTTTTAAAACCGTTTGAACTTTGAATAATTGTGAAAGTGTTGTAAGCTACAATATAGAAAACGGCAGTCTTCAAGACATTTCACAAGCCCTTTTCTTTCATAACAAGGAACTGAAAGAAGTCAGTGTTTTTTTCTCATTACTCGGTTTCGTTTACTGTTTCATTGTTCAGTTGCATTGAATTGCGGTTGTAAGTTTGTTAATCAACTGCAAAAAGGTTGATTTATAGCGGATTAAAGGTATACATGTAGTAGAATGTAGTTTAAAAACAATTTGCACCATAATTTGACCCTACCCCGTTGATACGACCAAATTTCCATGGCCCGAAGGTGGTCGTATTAACGGGGTTCTACTGTACCTCTAGTTTTTCGATTACGTGATCTTCCTTAGTGAGACCAATGCACGCGCGCGGAAGCGACGAAGCCGCGAGACGCGCGAAACCGGCGAGGGCGGCGCGTGGCCATTTGCGAGTCTCGCGTTTTGCTCGACGGACTACAGAAAAAAGAGAGACTGCTCGTAGTCTAGAAAACCGCAGGAAGAAAAACAGTCGCTCCCGCAACTGAAATCGCCGATACAGAAAATTAGGCTATGTTCACACGAAACGTAATCCAGTTTAGTATGAATTCCTATCCAACTGTGTGACTCTCCACCTTAGAGATCCGGGTGCAGCACAGCTACGGTCCGTTACAGCTATTTTTAAATTGCTCCGAAATCACCGTCAGTTCTTATCTGTGAACAGAAGCCCTATACGGTAAGGTTTTCGTGCTGGCACAAAAGCTATCCAGTCGAGTGTGAACAGCTGTGAACGTAGCATCAAACACCGCCACAACATTTTGCACCACACGGTATTGTCCGTCGGTGATATTGTGATATCCGCAAGGAGCGGTTTGACTATGGCACAGTTACTTGCAGCAAAAATGTTTTTTATAATCATTGTGATATTAAAATCAGTCCTATGTGCATTTCCATGTGCAGTTGATTAAGATAAAGGGGGCACTCCTTCCATAAAGGGTACACAAGAGCAAGAACAGACAACGCGTTTTTCCTTTTCGAAGTTCATTTAACAACATCTAAGCTTAATTTTGAGAGGTTCGCTTTTAGTACGATTACTGCCGTATTGCATTAAAATCTTATAAACACATTGCATTCAAAGTTTTAGTGTTTGGTGAGTTTCTTTCAATAACTAGGATAGAAATGAGCCGAAACAGGAAAAAATTGGGCCAACGATTACGGTATAAGTTCGACAACTATATTATCGAAATATTAGCAAAAAAATGATCATGCTTTGTGTTTCCTGAGTGGTCTTTGCATAAGAACTCTCAATGCGAGATACAATGATTGAGGATACTAACTGTTTCAATGTAAAACTCACCATGCATGACCTAGTGCTTCATCGGCGCTGAGGGCCAGTATTCCCCGATACAAATGCCGGGAGGAGGTGCTCCCCTAGAAGGCACTATACCAGAATACCACTTTATGGGTATGACTCAAATTCATTTTGCCTCCTCATAAATACAAAAAAATCGACTGCGTGACATCTAAGATTAGTATACTATTCTGAGAATTTACCCACCTAACCCTCCCCAAATAACCAAGTTTTCCATAATCATACTGATCCCATCCTTGTTTGGCTCGACCTTCTTCGGAGTGACCTAAAAGGCACAGGGAGAACAACTAAGCGGTACCGATCCACAAAATGTATTCCATCCAACTGTACGACGAGCACCCCGGTATCAAGTTTGATAGGGTTCTCACTCGTTTCACGTTCTCTCCTACACTGCACACTCTAATTTAGAGCACAATGCTCAAAATGTAGTGCTTCACTCTATCTTCAGACCAAGGCGCCTGCAGGCGTTACAAACGTCTTGATATAGTCGTTTTCATTCTTCAGAATTTTTACAAATAAAGTGAATCACTTATATTAAAAAAAAGTTAGCTATTAAGCACAAGTTTGAGTACCTTGCATGCGTACGTGATTCAACATGTGTGAACTAAATTTGTCTTTTGTTCCTTTCCATATGCCCAAATCATTTGTCAAGAGATCTTATCATCTGATAACTGCTGGCTATTTTTGCGCTCCTTCGTCATACTTTGTTCACTCAGTTCTCAAACACACTTTGCACTTGTGTCTCTGTCAGTTATAGCTATAGTTTTTTTGCCAGGGGACAGGCTTGAAATTTGTGAGGTAGTAATCACTAAGACAACTCAGTAAGGCCCTTGAACGTTACCCTGTGAAGGGTGGAGTCATCACTTGGTTTTTGAACGTAAATGCAGTACAAACTGTAGGCTTGTCGAGTGAATTACCTTCGCCGGTAATAGGGTGCACGCGGACTTCGACACGAAGGCTATATAACATTAAACAAAGGCAGAACAGTGAAGAATAAGCATCACATTCTCCCAGATTAGTTCGCGATTAGCCATGCAAACTCTGCTTTTGCTTGCCTTCAATTGAGAGACCCTAACTAACTTATGCACACACGCTGACCTTTCAAGCACCACTTTGCTATGTGATAGCCATTTGCCGCACATGGTTCTTGTTCTAATTCGGTAATAGGCTCATTAATGGCTACGTTTTGTCTAACCCAACAGATTAAATTAAGGTCAGCGAAGGACTTTAACCTGTTCAAAGCGAACGTTCAGTAATCAATACTCCAATATTAGGTAGGTCTTTAATACACACAGGCATAAGTCCCTTTGTTTTTAAAAAGTACTTTATATTTATAAACATGTCTTTTATACAGAAGTAACTATGCCAAAATTAGAAGACACAGGAAAAGGCGTGTTGCGTCTTTAGGTTATCAGTTTGATAAGCCTTTCGGCCACAGGGAATTGTCATTGAATAACTTGATATGCATTCAATGCAACCATGGATAAAGAACTATTATAACTTCAGTGGTGAACTTATTAGACAAAGTTATGTGTCAGACACTGAATCGCTCATCACTATTGTGACTATTATGTTTCTAAAATTCATTGAGAACAGTTTGCGGTGTTAAGGTGTAGGAGAAAAAGCAAAAACAAACATTTTTACAAAACACGTGTGGCTTTTTATTTGGTCAAAAATGTAAAAAAAAATTGATTGAATAACCAGGCCCAACCGCAATCAGCCCCGAAGTATAGGAATAGCGTTATACCAAATACAAATGAACTTTGTTTGGGTAACAGTCATACTGTTCTCTTTTGTCTGATGGAGTAAAACGTGGTGTCGATTTTTCTTGAAGTGTTATCTTTTTAAGTTCCTGTTAGCAGATACTACTTGCAGAGCCTGGTACACTGTTCAATTTTTTTCTAGACAACACGTTGAACCAAGCTTGAATTAACAAGCACATTTTAAAGGTCAGTATAACAGGTACTTTTGTTCTTTATTCAGCCTCTTGTGTGTGTGGTAAGCTCACGAAGCACGTTTTCTTTTGTTACTCTTTTACTCGGAACCAACGGATTAATAAATTTTACAAGACTTTCCTCAGTTTCGTGCTCGAAGATTAGAAAATGTTCATATGTGGTGTAGTGGGCATTTAAGGTTTGTTTCTTTTGACCAAAAACAACACATATTAAAATTGGAGGCGAGATACCTATTTGAACTTTTTAAAAGTCTAATTCGTCTTTAAACTCAGAGTTAATCGAATGATCCTTTGGGTTTTGGACAGAAAATTGCGTTTAACAACATGATACAGCTGTCCTAGAAATAAAATTTAAACAGAATTAAACAATAGCCTTGAGGCATTGCCTTGTATGACTTTCCAATGAGAGCAGAAAACGGAAGGATAAATTTAGAATATATTCTATTCTAATTTCATTTAGAATAGAGTAGTATATAATTATTGCCACAAAATGGCAACCATGGAGGATTTTTTTACATGCAAAGTTACCGATGAAATTTGATGAAAGCCACAACAAAGGGAGGTTGCTATGCTAGCTTCAGATTCAAAGGAACAAAGAAAAGAAGGTGTTTTTAGGAGTTTGTCCCATCAAAAAACTATTGAGGCATTTTTTGGATTGTCTCATTTAATACTTCATTGATTGACCACGAAAACTCAGAATAATTCTAAATACATTTTTTAAACATTATGTTGTATTTCTTTTTTTTTTTACTAATCATTCTTTCAAATTTCTTTGGCTTGAATGAAGGGAGATTCTGAAGTACAAAACATATATCTGCAAATAAGAAAGAAATAATTGGTGATAAAAGATAATATTTGTTATGCGTAACTTCTATTTAACTAAGAGTTTGAACAAGCACTTAACCCAATAAATTTCGTATAAGGCCAATAATATTTGATTTGTTGACACGTATTTTATATTTGCGAGTTCGTGATTCATTTGAAAAACTGTACTGTTTCTTGAGTCCTTCGGTGCTGAGGCAACTACAAACTTTGACTGAAAAACGACACCTTCTAAAGCACGTTGTTCGAGTATTTAATTTAAAGAGCCTCCAAATTATATAATTGTTTCATTTTCAAAGAAGCTGATCCTATTTACATACTGGATCGTCCCACGTGCAAAGAATCGAGTCAACCGACAGGCAGCGAGGACGTATCACGTGACTTGAGGAGAGGCTGGAGGACTAAACTGGCGGATATCTCTGGTCACTTCGTGTTAACAGTGTGAAAGGGTGAAACATCTAGTTTGTACCTTAAAAACAAAGCTAATTGTTACACAGAACAGTACTACCAATAAAGTATCAGTCTTGGCATGTCCTGTTACAATTTCAGATTATTCAATCGCGAGGCCTGTGAGGCCAACATTAAAAGAAATGTGCAACAATCAGAGATAAGAAAATTACCACTTTGAATGCGCAGAGATATTTTTAGCCCATTTTAGAAGAGATATTCGTATAATCGTCCCCAGCAAGAGTGATTATCAAGTGAAAGTAACGTTGTTGCCGCGTGATGGGATTTAATTTTCTTCTTCTGTCCCTTCAGAGACTTTGGACTGACCGTCTGACATCTACACGTGGGTTGAATTACGGTTGCGTGGCTCTTTTTTCGTTCGCACATTTTAGCATTGCCGTCGGTGCTATGCCCTTATAGCCAGCTGGTGTATGGGTGTCTTACCAAAGAAATGTGCGAGGGGTGACCGCAACCACAAGTAATTACAGAGTATTGCCATTTAGATTTTGCTCCACTGAGTAAATGAATCTTTCATAACCTTATCCATCGTGATGTTCAAAGTAGCATTCGTGCTTTTGGTAGATGCGAATGCTCGTTAAGTAGATCTGTTACGTTCCTCTGAAGTGGTTTAAGTGGTGCGCACGATCTGAACAGATAGAACGTTTTTCGAGGTTCACGCCTAGAACAAAAATCCCTCTAGATTTAAGATAGCGGTAATCCTGGAGAACACTTCCCTGGCCGACGAAGATTCAACCTGTCGACGGGTTTCATTAACCTGCGTCAATGGGGGGTTACAAGGTTTTATTATTATTATTTTTTGAAATTATTGAATTCACGATTGAGATTCTCTCCCACACATTTGCCCACCCGAATAATAAAACGTACTGTCCCGGCCTTAAACTAAACTGAAGCAGCAAAGGAGTTTCAAATGAGGCATAGACTCAATATCATTCCACGACTGATTTCTTTTGCCTGTTTTCTTCCTGAGCTTCGCTGCCCCACGGTGATGCCTTCCCTGCGTGATTAAGGATTAGGCAAACTACACCGAAACGTAAATTAAAAGCTGGGTGAAACAATCACGATTTTCTAAAAAAAGAGCAAATCCATTGAAACAGGAAAACTAATATAGGTTTTACGCTTATATAGGTAATGAATTGTTTTAGCATCAAGATTAAATGGATTTTTTACACACGGTGGTGATGGCGCTACGAAAATCAAGACAGAAAGGGGGCAATCTTTCGCAAAATGGCGAATCGGCCATTTCATGGATCATTGCCAAAGAAGTTCATTCCTCTGAAATTTGAGAAATTCCAATTTCATACACTCCCAGTAGCAAAAAAGGTGAAAAAATATCATCAATATGTAAAGCATCAGCACATTAGACAAACAGGTACGGGCAGCGCTTTCTTTATCTTCCGCAGAAACAAAACGGTGAACAGCGAGAGGGTTGTGGTAACAGCAAACGATTTGACCGTGAAAGTTAACTGAAGATGCAGTATTAGATCTGGTCGTAGTGTTCCGTCCGTTCTTGCCCGTTTTGACAAATAACCGCCGCACGCAAAACGATGGCACGTATTCGCTCATGTTGTTATAGGCTAAAAGATGTAAAGGGCTTGACTGAAGTAAAAAACTACAAAATGAAATAGTTTCTTCTAAATAATGATTTATTTTTTTGAGTTTACAAATCCTTCAAGACAAAGCAAACGCGGGTGACAAAATTTCCATAAGGAATTGTAATCTCTTAACGTGTCATAATTTAAGTCCATATTTAATTCTTACATTTGTCATATGTTGTAAAAATATTTCATTTCAGTGCAGAAAACACGATTTTAACTTTCGAACTTGCATAACTCCATTATAAATCCTCACCTTAAGTTATCGTATCAAGGAAAATCCCCCAAACACGATCGCTTACAATTCAGGCTTTTCATATCTAAAGCATATTTGCTTCCATTTAGTCACTAAGCGAACAAGGACGTAACTGGCGAAAACAAAATCAGAAGTGATTTTATAATTTTGATGTTGTGTACAATTTTTAATATTGTGATCCTGGACTGAGAAAAGCCATGGCGAAAGGTGGTAGACCTGAAGGGTCCTGATCAAAGGAAAAATTAAAATAAGCTTGATCTGAGGATGTTGTTGGAGTGAGAACATACTGAGTAGGTGATACAGGAGCAAGATATATACCCTCACCCTGTAAGTGTTCGCGAGGGCTTCTGTCCGTGATATAAAGTTCAGGTACATACAAGTCTTTAATGTCAATGCTTTGCGTAAGTTCCTCTCCAGTCAAGAAATCATCGCAAATGGCTTCATCTGAGGACACGGAGGGCACGGACTCGGCACTCGGGGACAACTCCTCCGTGGGAATTTCTCTTGCTACGCATTCGTTCCAACCTTCAAAGTAGGCCTCGAAGGCTGGGTTGTAAGGATCTTCCGACTCTCCGGCCCTGCTAGTGTGAAATGGATAAAACGAGTACAAGTAAGTTTGCGTGCTGTCCTCGATCACCGGCTCCTGCCAGAATGACTGCGGAAGGTTTCTCTCTCGCAGTGAAGGTTTTACGCGGTGGACAGCTTCAATGCCTTTGTCTGATTTTTTGGAATTTCCTTCTTGCCTCGACGAATTCCTTGACACGCCATGTTTGTCGCCGGTCTGGTTGTTACCTTTATGTTTAAAAACGTCCTTAGGTTTCTTCAAGGTAAGCTCACTCGGCTTCCGCTTTGCATAGTTCCGCAGCTGTTTTTGAAGATATCTCCGGTGGTTTATGTTTCTTTTGAAGTTTGCTGGCTTTTCTAGGGCGGTCTTCACATTTCCGGAAGCCAAGTTCATGAAGTTAAGTAGAGAACTTCCAGCTGTGACTTGGTCTTCCTTTCGAACGGAGGCATGAACATCACTCGGAAAGTTGAGCAGGTGGCGTTCGGTTAACTTTGTTTTTCCGGCCATGTCTGAGCCAGGCATTTATCAGTCAAAAATTAAATGAAAACGCTGGAAACAGTACGGCAAAAATGAGGAATGGAGACGAATAGAATGTCACCGAAAATTTTCGCGAGACCTGACTAAGGCTGTAGCTGCACCTTCGGCTAACGATCAGGCCGGCTTCATTCAAGTTTGATGAGGCAGAGATCGCGCGCTATTTATGCAGTTTCAAGTCAGCACTATTTACTGACTGACGCAGTATCGGTTTGTTAGACGTTTGTAAATTAGGGCCGGATTAATTGTTTGGCAGGTGCACTGATTAAATATGCAAAGACATGGTCGTTCACCTCAAAGCATTGTTTTACCCAATTGGTTGGCTTTGCGTAAAAAAAAAGATCACGTCAACTTCACAGAGCAATATTCGTTGTATTGTCATGTAAATCCTTGACAGTTTTGGCCTGATTCACAGTGTTTGCACACCCTTGATTAATGTGTCTACCCCAAAAGAACTAAAACGAAGGTTAAAAGTTCACGGTACATTCATGTTAACTCAAAGGGTAAATAGAAGAAATCCCCGCACATTTAGAGGAAAGTCGCCAAAAATTAACATCTCCAACCAAAAATAGATTTATCCGACAACGTGCATGAGGCGTTTCGTGTTATTTAGTTTTGTAACCATGGCCTGTGGAGCTGGTAATTAAAAAGCAACTTAAGCGGAAGATCAGAAAAGTGAGCAATAGAGGCGCTTCCTATTTAAAATTACAAAGAGGCGCGCTGGAAGCTTCATCCTTTCAATTTAGGCTCTTAATTACAATTTTACTATCTTAAACTACCTTTCTTAAGCTTTTGGTTTCTTTTACGGTAAATTACAGTGTACGGTCAATATGTCGGTACACGAGTATCATATTATGTTAGCATAATATCCCTCGGTATTTGTCACTCGTATCCTTGCCTAATATTTATAATAAAATGTAGAGGGTCGAGTTGAGAGCGAATTGTAACACTTTTTATCCGTTTATGTTTTGTCATGGGGCAAGGCGTAACTGGGGTAGAGCTCAAAGAATAAGAATGTATCCCAGTGCAGTTTTTGTTTGGTGAAAAAAGTAAATTGAAATGTCTTTGTTTAAACCTTTGTGAGCGCATGTGTTTATTTCGTAACTCACCCCCAATGAGAAAGTTCTAATCTTCTCTTTTTGTATTCACTTGCAAAGAGCATCTCTCCTCGTGAGTTATATATAATTCCTGGTGGTATCTCCCAGCAGGTTCATTCTATATTCTTTTTTCAAACAAAAAATGGTTTAATGATCGCTCGAGGATAGTAAACATTCATTTTCTTATCAGATTGGAGGAACAACTTAAAAATAGCTTGTTTGTGCTAATTCTCCCTTTTTTGCTTCAGTCTTTGTCTCTCTGAACTAAAGCTTTTGTTGCCGTGAACTGAATTATTATTGAGAACAAATACAATGTTCTAAAAAGGCTGATCTTCTCCTCGGTGTAAATCTCTTATTTTTGCACACAGTGGTAGGCAAGGTTTCATGTCCCCCTCCCCCCTCCCAGAAATTAAAAAAAAAGAAGAAGTAGAAATGGCTAAGGAAAGAATGAGCAACTAGTCACTGTTTTGTTCTAAGTTCTTACATTTTTCTAATCTTTTAAATCAGAGTGATATCTGAATTTGCTTTGTCTAAAAAGAATTTCTTTGGACCGCCCAAAATATCTCCTCTAGTGGCTATCGTTCTGCATGTTTTAGTCAACTTGAATGAGGTTGAGGTGAATACCTAACTTTGTATTATACTGTAAAAGAAGTCAAATCCGGCCACATTGTCTAGAAATTAACAGTGCTTTTTCATGAGGAGGTCGGTCCGGAATCCTCTCTGAAATGCTCATCTTTTATTTCTCCATGAATTCAAGGTTAAAAAGCTCGTGACTCCCTAAATTCTTCAGCTGTTTTCGACAATGATTCGGAAGTGTGCGGTACTTTTACATTAACCTATTCTTTTTAACTGTCGCTCGTGCACCCCGAAAACAACGATAAAAATTTCGCTTAGGTTGGATTATCTTAAGTTGAACACGCTCGGTCTCTGACTTGGCACAAATTATTTAAGCATTTGAGTCATTTGACTGAAAATTAATTGACAACATGCTCTTTTCGCCACAATTGTAAAATAACCGTAGAAGGAAAACATTATTTAATAACTTAGCACAGGTGTGTGCTAGCGTCGTGTTAACAATAGTGAATTTGCGCGATACTTTGTCTGAGGCAAGTTGAAGAGTCTTGAGTAACGAAATACGTCGACAATTTATTCATCTTTCAAAAAAACTACAGGGAAATTCTTCCGAAGCACTTTGACGTGTCGTTACAGCAACTGTATGGTAAATAAGCGGGAATTGTGCGGGGGTGTTAAAGAAAAATTAAAGTTTCATTTAATATTGCCTTAAGCTTCAACTTCGGCATTTACATATAATAACCTGTTTTAACTACCTCGTATTCCCTTTCTTACAAAAAAGAACAGTATTCGACGTTAGTTATCCCACGGACTTGGCTTCGACAACGACTTGAAACTCATATTGAATGACCATTGAATTTTAGTTCTATGTGCAAACGGATTTATTTTCGTTTTCCAAGAGAAAGAATATCGTGCTATTAAAGAATGGCATAATTACATTTGTCTTTCTTGCCTTCTCTTTAGTTTTCCATAAAACATCATTAAATAAGCAATTTTAGAGGCACAATTTCATTACTGTAAATTTCAAATAACAGCAAAATGACATACCGGCGACAAACCGTTTTGACCAAGTCATACACTAAGTTCTGTAATAACGGATTTAAAACATTTACATCATTTCAAAGAAAAAGAAGAAAAAAAGAAGAATTTCTTTGGCTGATGAAGAGAAAGGGAGATTCAGAGAAAAAAAACATGCGAAAACAGAAAACGATTAACTACCTTAACAAGGCTAATTGCATTTCTTTTCTTGGCGGCATAAAAGCGTGCTTGTATAGGTGTTAATAAATACAATAAAGAAGTAAAATACTCAGCAAATAGTCCGATTTAAGGAAATAAAAAGAGCATGCAACGAAATAATCACCATAGAGAGCCGAAAAAACCAATAAAGTCAAAACAAAATACAGCGGAAGTAATTGTCCGTATTCCCTTACAATGAATTTGGTTTTCTAAATATGGATCACATCTTAGAATCGGAGATGTTCAGCTAGGATTGACAGCGCTGTATACTCCATCCAGGTGTAGGTACTTTGCCTCGTGGTTTCAAAGTCATTCACCAATAAACCCATCGATTGATTTAGTTCCAAGCATTTTGCTAGCTTTGAAATTACGTAGACTACCGTCCGTAATCCATAATCAGTCCAGTGTGAAGTGATTAGCACTGTCTGAGGGGTTTTTCTCACATCCCTCGTCGAGCCTTGCTCTCGTTTAAGCAAAGCCCACACTGAACAAAGCAAATAAAACGTACTCCTTTGTCATGCAAAGTCCTGCATGAACAATAAACCCTTTTTGAGGATGGCCATTTTTTTGTTTAGCCAAGATCCTGTTGTATTGTAGTGTTGCCTCATAAGGCTATATTTTTATAGGATACTCAGATGCCATTGGGCATATAAATAATTAGAACTGATACTTGCTTAGCCATGCGAAGAGCAGAAGTGAGTGACCACGTAGTGTGGACATTCACTACGGCGTTTCTTCAAAGAGTCCTCTAAACACGTTGTATTGTTTCATCTTTTGGGGCTTGTGAAAATTAAGAGCGCTTATAATACAATTTGAACATTTGAGACACATGGTGGGAAAAGTCTTTAACCAGTTTCCCATTATCTGAGCATATTAACGACACCACTAAGGCTCGAATTGCCTTCCGAATAATCGCAAAATGGCCGGTTTGTTGTCATTGTAGTTCAAATGCACTTTTCAAGCGAGCGGATGAAAATAAACAAATGACTTTGTACACGATCAACCCAGTAAAGTTAAAGTTTTTTTCAATATACCTCCAGCGGGGGAGAAAATGCGACACAATAGGACCCCCAGTGCTGCGACAATAGACACAATATAATTTCACAGTATACAAGAAGGGCCTATTGAGTTCTTTTGTACGAGAAACGAATAAATTATCGTCAATATAATATTCCCAGAGTTTTGTTGCCTAGGTAAAAACAAAACTGATCGTGGAAGAATCTTGTTTGAAGATGATCAGGATGAGCTTGTGAGTCCGAAATACTATAGAGAAAATGTTCGAAGCCGATTACGACATAAAGATTGTTCTATGTCGTGCACAAGAAAAGAAAAAAAACAGGTTACAAGCAATAAAATGCATGTTTTTTTTAATGAAAAAAGAAATACTTGCCATCGATAACAGAAAAGCAATATGGCTTTAGTCAATAAAAATGAAAAAAAAAATCTGCAAAAAATTATCCTGATACATACGTATTAACTTCCTATGAAGGTTGCACTTTCGGATCTGGTTTATAGCGCCCTTATCGCGAAAAATGCTCATCGAATAAAATTATATGTGTATTTAGGTGTGTATTTGAAAACTATTTCGGGCCTTAAATTCTTATTGCAGCGATAGCAAAAGATTACCTATGTTTTGATACCATTCTTGTACAAAAATGAGTTCTGACAGAAGCAATATAGTATATGACTTCCTAGTAAATTTTAACAGCTATGAGTATCGTGAAGTTCAAAGTAGACAGAAAAATTGCTACAACTTACTAAGTAATTGACGACGACTAAATTTATTCACATCAATCACTTTCAGTCTGAACGCCACAGCCAAACATCATCAGGGCCGTTTTTGTCAAAAGCACTTTAGGACCTCATTCACTCTCAGAAACATTTATAGTGTTTGACGCCTCGTTCTTGTAATGAACTTACGCAGTTTTTTTTAACAAGATTCAGATGACACTATTAATGGCGGTGGATAAAAAAGTACATTATGAGAAATACGTGTCTAGAAAATGAACGATACTACAGCAGGTACCACGAGCGGGGGCGGTCAAGACATAAAAGAGCACACGAAGCAAAATGCATGGCAAGCATCGTATCCCAGCAACTGACATACTGGTAATTGAAATGAAGCGATCCTGCTTGTCTTGAATCAACGCTGGTGTTTTTTGAAATCAATGAAAATGTTACTTACGGAATTGTATTAGTTTTGTGCTTTCGTCTCAATAAGCACAGCCATCTTCAATGTTGAAAAACACTTTTCGTTTCTTTATCGGTATAGAGCCTATAGATGGGTTTGCATTCAGTTTAACCATTCACTTCAAACTATTAAATTCTAATGAAACAAATGTTTCAATAATTTTTCGGTAGCCTTTTTTTTAACCGTGGCAAGATGCGACGCAAGTTCTACGTAGAGCACGTGGGATCCAAATACGATTCTGATCATCATTGCGGTCCACTGTGTGATGAAAGAAGCAAACTGAGGGCATATCACGTCTCTCGTATTTGCCACACTATCCGGCATGCAATTCAGTTTTGTCCGTTGCTCAGAGCTTTCTCCTTCCTTTTACGAAAGATGAATTTTTGAGCGCAGTTCTAAAATACAGTTTGAGCATCTTTAATCAAAGGGTTTACTGAAGTAAGGTCGAATGAGAGAGTCGTGTAAATTTTAAATTCTCTTCACTGTCTAGTTGTTGCTTAGGAGCCAACTTGAAAGGTGCAGACTCACTCATAAAGGCTCAAAACTTTAAATGGAATAAAGATGAATATTCAAAATGTAATTTAAAAGACATTGATCTTAAATCCCAGACAAAGGCATATTTTTTTCTCTCACCGATAATTCAACAAAGTTTACTTCCAAACCGAAATATTTTTATTCATTGAAACCGTACGCTTTTAGTGAGTTTCACCTTGATCGACGGGGTTTACTTAGCGATAAGGGTAGTAAACTGAAATCAACTTTAGAAGTTTTCTATCTCTATTGAATATGGAATATGTATCAGAACTTGACAGCTATCTTCTTTCGTAAAAACAACACAACCGGAATAAGTCGACTTCATCTTATCTTTCCCTTTTTAGCATGCCGCATCTTTAGAGTCGTACCCGTGAAGAGAAAAAAGTGTAGAATGAAAATAGCAACTGTATGAACTGCTTAAAGTGATAAACAATAAAAAAGAAGCAGAAAAGCCATATTATTAAAACGACTTTAAAACTCTTTCATAAACTGTTGAAGCTGTAATTAGAGCTAGACTGATGGTGTGTGTAAAAAGGCGTTATCACACTTATTCGATGGAGAAAGCGATCTCTGAAATTCTTCACGGCAGAACAGGCTGGTCAATAAGTTCTTCCGTCTTTGTATGGGAAAGAGGTGTGATTCATTTTGGCGCCAACAAGGTTCTGCATATTAACTACTTCCACAGTATCGGTTATCACTACTCAAGGGCTTGTACTCAGTTTTTATATAGCGGCAGTCAATATCGGTTAAAACTTGAAGATCAGGGTTTTCTTTGTAGTCATACATGACTAGAAATTTTCTCAATCTATGTAATTCAATTAACAATTTCTTCATTGATGGAAAGAATGAAGGCTTTACGCAGATTTAGCTCTAGTCAAAAGCAGTATTTTTTGCCTGGTGCTGGATTCTTAATTCGAACAGAGCAGTTAAGTAGTTCAGCAGTTTTCTGTAACGCAACAACCCTGTCCTAAGTCAGAGGTATTGCTGAAAGCAGATACGTAGTTCAGCAGATTTCTGTAACGCAAAAACCCTGCCCTTAGTCAGAGGTATTACTGAAGCTACTCCTTCTAAATACCCGCGAGCAATATTCTCAAGGCCTCACAAAGGAGTAAAACACGACCGTTATAGCCTTACTGATTATTCTGAACTACCATACTATAAACACTCACCCGCCTACTACTGACAACAGCAAATTGAATAATCCAAGGAAAATTGCCCAAAGTCAAACGTCTTGCTGCGTTTTAGTCGGTAACAGGTGTACACACACAAATAAATACATCAGTAGCGTAGACTAATGTCCCATGACATGTCCTGACATCCAGATGCGAGTGCATTTATGAAACGAGAACGGAATTCACTCCCAAACTCAATGTGCGACGTTTTAGAAGCAACACACAGGCTAATACTGAGCTTATGCACTAGTATCCTTTTAATATATGACATGATGTTCCGAAATAACAAGATGATGAGTGGTTGTCGGACGACATTTTTTCCTGGCAAACATTTATCGCCTTAGTGACTTGCATCTTACAAAGAGAGAACACTGTTCGCGAGAGCCTGTCCACTGAAGACTTATATGCAAGGTCCATAGCAACTCACTTCTCAAGCCAGAAATTTACGATAGAAATGCTCACACGATATTGAAGCATACCAGAAAATGATTTATGTTGCGAGGTACCAGCTGTTTCCTCTGTATACTCTGTGTGTGCTTTCAAATTTTCCCGTTTGAAATAAAGTAACATAAACGGCAGTTGGATTTACCAGCGTAGAAATTTCAGGTATGCTATAGCTTATCTAGCGTGTCTAGCAATTGTTGACTATGCAGCTGTTATGCCTGCACCAGTTAATTCGAGTGTGGACAAGGTAGTAGGGACAGCATAAGTGACAGGGATGATACGTCTAGATTAGCAGCTTGTGGCGGAAAGGTAAGCTGCCGTTTATATTGGAGCAAGTTAAATTCTGCAAAAGTTACAATACTCAGTTAATGATGTTTTAATTGAAGAAGTAAATTATTTTCGCCCATTAAGGCAACTGAGGCTTCATGCAATCTACAACAATCCCTGGAGCTCACACTCGCAGGGACTGATCAAGAGGGAGGGGGTGGATCTGTTGGCTAGACACCCCACTTTAGAGCAACCATCTAAAAATTTGAAATATTCTTTCAAATAAAGCCACAGAGGAACTTTTCAAGAAATGGATGCCATTTGGGGCCTTTTGATGCCACTGCCATCATCTTTCGACAGTGCATGGACTTCATATGTTATTGAACAAACGTGAGCCTAAGATGGGTGAGTATTGGCCTCGTCAGTTCCTTTGTTGTATTTTTCAGTCAGGCCTTGGATCCCTTCCATACTTATATTTATACACCTATTTTAAGAGTATACCTTTCAACTCGCACGCCTTCTCGTCAAGTCTGAGGGTTCAAAACTTCAGTCTCTTGCCAACTAGTTATAAGTCTGTGCTACAAATTTCTCATGCCCGAAAATTCTGTTAAAATTGAAAAAGCCCCTATGGGGCAAAATCATTTTGTCGAAAAGGGCCTTGCCAGCATTTTTCCGTACTAGGTATGCACACAGTTTCTCCCGTGCATTCCAAATTGTTTCTATGCTGTTGACTTAATTGAATTTCCGTTTTATAGTCTTGACATTATGGCAAGGTAGTCATCTTGACTTGTTCTTTAGGGGGGGCAGAAACGGCTGTGGCAAATTGCGGAAAACACTGTGTATTACTTTGAGAAATTATCTGGCATTTAGTCATATTTAGTAATAAAGATGGAATTACCGGACAATTCCCCCTTTTTTAGCTATCTCTTACTAAGTTTGCTTAACCTATTTAAACTTAGACATTTTATTACTAATGATATTCGGATCCAACCATTCATACTGCCCATTTATGTTTCAGTTTCATCATAATTTACTACCTAACGCTTTTGACACCTTCTTTTCACTTATATCATCTAAGCATGGCTAAAATACTAGGCTAGCATCAAAGTCAACTTATTGTATCGATCAGGTTAGAAGTAATTACAGTAAATTTAGTATACACTTCTCTGGTCCCTCTGTTTGGAATAATCTGGATGAAAATTCAAAAAGTAGCTCTTTGCGTTTATTTAAGCAAACGATGAAGGAACATTTCTTATCCTCTTACTTTTGATGCTGATTACCATTGTTGATTGACCCTAATTAATGTAAAGTTTATAGTTATCTGGTACCGTTTTGTTTTGTTCTATTTTATTTTCATTTATTTATTTTTTATTCTCCTTAATTTCATTTATTTTCCTCTTTATCTTTCGTGTGTCACAACCCTATAGAATGCAATGCTATTCTGGGTAGATTTTTCACTGTTTTACTTTAATTTATTCTGGTCTTGTAAACCGTTTTTTAACTTGGCAAATAAAATGTTTGGTTGTTGTTCTCTTCCAATTTGTTTATCTATTTTTTGCTCTAAGTTTTATTTATCTTCACCCTCTTTCTTTTCTGGCACTATCAGGTTAAAAAAATTTTTTTTTTTGGCTTTGGCTCATACTACAGAAAGTTGACAGCGACCTACGAAGGTCTCAAATCAGCCGAGGATATAAACTTTATTACACTATCCAACATGATCGATGCATTTAAGCATATTTTAGCTATGTTTTTAAACTAGGAATTTTGATGAATTCGGCTTTCGTCGGAAATGAAGAATTAAGCAGATCTCGGAGGGTGTCAACATCCTCGTCGATCTGCTTAATTCTTCATATACTACTCAGCCTCAATAAGCGTACACAAGAGATCATAATTTTTTAGGATCTCTTGGCTTACTTTTGAAAGTAGAGTTTCTCTAAGCCTAACTCGGATAACACAAAGACCGTAAGGGTGATTGATGGCACTGCAAACTTTTAAACAGTCTTTAGAACTTACCAGTGGGGTTAATCTACGCCTGAGAGGTCCTGAGTGCTTTCCTTATTTTTTATGAAAGAGGCGGTTTCGAGAGGTTCTTCATAAGCGAGAGTACGCCTGTCAGAGTGCACTTTCAGTTCTTGCTGCAAGCTGAAACAGGCGAGGAATGGGTAAACTGAGGGTAAACTAAAGCGTTGTTACGCTTGAAGTAAACTGAAATAATTTTTTGGTTGAAATAGAAACTCACCTTTCGAAGGCAATCGGTATTGAGCTCAAAAGCAAGGGCAGAGTTTTTATTTCCCGTCGTATTTCGGAGGCCGCGGCGGACAGCAGCCAGGACCTAGAGAAATTTCGCGCGCTTTTTTAACCCACACCAATCGACCAACCTCGTTTCCACAGTTGTGCATAGCCCCGGTACACGTACGTTGTTTTCTTTTTCTTTTCGAAAATCGAATAGCGGTCAATAAATCTTCCCGGTTTTTAGAGGTTTCTTTTACTGGTTACATTAAATAAACCAAATAGTTTTTGGTTTAAAAACAACGTTTTGGATAAAGTAGTAGGAATGAAACCTATAAAAAATACGTGCCGCTTACAAAGCGCAGTAGAGCAACTGAAAAATAAAGTTCCAAGTAAGTTCTAGTGTCAGTAATGATCGTTGAACTAGAAGGGGAAAGGACAAGCCCTCGAGGATTGTCTTAAAACGTAGGTCTAGCTACAAATCGACTAGATCATGCCGCCAAAAATCCAGCTCGGTTGACCAAGATCTCGTATCGCATCCTTTATGGCCCTTGTTTAACCGACCATACTGAAATTTAGCAAGCCGACCATGTGACTTTTTTTTTGGGGGGGGGGGGGCTATGAATGCTTTGGTTTGGGTAAGAGTTTTGTCCCTAAACCTTTGGTGATAGAATTTTTTTCCTCTATGTCAGGTATTTCCATGCAAGATTTTTTCCCTCAGAATCAGTCTGTAGGATATTTTTTTCTGAAATCACCCATACTCCGCCTCAAAAGTCAAATGGTCGGCCCTTTAGCAGCATTGAGGCTTCTTTTGTGAGTTTATCGTCAAAAAAGATCCCCGGAATTTTGCGAGTTTGTTGTCAAAAACCTATATGAAACACCTATGTGAGTTTATCGACAAAAACCATCTCTACACATCTAATAAGTAGCGCCAAAAGAACTTTGCGAACTGCGGCAAACATCATAATAATCTAGTCGCCTACAAACTATCAGAACAACAGACCAATTTCCGCTGATATAACTGAATAATTACAATAATTAGAATTCATATCCCGGGGCTTAGGGGAATAAATTAAAAGAAATAATTTTGAGGTTAAGGGATGAATAATGCTCAAATTTATAACACATTTCTCTTCCTGATTACTTTCCGCAAATCCTGAGAGTTGAGTATGAATTTTTAGAATATCAAAATTTGTGTATTCTTTCCTGGTTGATCGGCCGGCTTTCAAACGAACACAAGGCCGGGCTAACCTTTCCTACTCAACTGAGCTGACCTCGGTGGGCCCATATATAGGCTGGCCTTGAAGAGGCTACGTCAGGAGGATATTGCTGCCTTAGGTTCATCACTTAGTGCCTTTACTCAAACTGATGCACCAAAATGTTTCAGTAGAGTTAGGAAGAGAGCATTACCCTTATGTGTTGCCATCCGTAGCAAAAGACGACAATGCCTAAACTAAAATAGTCTTCAAAAACAAAACTGTACCGATTATTGGAATTCAACGGATGCGAAGACACGTTTTACCTTTTTAACAAGATAGCAAATAGCGCGACATACCCCCTTTGACTCTTCTTTGTTGCCTCGGAGAAGATCATGACAATAATTGCCATGCTGTGATTGATCACGTGCCCAAGGCCTTAAAAACACGTGTCTGGTAATCACCAACTGCATGAGGTACATGTAACAGTACAGAGTCTAAAATATTAATTCTTCAGTTAGTCTTTCTAGTTGGATTAGTTGCCATTGCGTCTAAATTTATCAATATCAAAATGGTTTTAAAAAATTTTATAGGGGCGAGTAGGTTCGTAGAGTGTGGGTACTCCAAGGATGAAGGTGGATTCCAGTTCTAAAATTTGAATTATGTGAGCTGATCAAAAATACCCCAAAAAAATGGAATTGGCAAAACCTTGAAACCTTGGGATACTGGTATAATGCAAATATAGAGCTATGATTGGCTTGGCCATTATATTATATGAGCCATTATACCATGCTCCCCAAATATGGTAACTGTATGCGTCTGCTCAAAATCTGGCTCAAAATTAAAAGCAAGCTGAAAATCGTTTTTTTTTTTTTAGTAATAAAGTCGGGAAGAATTCTCCATATTTTTTGGGCGTTTTTAATAAAACAATTATTCCACTCGCGCTTGTTGGATATGAGATGACTATAGCCAACTCGACGCTACGCACCTCGTTGGCTAGCTACCATCTTATATCCAACGCGCAAAAGGGCCAAAAGTGGAATAATGCCCCAACGCGCCCTTGTGTTAAATATAGACAGGTAACAATAGTCATACATAATAAAACTGTTTCAACACAAAACTTCCTCCAAACTTCATTTCCAAGTTGAATTCCAAATTTCTTATTATACGTTCCAACATAAAAGGGCACTATGGTAAATATTGTTGTTGATGAGATATTTGAACCTCGTTCCCAGGCCCCCTTCCTCCCGTCCCCTGGAGACGTTGTAGTTGTCCTACGGTTTGACCAATCAAATAAAACATCTCTTACCCTGCCAGCAGAGTTTTCCTTCCGGCATGGTTTTTTACGAAGTCGTTTGCGTCGCTTTGCATTCGCGTAGTATGTACGAGAGGCAACTACTCGAATGTCAGCGACGCAAATGAAACCACGCCGGAAAGAAACCTCTGCTAGCATGGTAAACATCTCTGCTAGCTGTTTTTAGTTTTTTAGAAAAAGACGTACAATCCAAGTCACCTGACACATTTGTGTAGACAATAACTTATTTTATGTAATGATATTATAGAAACATGTATTTTACAAAGAGTTGATTTGTTAATATAAATAGTTCCTCTCATTCACTTTCTACAGTTCGAATCCAAACGAAAATTCCGAATGAGAAACCTTATAAATATATAGCGCCTATGTACTATTGTGTAAATTTTCATTCATTATGTACATATGGATTTCGAACAAAGAAATTTATTTACTTGAGTCAGGCCTGTGATTTACTCCTTTAAGCCCACCGGCTGACAAATATATCCATTATCTTCTTCTTACAGATGATGGCATAAGATCTCAGTTGACAAGACTGTCCGGGATTTTTGAACTAGTAGTATTACACTTCATATACAGAAGGGGTCACTGTTAACAAGGAAGCTTTAAAACTTGAGAAGGTCATCTTTTTGGCTCTTTAAGAGCAACAGTTACTCTTAAACTGTTTCCAGGTTTTTGGCAATGGAATTGTTATTTTCCCTTAAATTCATCTTATCAGTCTCTCACTGTTTCACTAATTACATCACTGCAATTACGAATTTTCATCTTCTGAGAGGAGTAAGTGGACCCAAAGACGTTCAACCTCTTTATGACGTTATCAACTTCTGCGTACGCCCGCTGCCTGTTTAGTGGGCCGCACAGCAACACCACTCACAGATAGTTCATCCACGGACTTGGTCCCATTCCTTGGCGGATTTTTTCTTGGCTTTAGTCTCGGAGTGGACTGGGTCGAGTCGGTTCCGCTGATCTCGGCTGGTCCGCGGTATCTCTTTTGAATGGTGTGTCCCTTGCCGTAGTTGACCCCATACTGATGAACAGTGGAGGGCGGGGTCACACTTGTCCAGAACGTCTGAAGTTCGCCTGAAAATATTACCAACAAATAAACCAACTGTCCATGACCAATAAAGTAAGTGCTTATGTAGACCTCGTGAAAAGTTTTTATGTTGCCTTAACCCTGAAGTCCCAAGAGAGACCAAAATCAAGGGCACGAGAAATGTTATAATGATGACCAAGGGGAAATACTTTGACCTTGTACCAAGTCTTCTCCACTAATTCTTTAAGGAAATTTATAGAGATTAATCAGTCTGGAGAATTTGTATGTGGATATTGGGGTTTAGAAGGTTGAAGAACAAGAAATAGGAGAAGTTTGCATGAAAGCTACCGAACTAATGTGTTTAAGCCATCAACTCGAAGGCATGTAAAAAGGCTACCGAACTAATGTGTTTAAGCCATCAACTCGAAGGCATGTAAAAAGGCTTGAGTTAGTTCCTTTCATAATCGATTATCGAACTCTAGCTTTCGATGTTAGCATGAAACTCAAGTCTTTCGACATGCAGGAAAAATATCAAAACATAACTAATGTTAGCGACTTTCATTTTTTGTTTTCATTGTGAATTTAAAAACACACAAAGACGTATGTTTACCCTGTTTAAACAAAAACCTCGGAAAAGAGAAAGGAGAGAAAGAGAGAGAAAGAAACTGTACCAAGACACAGCGAGGCACAGTTTCACTGACCCTAAGTCACCTGCCACACATTGTAACAAGTTTACTTATCTATAAATCGTTAATTCAACACTGACCTTCCAGTAGATTACTAGCTGCTGACCCAGCTGCTTTCACGACTGTCTTTCCTCTTTCCTGATCAGTGTTTTGCGTGGTTGTGGTTTTACTGAGACTTGACCCTCTCGATCGACGCGATACAACATGTTTTCTTACGTCTGTGTGCTGCCCTCCGTACAACCGATTCCTCTGAGCCAAAGCAGCTGCCGCCTTCTGCCTTGCTGCTTCTTGAAGTTCTTCCTTACGTGTGCGCCGAGGTTTTACTAAAAATATTTGTATTCAGTTAATAATAAAACACGGACGAGTGAGCTGAAAGTATTATTATAGTAAGAGTTTTCAGGAAAATGAAACGCAAAATCCATTTTAACTTTCAAACCGCACTGGGAAGGGCATTATTAAGGACAATGTATGAACAGAAGTGTATGTGAGAGCTTCCTCTGAGAAACTGCTCTTTACATTGTGTGAAACGCAAATTCATCCTGCCTCGAGTGTCTTCTACTTAGTATTGAGAAAATCTTGTTCTCCTAGTCGTCCTGTCTTAGAATCCTAAGGTCTCTAATGATGGTGATGACGACGACGATGATGACAACGACTTAAAATATTAATCAGTGCCTCTGAACATCGACACTAATGTTTAGAAGCCAACAACACTCACCTCTCAAGACCTTGCCATCATCCAAAGAGGCAGATCGCAGTCTTCTGGGTTTCCTTTGAGTGACCTTGTTCACCTTAGTCCTCACAGCCCCTTTCCTCTTGTCCACAGGTACTGAGTCTTCTGACGAAGCGTCTGCAGCTCTCCTGTCAATCATAGACAAGTCACTCATGCTAAGCGATGCCTTCACTGGTATCCTTGAGTCCGGTTTCTCCTTCTGACTTCCGACAACTTGGTCATGCGCGCGCATATCCGTTACAGAGTTGGATTTTGAAGGAAGCTCGTCCTCAATCTCCAGTCTACTTCGGCTAAGACCCTTTTCGAGTCCAACACGTCGTCGTGCGGCTATCTCGGCGATTTTTCTTGTCCTAGCAAAGACAGGACTACCTGGAGTCACTGGCCTAACTTCTTCGCTTACTTCTTCAGTCATGGATGAGGGCGTCGGTGAGGTGCGCTCACTGTCACCATCGTCGGTCAAACTGAGGAGCTTTTTAATATTCTTAGGTGTGGGGAGAGATGGCTGAGAGCTGACAATGGAAGAAAAACACATACAGGAATGAAAATAATGTATTTTTTTTTTTAGGATGAGACGTATGTCCAACCAGCCTGTGTACAGCGGTGGCGGTACACAGGCTAGTGTCCGACAAGGTGAACATTTTAGTAGGACGAACAAGAACAGTTGTCGATTATATACAACACTGACTTGTAATTTCTTCGAGTACCATTCAAACCTTCAGCATCAAAATTATAGTCTTGGTATTTGATCTGTGCTACAGGGCATACCTTTCTTGGTAAGCGAGCGCTGAAGAATTTTAGTTTGTTCTAGTCTTCAGGCGCTGTTTTGGTTTCTGGAAGTATAAATCCCACTACCTTAAACATGTCGCATGATGCCTTCCCAAACGGTTACCGTAAACTTCCACTTATAAGCCCTGGGCTTATACATCTTAAGGGGTTTATAATCGACGGTGCTTACAACCGAAATAGAGAGCTTT
Organism: Porites lobata; assembly: GCA_942486035.1. NCBI lineage: Eukaryota > Metazoa > Cnidaria > Anthozoa > Scleractinia > Poritidae > Porites > Porites lobata. The sequence goes on from CALNXK010000124.1 coordinate 497,209, forward strand.
AGATTCTAACACGAGGACGACTACGAGTGCGTCATTTTGGCGGGAAACGTGATAGCCGCCGTCATTCTACTACGAGTTTTGGCGAGAATGTCGTGGTGGCGGGAACAAGTTATCCAAAGGAAGCAATTTTATCATTTTGCTACCGGGAAAGGGCTTAACCTCCTTCAGTATAAATAACCGTACTAACTTTTTTGTAGCCTCCCACGCAGGCGTTTTTAGGGGAGCTCGTTTTTCATCCCTCCCCACAAACGCCTGCTCAACCGAAAACATAATTCCTTTCCCATTGTTTTATTTACGTGGTAAGTGACCAAGCAACAGTTGTGCAATAAAGTGTTGACAGGCTAAACGCGACCAAAACGTGACCCTAGAGTTACCGTTTTCCTTCTTTTCTTTCCTTCGCTAAGGTTATGCAGTGCATGGAGTATTCTAAAATTTGACTAAATCTTATTTTTGCAGCTCTGAACCTGACATTTATTAGAGGTCAGAAAGCTTTCCCAGTGTTTCTTGCAGATCGAGTAATCATCAGATTACCTTGCGGTCAAGGTCAACTTTCCAGAATTTGGAAAGTACGATGTGATTGGCAATGCATGGGAAAGGAATGTTGTCTTCGGTTGAGCAGGCGTTTGTGGGGAGGGATGAAAAACGAGCTCCCCTAAAAACGCCTGCGTGGGAGGCTAACTTTTTGGGGGAAAAAACGTAAAATAAAGCTTTTGAAAACAGGAAGAAAACTTTAAGTTAAATCTTGTACTCGTACTCGTTCTCGTCCTCAAATCTAACTATAGTTAAACAATTTAGGTTTCTGGGAAACTGCCCACCTACCTCTCCCCTAACCCATCATTTCGCCGTAAGTGAGAAGTAAGTGGGAATATTAGCTTAGGGGAGCGGTAGGTGGGTAGTTTCCCAGAAACTTAAACTGATCCAAAAGCACTTCGAAACAAGCTATAGCAGTGGTGATCAAAGTTCGTTTTGCACTGATAATTATTTATCCCATGAGACCATGTGTTATTTGTAAAAGGAACATCAAAAGAACATGTGATACTGAAAAGAAAGATGACGTGCTCCTCTGCAACGATGAGAAAAATCTGCCGAAAGTGAAGCCAACAGCAATCTAATTTATTTCAATACATATCTGAGGTGGGCTTATATCCAGGGCGGGGGGGGGGAGGGGCTTATAATCGGGGATGGCCTTATAAGTGGTGGAGCTTATAGAGTGTTTTCACTCACGTGGCGAGCTTCTATGCTAATTTATTAGAACAAAAGAAAGCGTTTGCATAAGAAAAGAGTTCAACTCCCACAGGTCTGGTTTGGGACACCAACATGGCCGCCGTTTCATTGTTTTGGGACATCAATATGGCCGCCGTGACGTCATGTGAAAACACTCTATTACATTACGAAAAACAGGAAAAAGTTATTAACAGCACAAATCAAATAAGCCGATCTGATTTATGAAAGAAGTTTCTCACCTGGCTTCCTCTTCTAGGAACACGTCATCGGACATTTGAGGGCGAGTGGAAGGAGTGGCACGTGACATTTTTACCGGTGAGTTCTGAAGGGACACCATACGTGATGGAGTCTCTTCACTCAAGGGCGACAGCTTACTGAAGGTAACTAAGAAGGAAAACAATTCAGTTTAATTCGACGTACATGATTAAGAATTGTCACTGATTCTAGGAAGCTTTGCAGTTACTTTGTAAGAATTACCCTGGAAATTATGTCCACGTTTATATACGCACTCTGTTATTCCCTTATTTTCCGCCAAAAAGGGAACGTTTCAAAGGAGTACACGCCGTTAATAACTCACAATATTGGAAGGGTATGAAAACCACTTTTTATTTGAACAATTGAGAATCAGAGTAAAAAAAAACGAACATGAATCGAAGGTGAGAAACCTAAGATACGGATAAGGATAGCATGGTGCAGGGTAAGCGAGTTCAATTTAATGATTTCCCTCGTTCCGCGTTGGGCAGCTTTACACACTCTTTTTTCTATAAGAATTTATTTTGTAAGAATATCGAGGCAGGAATTTGCGAAATTTTAAGAACATGTTAAGAATAACCCCGAGGCAGGGAGTTTGAAAAGGACTTTTGTTTGCGTTTGAAAATCTATAAATACAGTAGAAACTTAAAAGTATAAAATCATTCCTTTCACTAAACAGCAAGAACACTGGTGATGGAAACCCCAATACACACTAAAGCGGCTCTAGTTATGATTGGTTGACTTGATTGGCCACCTCTGAGGTACATGCCTGGAGTAAGTACCTAGCTTGAAATTTAACAATGAAATACGTTTTCACAACGCACACATACTTACATAATCTTTCTCGCGCCAAAGGCATCATTCGTCGATTAACTCCCGCTAGCAGAGATGCCTGAAAAAAGGTTTACTACATTAGAAAAATAAATTAACACAACAATGGCTTGTAGCCTTCAACCAGTCTCAGCTCATGTATTCTAGTTAGTAAGTAGCCACAATTAAACAGGACCATAGCTCCGCTTTTAGACTTGGCTAGGGAAACAATTTCCGAGTTCCAAAGGCCGAGTCCAAAATCTGTCATGGAAAATTAGTTTCAAGTCAAAAAGAGGCTGGCAGCAATTTTAAATGCCCTATTCATACTCTACTTTAACTCAATTCAAGGAAGCAATTCTTTCTGGAGAAATGCAGTCAGAGAGCTGTGTAGTAAAGCACGAAAAGAGGTAAATTTTTACTTTTTGAATAGAGTTCAAAGAGGTTGCCGTGTTTTCTTCTGTACTCGCGGTGTTCGCCCGTTGTTCAAAGTCAGCCGACTGCTCCATGTAAACCTCATAAAGTGCATCTAGTTCTGCAGAACACTGGACTCCTGAATCTTAAAAAAAAACAAAACAGGACATCACAAAGGGCATACTCCATTCCAACATAAACAAGCGGCTATCCACATTCCCTCTGACCGTAACATCCGACGTAATTCAGTGTCTGAGTGGGCTACACATGGGTCTGTAATCATACGAGTGATTGACAAGCGGAAGTCTGATTTGTTTAATCACGAGTACGCCAACATACTTCTCGTTCTTGTAAAAAAATTTCAGTTTTTCATCTGTAATTAATTAAAAATCAAATTTCTGCTAATAGTTTTTCGGGACCCAAATGTTTTCCATATTCTTGAGAAACGTACCGCTGAACCAAAACATAAGACGAAGGCTTTCAAATGAACCAATGAGATTTTAGAACTAAGACATGGACCCGCGTCAAAGCGCGGGAAAAGAACAGGTGAGTGAGCAACTTATACGGTGTAGCTGGTTACTGCTTATTGTTTGAGAAAACAACTTATTCTTAGCGAAGCGTAAAACGCAATGCAATTTAAGCGCAATTTATCTTCAATACAAAACTGTACTATTAATATTTCCATACTCAAATCTAAGAAACAATCCGAAGATTGAGTCAAGCAAGGAAACGCTGTTCAGGTTCCTGATGTAAATAGAAATCTTAATCACAAAAAGCTTAGTTAAAAATCACCCAACGACTCCACTGTTTTAACGGCTTTCACTTTGTTATTTGGCTCTGAATTGAATTCCTTCTTCACAGTACATTACAGGAAGCTTACCATTAATGAACCCTCTTTGCATCTGAATAATTTCATCGCAAAGTCTCTGTCTCGACTCAAATTTATTCATTTCCAAGTCTTTTTGACGCAGTAAGTTCTCTCTCAGCAATGAGCTCGACTGTAATTCGGCATTTGTTATCTCTAGCTCATGCACTTTGCACAGCAAACCCAAGATTTCTCGATTTTCCTCGCTGCTGATTTTCTTGGGTAAAAGCTCCTCCAAAGCTTCAACCTCCTTTCTTGTTTGCTGAAGTTTTCCCTGTAAATCAGTTTTCAGTTCTGAAGTGCGTTTTTCTTCCGCAATTAGAGTAGTGATTTCGTCTCGCGCAAAAGCAACCTCCTCGGGTTCTACAATCGTCGTAGCTTCATTATTTTTTGGTTCTGATGTCTGATTCTTTTCAGTGTCCAAGTCTTTGCTTTCTACATCCTCTAAACTCTCTGATTTCAAAAGTGTGCCCTCTCGGCTGTTTTCATTGGAAAAGTTCTCATTCTGCGTAGAAGAATCACTGCTCTGTTTTCCTGATTCCGAAACTAACGCTTCGGATTTTTCAGATAGGGTTCTTGACGTTTTTCGAACTCCCCGTCTGGCCTTCTCTTGTTCCCACCTGAAATTATAAAGTAAAAAGAAGAAGTCAAAGTTAAGAAACCAAAGCACAAAAAAGTTATCGTTTGTCTACAGCACGGTACATGAGAGTCACATTTATTGTATTGGTCTTAGAGTATGTTCACACTACAGTAAAAACCCGCGAGTAAGAACCTGAAAATTAAGAACCTGTTCGCCTAAAATTTGCCATTTATATCCCCTATAAACAAGAACCTGTTTAGCCTACTGCTAGAAAATGAAAAACAGGTTCTTATTTTTTAAAATCATATTATTGAAATGCAGCTGCAAAACTGTGCAAGAATCCTGTTTGGAGAATTAGGAACTTGGCATTGCTGTGCAAATAAAAGTGCTAATTTATTGATGTAATAAAAAAATAAAGTGCAAAAGGTTAATATCGCATTTTGAAATTGACCAATAGGCTGATTACCATCTTGTTTTGTAGCTTGTTTTTTTATGTAATTTTTTTTTTACAGAAATAAGAAGCTATTTAAGAACCTAAATAGCCTAAAATTGTGTTAACTACCATTTAAATAAGAACCTGTTTAGGTTAACTCCAGAAAATGTAGGTTCTTACTTGCGGGTTTTTACTGTCTACGGGATAGCTTTCCATGCCGACACAAAAACTACCCGGAATAGTATGAACATCTATCCGATATGAGACTCACCACTTTAAGGTGACGTTCGTTACACAAGACGATTGAAAACGACGGTTTTTAGAGTAACAGCGTTGCAACATTGTTTCGAATGGTTACAACATTGTTCCAACATTGCAACGTTGTGTTGCGCTAAAAATCCTCGTTGCAAATCGTCCCGTGTAACGTCACCTTAAGAGGATCGGCGCGGCGAAGCTCCGCTCGGTTACTGAAATCGCGCCGAAATCAACGTTCCTATATGTGAACAGAACAGGGGCACCCAACGAGAATATAGTTCAAAACCACTTAAACATAGCATTGTTAAACTTATTTTAGTATTTAAACAGTAGATATAGGCATATTTTTATCCCCTAAAAATTTTTCATCTGTTCGGATTTCCTAGCTGAAAGTCTAGTGATCCGAAAATTATAGGGATCAAAACTTACCTTTTCCAAAATTTCAGCCAGAAAAAAGGCTCCCGAAAATTCTAGGTGACGTTTTAACGGTAAAAATCCGTTAAAAATGGGCAATTATAGTAGTTTTTAGATGTTCGAAAATCTTAGGAGAGGCAGGCAAGCAAGAAATTTTTCAACAAATGTTCCGAAAATTTTAGATCTCAAATCGTCTTCCGAACAGATATTTTCCGAAAATTGTCGTTGGGTGCCCCTGACAGAAGCCCTACATGGTATGTTTTTCGTGCTGGTGCCATTCTCAAGAAATAGGGAAAGTCACATTACTAATTAATCTTTCTTTCAGCAGGCTTTCGTCTACTCAACCAACATTTTCCCATTAAAAACTCTTCCGAGGCTTTAATCGAAAAAACAGTACAATGACAGTACTGGTAGCTGGAAAGGATTTCTCATAAGATTGTCTTATACTTACTCGTCAATGACTAACATATATCGGTTCATATCCAGTGAAATCTGCATTGCTGTATCCTCCAGTTCGATAAGTTTGCGCCTAAAATTGAAAAATAGTACTGTTGGTCCTTATTTCCTACCATGGCCTGCCGCAAATGTCTCTTATTACAGGGTTCGTATAGATTTTTGGATCCATAACTCAACCCTTGTTCCATACTTTTTTTCCAAAACAATAATTTCTTCCTTCAGACTAAGGTTATCAAATAGGGCAGCAATAGAGACCTTAAAAAACGTAGGAACAAAGCTCTTTTCATAATGCACTGAAACGTAACCTGGGCGAGATTGAATAAGATTTGACCAAAAAGAAAAATATTTCACTTATAAAGCACTTGTTGTAGCTTTGAAAAGAGAACACCTCAAGACTTTTTACCATTTCCCGCGACTTTATCGCCATTTTCCAGTCTTTTTCCAGTCTGGAAAATTGCTGGGCAAATTTTCAAGACTTTTTCAAGAATTCAAGACTCTGCACGAACCCTGTTATTCCCTTTGGTTCACACGTGAGTCAAAAGAAATACCAGACAAACTAGACTATCCTAGCAAGTCTAGTACACAAATAAAAAATAGGCTTCAGTAATTGAACATCTTATAGAAATATACTTTAAGTAACAAACGTTTCCGAAGGTAAGGAAGGTTCACCACGTTAATACGGGATGAAGAGCCAGAAGCAATCCTAAACGTTTCACATAATTCATTTGTGTCCCACAAAAATTTTGTTTTGCCATAAAAAGCCAAACAATTGACCCTTTCGCTTTTAAAACGGGCCAGGTGAACGGTTATGGGGGAGATCAATTCACTTGACTTATCATTCCTCTCTGGCAGGTACTAAGCATACACGGAAACACCATTCCCTTTTTCTTGTTTTGAAGAGCAAAAATAAACTTGCATACTTTCCATCCGGTTCTGGCTATTTTGTTTATTTTTTAAAAAATTTAACCTGATATCCATCTGCTCTTTGAATGTACCAACAAGTTGATCTCTCAGCCTATTCATCTCCTCGGGATTCTTGTCCTTGCGCTCCTCTTTTTCTTCCAGAACAAAAAGAACAACGTCAAGCAAGGTCTACATCACTTTAGGGGTGGAGCCAGAAAGAATACAATAGTACAACATCATGCGGAGATTACAAGTCACGCACAAAGCTAATGACGTCATTACCCTTGGTGCGTGTTTTTGAATGTTTGTTAACATCTGCGCTCGTTTCCGCTTCGCTTTGATTAGCCAAAATCTGACATCTCAGTCAACGGAGAGACACAGGGGAATTGGAAGTGGAATTCAAATTCCACAGACGTAGTTGCAAGCTGTCCTTCGACTTTTCCCGCCCCATCGTCAGAGTGCCCCAGAGAGCTTACTCCCAGGCTAAAGTTCTTAGCCTGTTGGCAAACTCTCAGGGGGGTTGTAGGGGCCCCAAGATAGCTTGCTCACAGGCTATGATGTCCTTTCTCTTTCTTTCAACATACCAAGATGTCCAGAAGTAAAAGGAATACACTGGAACACTAAAATCAATGACGTGTTTTATTATAATTACCTCTATAAGAGAAAGCTGATAATTTAAAGTGTTGTCTTTCAGAAACTTACTTGAGCTGTTGCCATCGTTTGATTCTGTGTCATGTTCAGATATTTTGAGCTTGAGCCGAAAGATTTCCTTCCTCAAATCAGCAATGATGTTGGTATACTGTGCAATGTGGTAAGACACACTAAACTGGTTTGGCTTTACCTGCCAACATCAACAAAAATTGGTAAAAATTAAAGACAGTCCCAGGGGGACTTCCTTGTATAAGCCATATACCGGTAGGTATGTGCCGCCCCAAAGGGTATGGTTTTTGGGCCATTTTGGTCTGAAAATGGATACAGAATTTGCCCATTTTGCTCTGGAGACAAGTATGGTTTTCAAGGGAACTACAGAAGTGCATAAGAAAGAAAGTGGCGAGGTCTAAAAAGCGGCCAAGATCTGAAAAACAGGGCAGCACACCCCAACTGGGAAGTCCCAAGAGAACCAACCCCCACCACGCCTTTGAAAGACAGACCATTGCAGCATTGTCTTAGGCCCTGTCCACACTTATCT
>CALNXK010000124.1:510000-575000 GCA_942486035.1 Porites lobata
GGGAGAGCGGGAGATCAGTGCCATATCAGGGAGACTCCAGGATAATCCGCGAGAGTTGGCACGTATGCAGTTAGCAAATCACAGGCCAAAGCAAGTGATCTATAGATCAGCAATTCAAGCGTTACTAAATATGTCAAGTTACTTATTACTGGGTTCACAAACAGAAAATTCTGCTTGTTTACAATAACTTGTAACACAACATGCTCACAACCATGCAGGCTGTGATTTTGGAACCCCTACACTACAAAAAATGAATCAGTCACTCAAGACACTTCCTTGAACAAGCTAGGATATTAATAATATTGTTAAGATTTTTTCCCTTTGAAATTTTTGAAGGGGAGAAATCATCACAATACTGCTATTTAATACATCTAAAACCCTAACCTTTTTCTTAAACAGGATATGGTTAATTTTTGTCAGTAATGAATTTTATAATGGGCAAGGGGATTTACCCACTCACAAAACAAAACAAAACCTATCTGACTGCTGATTCCAAAGAAACAAATATGTCATTATGTGACTCACCTGACTTGAGTTTGGACCAAATGCACAATCAAAAATGTACTGTTTTTCTCTGGACCTGTTTGCCCTCAAAACGTCATCTTGATCTTCATTAGGATCCTTCAATACCAGCAGCTGAAATATAATATGCCAATCCACCAGAGTTACTGAAATAACTGCCACAGAAATATCCTAATATTTCAATTAAAGGGTCACCTGTCAAGTAAGCCTGCGCCACAGACATAACCAAACACTGGTTAAGTCCCAGAACAAGGACATTGTCACTACTTCAGACATACAAACGGAGGTTAACTTAATTTTGCATTTGCAACACAGGCTACAGTGCAGTGCATGTAGAATGCATGCCCAAACTAAGCCCACCAAAATATTCGCGTAAATTATACACATCAGTAAATACGAGTCTGTGCATCCGACTGGACGAGTCCATGCAACTAAGCTGACAAACATACATGTCTGCTCTGAAATCAAATGCGTCAGTGCACATTCAGACACATTAGTATGTATTAGCCCTCTCTTTGTTTAGAAGAGAAATGTGTTGGTGAAAAGCAAACTCGTCAAACTTTGGATATAAAATTACAATGCACTGAACTGTGGAAATACAAATTTAAATGAAGATATGACCATTGCAGTGGTAATTGTAATTTAAGGTATTGCAAATTTAATCCAATGGTCTGCTCCCGAAGTATGGGTCTTCATGGCTCAATTGGTAGAGCACTGCAGCGCTAATGCAAAGGCCATGAGTTTCAATACCCTTGAAGTCCCGAAATTATTTTCAATTACCACTGCCACAATCATATCTTCAATTAAATTTGTATTTCCTGAGACTTAAAATTTGTAATGAAAAGCTGTTGTAAGCAACCACTCCCATAAACGACCATGAACACTTTTAGGATTACACAACTTGACTTTTCCTTTGCTCAATGGCCACTCAGAGTCTTATTCATAGTAAATCAGCACTTAAATGAAACTGCACAATGCACTAATGGTCTAAAAAAAGTTTAGCCATGTCTATATCAGATAACCTTAAACAAAATTTCTTTTGTTTTTTCTTTATGAATTATTAACAAGTTTCTGAAGCTCTCGTAAGCGACCACTTTCTATTGTTTTACCACGCAGTCACTTAAAACAGCTCATTCTCGTTAAGTGCGACTGGCTCTGGTTACAACCACTTTTTCGAATTTCCGAGGTGGTCGCTTATGAGAGCTGGGACTATAGTTAATACATCTTGTTCAGTAGTTAATATTTTTGACATATTACAATATTGCTGCACTTCCTTGTTTTCAATGCAATGAATTTTTCCAAGAAAAAATTCCTTGCATAGATACAGTATTGTTTCAAGTCTCATTGCTTCATTCATATTCATTGAATAATTTTTTCGGAAATTTACAAGAAAAGAATACTAAGTCTTTGTTTTATTACTCTCTTTTATTATTGAATAAAGAAGCTAGGACCGAAGTAAACTCTTCTAAGAACCGGAACACACACATGGATGGTTTTGAACGACTACGAGACTAAAAACAAACAGGCACAATGAGCTTTCCCATATATACTAAAGTAATGAGAGCCACGATATCCTTTCCGATCTCTTAAGCACCGCGCAAAACATGCACTTACAAAAGCATATAACGTTTGAACCCAAACTTAACGAGCTACAAGTTGTAAAGGGGTGCCCGTGGTGTAATCATCGTTATTGCAAAGGGCAGTCCTCCCAAACGGCGAACTGTATCCATAAAAATATTGAATGTAAACTTAATTATATAACCACTCACATTTTCGTCCAGCACATGCACAATCTCCGTACAATTTTTATCCTCCACTTCCGCCGCATTCAAAGGCCTCACTCTAACGGCCACCTTGAACAAAGATAATCATACAGACATAAATGAACAAACGCTCATACAAGGGTGGAAAACAAATTCACAACCTTCTACACACAGTCTGCACATGCAGACTGTTTCGCCGAGAAGTCATTAATCGGGAGTGAGCGGCGTTACGGAGTAATTACAAAACTTGCGAAAAGTTAAGCTTAAAACTTCAAAATTTTAACACCGTTTACTTACTATTAAATTATGAGTGTTCTCTTTTTCCTTATCTGGCATGATGACTTCGCAGTTTACTTAGCAGATACTTGTGTTGAATGTTGATAAACGACAGAGAGTCCCAGCAGCTCGTACTCTCGAAAATTCGACTCCATTCGCTACTTTTTTTCGCCATTTTGGAATGCCAAAGCACGTGTTTGCGCGCTTTATCTGCGCGCATTCTTCGAAACCGCGTAAACTGCTACATTCTAAGAGAAAAGAAGCAGGAAACAACGAAAATAAATCAGAAGATTACGACTTTCTGCTACGTTCTGATATTGTCTTTCCTGTCGATTTCTAGGCTTTTCACAAGTTGGATATAGCCAATCACAGGGCAGATCTGTATCAACATTCACAGCTTGTGTGACATCACATAACATTGACTGTAGTCAAGGCGACAAGTTAATAACCAGCACAGAACGAAGCCGAAAGGGGCATAACACAACTTCGAATCAGTTTTTTCTTTCAAACATTTTTGATAAACTGAAAATACATTAGACAGAATTCGGATTTAATTTCCCAAAGCTCTTTTTGTGCTGAATACTTATTAATAGTGGACAGAGAAAAGAAAAAAACAAACTTACTAATTTGTCATTTTGATTACCCCTTCAAGCAAAGTTAATTAATTAACATAACTAGGCATATGATATCGAGCCATTAAATAATGGATGCAGTACTACTATCACAGGCAACCCAACAACATTTTGCAGGTTGTTTTTTAATGTTGTCACTTTTGCTCAACCTTTTCTTCCGGCTTTTGAGAGCTTTGCCTGCCATTAATTTCTAGCCACTGTAGGCATTTTAATGGTTTTCAAAAAGGAAAGACCCAATCCAATTCATACCATTTGTAAATCCCATATTATCACTTTCCCTGTGCTCTTATTGAAAAATGTGATGATCAGCAAGGGACAAAGAACGTTTTAACCTTCTATATCCATGGACTTGTTCTCCATGAGTCTCTCCACAGCTCAGCGGATACAGCGCACACCAGGTGTTTGGGAGGTCATTAGTTTGAATCCTCTCAGGGACTTAAGATCTTTGCTTTGTTCCATGCTCAAAATTTATATGGGGAGGCTCCGCCCAAGAGGGGGGTGAATAGGGGTATGCAAATCTGCCGATCCGCTGTGATTCATTAACTAAATCCCCCATTAAAATTTCACCCTGAATCCGAAATCAGGGCAAAAATATTTTAAATACATGCAAACTCCAAAATCTGGTCCCAAAAACTGGATGAATCTGCAATCCGCAGGATCTGGAAACCCCTTGAAATCTCACTTTGAATCCAAAATCCGGGCAAAAATATTTTCAAAATCTGCTAATCTGTTTGCCTATTCACCCCCCTTGCCCAAGGTCGAACCACTAACTGACCTTTCGACATACCATTTTTGGCAGAAAATGCATACTTCCTAGTGACAAAATAATATTCCTTTCATATTCCAAATATTTTAGAAATTGCATCCCTTTTAAACGCTGTAGATGCACGGTCTTTAAAATATGAATAAATTGAGAAACCAGAACGTTTTCTCAACTATTTTACAGCCCTGGGCCGAGTTGTTCAAAGCTGGGTTAAGATAACCCAGGGTTAGTGCGAGATTTGAATTCAGATTTGAAAGCTCAAAAAGCATTTCAGTTTTAATTCTTTTTGTCTACAAGTTGATGATTGGAAGCTCTAAAAACAACAGAGAAAATTACCCGAGAAAATGCTTTTGAACGCCAGAAAAAGAAACCCCGGGTTAAGCGCTAATCGGCCTTCGAACAACTGGGCCCTGAAATTTAATGCATTTGTTAGCCTTTTTGGGCCTTTTACAGGCAGAAATGACCAATTCCCTACCCTTTCTTACCCTTTTTTGGGAAAAGAAGATTCATCCTAAGAATGCAACCCAAATAGTTACAGTAGTTTGATTCTCAGTTTCTGCTAACTGTTAAACCTAAATATTTCTGATCATGAATAGTTAGAGCCGGGGACAACTTAAGAAATTTTAAATAAACATGACTGATACTATACATACAGTTATACAGTTTTCAATGACAAAGATTTATTTAATAAATCAGCATTCTTTAACCCCCTTTGATCACCCTATTGGCTAGAACATGTTGTGGGGTCATTTACGATTTTCACTTCTTCAGCCATCATTGATCTCATTATTTTACACTACTCTCCGAGACAAGACTTGTTTTTACCTTACCCATGAGTTTTACTGGTTCTTACACCGAGGATGAGCTAAATTTTCCTTGGCGAAATAATCTAATTTTACAGAAAAAGATGTCTGGCATAGACAAGGTTGGGAATTTTAAGGACTTTTCAAGACCTAATAAAGAAATCAGTACTTTCTAAGGACCTAAACCAAATTCAAGAACTTTTCAAGATGACTAGTAAAATTCAAGACCTTTTCAAGATTGTAGGAACCATATCCATTACAAATTTAGTAAGACCTTGGCCCATCCTAACTTGTGAAGGCAGGCATATTTCCAGTCATCACTTCTCTCCACCCGAAAAATTACTTTTACATCTGTGTTTGCAGGCTAGGCTCCTCCATGTCTTGTATTTTTTGATACATGTGTATTTTACCCAATAGAACTGTTTACTGCTTCTTCCAGAGATTGTTTTCAGCTACAATTTTTTCAACAATGACAAGAAGTTGAACTGCTGGAAGGGATAACAGTTCCATTAAAAAAGTGAGAAGTTTTTCTTCATTTCCAACACACTCTGGAGAAGACAGTTTAGAGTCCAAATTATAGTAACTTTCATTTATTTTGCGAACAGCAAACCAATGAGGTCTCTTGACTGGTACTTCAACTCCAATAATGTTTACATTTGATGGCTTGTTTACAACAAATCCAAATATATGCTGAAGTTCTAATGTTTCTAAGGATCTGCAAAAGCAAAAAACAGGTGAAAACTATGGTTGAAAAATATCAATGAAGAAATATTGTATTTAATATTGTTTTCTAGTACAGGTGAGATATTATTTTGTGGGTTAATTATTATTATGTAAATGTCCTGAAAATACTCATGTAAAACGTTACCAAGAAATGTTATGGACTGAGAACAACCTCTCCATTTCAAGTGGCAAACGAACGCGTGAGCGAGCAGCAAAGCCATGAGGGGCAGAGGAAATGAAGAGCTCTCATCATCTATCCCAGACCTTGTTACCGTGTCTTGTTTCGCTTGCCACTCGCACGTGACTTCTCTCAGACACTGTACAGCTTGCTCGCAGGCTGCTATGGTTTTCATTTTTGTGAGAGATTGGTGCATTGTCATCACAATGGCTGACTCAATTCCAAGCATACCCATACACCCAAAAGCATTTGTTAAGTATTGACATCTCCTTTGGCTCTCCACATCTGAGCAAGAGTGGACAAAATTGCTCAAACTCTCGTCTTTAGCCAAAAAGATCTGTTTAAAGGATACCCTGCTAGCAGAGTCACTTCGATCTTTCTGCTAGCAGGGTATTTAAACTAAGGAAGGTGAAGGTTGAGAGAAATTCTTTTCAAACAAGATTATTGCCACGCTTGCGACACAAGGTTTGCCATCTTCTATCCTCTCCCGTCCTATTGCTTAAGTTCACTGTTTGTCAGGATGGCACAACAACAGGCAAAACAAAGAAACTGTGCTAAGAAAATACCTGCAAAATTTTGTAAGACAACATTGAAATGAATAACGAAATGAATGAAAAGGAAACATGTAAAATGTTCTGGCCTTTTCCTTTGAAAAAGTTGTAATGTAAACAGTAGATGTTCTCAAGGACTGATGGCTGCTCCCGGCATGATACACTGCACCTATAATCTAATGATCATCTTTCCCATCAAAACCTTTCAGAAACAACTCAAACTCTTGCAAAATTCTTTAAAAACAATATTTTTCCACTTTTGTCGAAAGCTGTGCCTGACAAAATGAGAAGAAAAGGTAGAAAGCTCAAAAGATTGTCCATCCTCACCAAGATTTCCAAATGCAACACTTCAAACAACATGAGAAACGAGACTACAATATCCTAAGTTTTGGCTACACGGAGGTCAGCAGTTAAAGCTGCATCATGACTTGGATCGTTGCCCCAGGGTGGGGTGGGGGGGGAACTCCAGATTTCAAGTGACAGGGATGATTGAATGGAGGCAAAAATCAAAACCCAAAAAAATCCCTAGGGCTTCAAACAAACCCAAAAAAATCCCTGGACCAAAATTTAACCCCCGAAAAATGCCACCCTGAATTTCCGAGCCATAAAAATTTCGAGAGGAACTACACAGCCAGGATACGCGGGGAACACACGCAGGAACTATCACGAATCTTCAGGTTGTTTTGAATACTCAAAAAGATCCCTACTTAAATCAGCCTACCCAAAAAAATACATGCCACAGTTTTACGACCGAAAAAAAAAAAACGAAATTGAAAATTTCACACCCATAAAAATCCTTCAATCAAACCTGTCACTTGAAATCCAGAGTACCCCCCCCCCCTCCTTGGATGGTTGTCCACTTTATTTTAGGCCTTCAGAACAAAGTGGTGGTAAATTCGTACACAATACAAACAAAAAAGGACATCACAGCCTTTCCTTGATACTTTCAGAAGACCACGAATGATTGATCTTTGACTTTTTTGCTTTGAAGCAATCAAACCAATGCCTGTAGCCATTGTGACCATTGTTAAATTAATAAACCAGACGTCAAGATAGCAGCAAACCAAGTAATTTTCACTACTTGCTCTTATTAAATCATTTTATTGTTTCAATCATTTTCAATTGAAGCAAGTGGTTATTTTTGTCTCTTTTCTTCCATTTATTGCACGAAACCCACAGTGCACGATATTATAGCCTAATTTTCACATAATCAACTACATTAGGTCTCAGTTGCGCAAATCGGCTAATCCATCAACTTAGCATCTGATCTGACGGGTCATGGGTGAGTCGGTTCAAACTCCGGGAACTCGAAGTGATCTCAAGATATCTTGAAGTAGTTCTGGTCTCACTTCATGAAATATCTGAAATAAGCTAAAAAGTCATGAATTTGCATGCCCAATCTTGCTCTGACACTTGTGCATAATTTTACAGCTATTTTTCACATTTCAAACTACCTTGGGTTGCAGTGGCACAATCGGCTAATCCCTCAACTTGGAGACTCACCTGATCTGACGGGCTGCAGGTGAGTTGGTGGGCAAGCCAAAAGAGAGCAAATCAAAGAACTCGGAGTGATCTTGAGATATCTCGAACCAAGTCGGCTCTCACCTCGTCAAATAGCCGACTCAAACCGAAAACCTACAGACTTTGCATGCCCAATCTTGTCCCAAAAAAGCAACTTTGTGACATTACTAAGCAGCGCGAATCCCTTACTTGGTGCTCTGCCCAAGTAATAGATATTTGAACAACAACAACAAATATATTCATGTTTTACAGTCATGCACAGGAAAAAATAACGGACGCATTCCCATTTTTGGATATTTTAGGGTATTTAAAGAATACCCATAAAAATCCCAAATTTGGCAAAGTGAGACAAGTCCCAATCAGGGAATTCCCAACCAAGTTCCCTGATTGGGACTTGTCTCACTCTTCCAAATTTGGGATTTTTGTGGGTATTCTTTAAATACCCTAAAATATCCAAAAATGGGAATCTGTTATTTTTTCCTGTGATATGGTCGTCAGAAATGTGTAAATTAGCTTTAATGTACAAAAATCAAAGGAAACACTTACAATCTCCTGTCAAACCAAAGAACCTCATAGTTCTTCTGCTGCAGAGCTACCATCATAACATTCACATCATAATTTCCCAAACCTAGCATGTTTTTATGAGGATTTACAAAGGAATCTGGGCTGAGCTGGTAGCTAATGGCATCTAAATCTTCTTTACTATATGCATTTCTGTCCTGGAATAGATTGTTCAAGGAGTGAACAGCACACAGCATCAGTCTTTGACGTTCATGATATATTTCCATCTTTAACTTACATAAAATGTCGATCATTTTACATGAATGACCTACCTCTTTTATGCAACGCCGCTGCCTGCGCCCCCGGGCCTGCGCCGTTTCCGATGATAATTTTCCATAATTTTCAATTTTTAAAAACATTTTCCATACTGCTCTCTTTTGAGATTTTATCTAAATATGGGATTTGCTTAACGAATATTTGACGCATTTTAAAACGCATCGTTTAAAATCAGAAAAAAAGATTTCGTTTTTGGAAAAACATCTGACTTCCTGCTTTTTCGGGGACTGGGGACAATAAAACTGCACGCTTGCGTGAAGGCTGATGAAATTGACATCATTTATGAGAAACAAGAGGAGCCGCAATCTTTTGTTTTGTTTTGTTTTGATGTTGATTGCACCACATTTCCTCACCTAAGTTATCAACGGTATATTCTATGATCTTCCCATTTTGTGCAGAAGTTTTAAGGTTGTGGAGCTAAAGTTGCGAGAAGGGTAATACCTAGATCAGTGCTAGCCTTGAAGTCCAGGAATCGTGGACACCAGTCTATTTCTCAGTTTATCTGATAAAAACCCATGGACTCTGTATAGCAAGGAGTGGCCGTGCTTAAAATTTACGGTGAGTAGTAAATTGAGATCAAAGGCAACAACGTTTGCTCGTAAAAGAGATTATTTTCATGTACAGCTTATGCTAGCTTTTAATACCTTTTGTTTGACTGCATGGTCTTCATTTGCATATCTGTTAGTGATTTTGTTCTTAAGTAAGCTTGTTCAAAGTAAGCTTATACCAGTTGCTTGGTGGATTCAAAATTGGTTTCGACCTTTCTCCATGTAAACCTTTCCAGTGGTGCCCTGGGTTATTGCCTAAGTTTGATAATGTCTCATGTCAGCATAATTATTAAAGGTAGCAAAACATGTTCTAACAAAATGTGGATTTACATGTTATATTGCTCACTGTGGTGAGCATGATAGGCTCATATAACTGTTTGGCTCCTTATAGCCACTAGCTTTTGTAGTTATTGATCGTATCTACCCTGTATAATGGTGGTCTTAAATGTGGCTAAATGAAATTTAGGCTAAGTTAAATTTGAGACAGTGCTGTAATTTGGACAGGTTTAAATTGACACTGGGCTACTCTGTTGTTTATAACTTATTTCCTTGTGTGTTTTCAATTAATGCAGATCACAAACCCTCTGTCAAAGAATGAGTGCTGCAGCAGAAACGATAAATGTAGAAGAGAAATTTTCGGGGACATCATTAAATAATAAAAAAAGAGGATCATCACCAGATGGTGCAGAAAACCTGTTTGCTCCAGACAGTGAAAGTGAGCTTTACCTTGAGGAAAATGGAACTTTTAATGGGACAGAACATGCCATTGATCAAAGGGTAAGGTCTCATGTCTAAAACCAACACACCAAATCCAAAGCACATCTGATTCTGATGTGCCTTAGTTATGTTTGGTATCTCTCTTTTGGACATAGATATCAGGATATCGTTAGTATGAACGATGATGAAAGAAGAAATTTCTTGTCTTTGCATGGTGGATAACATTGTAGTATTATCATAAGGGATCAAATCATTTGTCAAGTAGCCACTTCCAAGAGGATGAAAACAGTGGAGAATCAGCCTAAAAAGTGGTCAAAGAAATTTAAAGGAAGTGGTCACTTATGAGGGTTTCCAAGTGCTTTGCACTGGCTGGAAAAGTTTGGTATTTTGGCTAAATAAAGTAGTGGCGTACCAACAAAGAGAGATGTGACTGGAGGTTCAATTTATTGCAGGACTGTAATGTTTTGGATCTGCAAGATGATTTCTCACTATCTTTCCTTTTGGCTTCTTTTTTGTTCTTGTTGATGTGCAGATCCCAAAGTTATGTTTGAAAAATACATGCAATTATGAAAACATTGGTGTTAATCATTTAGGTGGCTCTGATCAGCCCAAATGATGAACAGTTTGATCTTTTGCTCCATAAACTTAAAGAGAGGTTAGAAGAAGGGCACGGAGAAACTATATATGAAATTGGAGTGGGAGGTGAGTCTGTTTGGTTCCCTTGTACATTTATGTGAATCATTTTAGCTTTATGAATTATTGTCATGTCATGCTATTATTGACGTAACCCTTGTTGTCAGTGATATTATCACCATCATAATCATCATAATTACATCATGATTATCATTATAATCATCACCATGGTGATCATAATCATCATCATCATCATCAATGTCATCATCATCATCATTACCATCAATTGAATTCAAATTGTTATGGGTTAACACATTTTTAACTCATAAATCCCCGTATGGGCAATTTTCAGGAGTTATTGCTGTGGGATGTGATATGGAAATGAGTCACTCACTCACTTTGTGGACTCGGGTCGGTGCGTCTCTTTTAAGTGGGCAGGGGTTTCATTAAGAATAGCAGTAGCAGGAGAATAGTGTAAAGTAACAGGAGAATATTTTTGAAAGAGCGAAGAACTTTCCCGGAAAGAGCTTGAAAACAATCCTGGAAATTTTGCGTTTTAAACCCTGCTGAGTTTGATAGCAAATTTTTATTTCTCGTAGCTGCGGAGAATTATGCGTCGTAGACGGAGAATTCTCCGATCTCCGATGCTTAATGAAACCCCTGAGTGGGAACCACCTCTTGCAAAATTTTACTTTTATGGCAAATTTCTAGAAAATGTAAAATCCCACCCATACCTAGGAGTTGAGATAGATAATAGACTTAGATGGAAGGATCACAAATACTTCATGTCATCACATGAATGTTTTTTCTTTTACAATGCATTTACGAGTTCCTCCCAGTTTTTACTTTGATTGGGAATCTTAGTCTGTTGTCGGTAGGTATAATCAGGCCAAAAAGGCTTTTAGCCAGACATTGAAAACTGGCCATCCAGAAGGCATGTTTTTCCATCAAATTATAAGAGATTAAGTGGATTTTCCTCGTATTTCTTCCAAAATGAGCATCCACAGGATGGCTGAACACCCTTCTGGCTAAAACCCTGAGGCTAAACCTGAGTTTGTATCATATCATAGCCTCTCTCAGGGTTATCAATATAGTTATCAATGCCCAAAACAAGTTGTTGGTTACTTTTAGTGTTTGAGTTGGGTACTGTAAAATTTGCACTGCAAAGAAGGGTTAGATGTAAACAGAACAACTCTTCTTTTAATTTTTGGTAGGTATTTTTTGTGCAGTGATTAATGAAATACCGTAAACTGCCACTTTTAAGCCCTGGGCTTAAACAAGTTCGTAAGGGGTTTTGGGTGGGCTTATAAACGGGGGAGCTTATATCCGGATGGGCTTATAAGTGGACGAAAAAAAACGTTTCGAAATGAGCAACAGCACTGTTGATCGACGTATGATTTAAAGTTATTACTCTTACAATATTATTGAAGCCTTTAAAAGGCAGCAATTAATCGAATTCAGTTTAATTTCAAAACAAAAAAACTGGAGGGGGCCTTATATCCGGATGGGCTTATAATTGGATGTATTTTTTTGTTTGCATGTAGGTGGGCCTATAACCGGGGGGGCTTATAAGCGGATGGGCTTATAAGCGGCAGTTTACGGTATTACACATGTTATGGTGCAATTTTTTTTTGGTTTCATGTTTTTTTATTAAACATTACCAAATGTTAATTGTACCTTCCAATAATCTCTTCAATGTCCAAATTAGATGGAACAGCTAGCGGCCTCAGTGCTGAAGATCTCAAAGCATCAGCAGATTCTTTAAAGTTGCTAGCTGAAACATGTGATGCTGATGTTGTCTTGCTGAGAGAGAAACCAGCAGAAGAGGGTACTGTTGCAGAGTATTTAGTGCGAGTCAGGGCAGATGAGAATGATTTCATGGAAGTGAGGTGAGTACTTTGATAACTAAAATAATGTATTTAGTTAAAGTTCTTGTTTTCAAGACAGCATGCAGTGGCGAACAGGCTACTCTACAATGCGGAAATGTGGTCTCCCACAAGGATTCTTTATGAACCTTGATGGAATTGCTGGGCCTGTACCTGTTTGATCTGGGACATGTTGCACTTAAGCTGGAGTAGGTGAATTGGCAAATCTGAGTTCTATGGAAACCTACCTAGGATAGGGCTGAAAACTGTTGTTTATTGCTGCAGGACTACCTAAGAAATCATAAATTGTGTTTTGTTTGGGCAATCATCACATTGGAGGATACTAGTTGAAATGTAAACAAATGGAAATACTTCATAAAGGATATTAAATAAAACAAGAAGGGTGTTCATCAGTGGCCAATCGTGAGTGAATGTTTGATGCATAGTGTCGTCATTGGAATTTAAGAGGAAATGGTACCTCACTTTTTGTGGACATTTTGATGGAAATGTTTGATTTCTTACCAACATATATGTTGGCCTCCAGTATTCCAATTCCAGTGAACATTTAGAATCATTTACTTTTCAAAAGCTTACTTCACTGAGTTAAAGAAGTTACGGAAGAATACCTGGATCATTTGTCTCCCTTTTAATCAGAGTTGCAGTGGTAGGTAATGTAGATGCTGGCAAGAGTACCTTACTTGGAGTACTTACCCATGGAGAACTGGACAACGGAAGAGGAATGGCAAGACAAAGGTTGTTTCGCCACAAACATGAAATGGAATCTGGCAGAACCAGCAGTGTTGGCAATGACATTCTTGGGTTTGACAGCAAGGGAGATGTAGTTAACAAGCCTGATAGTCATGGTAAATTTTCAAGCCATTTGCTTGCGAAAGGGATAGTCATATAAAATGTGGCTATGCCTCTTTTCCTTAGCATTTGCAAAGTAGAAAACATCTTCCATGTATGAATAGCCTGATATAAACATGCTTAGGTGTTGGGAGAATTTGAAACAGTTATGCAAACCCGAGACAAAGTCTAGCTAGAATTCTATCAACCCCTCAAGTGTTTATATCTATGCATACACAGTAAACAAGTTTTCTGTTGCTTTTATAAAATAAATTTCCCAAGAAAAAAAAGCAAAAATCTTTGTTTATGGCACTGATTAAAAGAGAAATTCTTACCAGTCATGAAGTGTTGTACATGACATGGATAGTGATTTATCCAGTGGATAGCGCTATCCATCTTTTGAACAACTGGAACCAGAAGTAACAATAAATTCATAATTCCTTATTACATTTTTGTTTTTGTCAGGTGGCGGACTTGACTGGTCCAGAATATGTCAAAAGTCCTCAAAGGTATGTGTCATAAATAATCCAAAAGCTTCCAAACTTGCCTATAACCTCCTTTTCCCGATCTGCTACTGAAGACATCCTCATAACCAAGCATATTAATATAAATACGCTGTTTTTCTTTCCAGGTTATCACATTCATTGATTTGGCAGGTCATGAAAGATACTTAAAAACAACCATTTTTGGCATGACAGGACATGTTCCAGACTTTGCAATGTTGATGGTAAGTACACACCTATGCCTTGCCTGCATTCCATGTTCTATCCCAACAGACTCAATAAATTAACGGAAATGTGTTTCAAATTTCCCTTCAACCTGAATGGCATTTTTAACAGGCCAATCATGGCTCGTACTCAAATCCTGGTACACAGGTGAGGGCCTAGAAGAAGGATTTGGGTGCTGTTCACAGACGGACTTAACCGGAAGTTACCATTAATTTCTGTCTGTGGCAGAGGCTAACCTATAAATGTACCATGCATGTATAATGTTATTATTTCTTTACTGAAAGGTTAATGACATACATAAAATATTTCAGATGAAAGAGTACAGCCAAACTCCAGTGATACAGACACTGAGGGGGCAGTCAGTCATGTCCAATACTGCCGCACTCTTACGGACCGTTAAGAGCAGTTAACGGACCGTACATTCTGCACAAACCGTCACTATTACTCACGGTCCGTATGCTGAGCACATACGGAGCGTGCATCTCATTATTACATGAGAGCACAATGCGTTACGGTTCATTCGATCCGTACGGTCCGAAGACTTACGTAGCCTGCATCTCATTATTACATCAGGGCACAAAGCGTTACGGTTCGTTCGATCTGTACAGTCTGTAGACATACGGAGCGTGCATCTCATCGATCGGTACAGATCGACACATGGCTTATACAGACCGTTACGGTGCGGGTGTATTGGACAACCCTCTGAGGGGGCCATAGAAAGTGTCTGTATATAATATTGGGCTGTCCAAAAAATTCCAAGTCCCGGTGACAAAGCAAACTGTCCGTAATAATGAGATGTCTGTATTAAGCGGGTATCCGTAATGCAGGGAACAACTGTAAATGAAGGCATTTAGGGGTTCCCAGTCAAAGCATAGTCATGGCCCAAAAAGCTAGATTTTAAACTGAATTTCTGCATCTAGAAAAGACCTTGTTCTTCTAGATATTATTCTCCCTGGTTCGTTGGTACCTACTTCTACACCTGGGTGGGAAGAGACAACCTGGACCATATTTCTTTTCATTCTAGAGAGAGTCAAGGTGAAAAAACAGATATGTATTTCAACACATCAATGACACTTCTACATTGCCACCCATTTACTAAAGAGTAAGTTATCCTCAGTGAGACTTTGACAAAGAAGTTTTTAACAAATTCAACTGGACTCTAAATCCATGATATCAGTGTTGCTCCTCTCTGCAATTCAATTTTTAAAATGCCATCAGTTAGTAATGTTTACTATATTAAATTACAGTTTCCTTTACACTAATTTTCCCTCATAGATTGGATCAAATGCAGGAATTATAGGAATGACAAAAGGTAAGAGTGGGAACCGCCATTTCACATAGTCATCCACGCCAAGCGAAGGTCTCTCCATTTTCAAGGCAGAGGCAGAACCTTCATTTTATAGTTTTTATTTAACTCCAGAGAATTAGTCTGGCCCTGGGAGTCGAACCCTTGACCCCCCACCCTCGACAATCAAGCACTCTACTACAGAGCTAATCCTGCTTGCAGTTGTTATAGTCATAAAAATGTCTGAAAAGCACTGTTCAAAGATTTTTCTAATTTTTAATATCATTAAAGTGCCTTTAAAGATTCTTGCTTTGAATTAAAATGAATATTTTCTGCAAAAGGAATTAAAGGCAAAAGAATGTTATCTCTTGAATTTTAGGGAAAACAATGTTACCCCTCAAATTTGACAGTTGATTTCCCTTTCTCTCTTTTAAAAGCAATATTTCTTCCTCTGAAAACAAAAGGCATTAAATCTGTCTATGTTGCAAAGGTTGCAGTGGGAATTTTTTAAGGTCATTATATTTTACTGAAACAATATTCCTTATGAGATCTTGGTTGGTTGTTACACAATTTGGCCTTATTTTGTTTAGAGCACCTTGGCCTGGCCCTTGCACTGAATGTCCCAGTGTTTGTTGTTGTTACCAAGATTGACATGTGCCCTGCAAATGTGCTACAAGATACTATGAAACTCCTGACCAGGATTCTCAAATCTCCTGGTTGCCGTAAAATCCCTGTTATTGTACAAAACCCTGATGATGTTGTTGTGTCAGCAACAAACTTTGTTTCCGAGAGGTGAGTGAATAGCTTTTTTCAGTTTCAGTTTATTTATTTTGCCAGAAAAAAGTATAGAGTCAATCAATATATTACAAAAATGATAGTTAAAGATTAAAAGTGGTGTAAATTACATAAGTGGCAAGAGGTGAATCAGCTAAGGAGAAATGTTTTCAATCTGGATTTCAAAAGAGAGATAGTAGCAGCACTTTGTATATTGTGATTAAGTGAATTGAAAGCTTTTGGACCCTGCAATCTTAAACCAAAAAGTCTTATATTTGTTCGTGCAGGAAATAAGTAGGAAGTATTTGAATTTCTGGTATTAAAGGAATGAAGTTGGTCACCTCGGAAAAGGTGACCACGACTGCTTAATAGATGTGACCACTTAATGCAGGTCAGTTTTACAGGGAAATGATTTCCGGGACTTTGGTAAATGACTGCTTGATTCAGACGAGATCGCTTGATACAGGTTTGACTGCATTCATAATGCAGTTGTATCGCCTGTAAGCGACTCTTTAAAATGCCCATAGTTGACGGTTACTTATAGAAAGGTGTTGTGGCTCAGTAATGGAAGATCAGTCACCCCAAAAAGTGGTTGCGGTCTTTTATGAGAAATGGTTGCTTATCAGAGCTGCAAACTATGATGCTTTGACTGGGATAAATTTGTACTTTGTTGTTGTTGTTTTGTTTGTTGGTTGTTGTTTTTTTTAGTGAGGTGTTTTGAACAAATGTTTCTCGCTGTTTTCCCCAGGGTGTGTCCGATTTTTCAGATTTCCAATGTGACAGGAGAAAATCTGGACTTGCTTAAGATGTTCCTTAATTTACTTTCTATTCGCGCTCATTTTAAGAGGGATGAACCATCTGAGTTCCAGATCGATGACACCTATTCAGTTCCGGTAAGTCAGAGTGGGTTTACCTTTAAAGGAGCTGTGTCACGAAATTCAGCCAAATTAGGAAATTACAAAATGCCTGTTAAATTAAGAAAAACATAAAAACAACTGCTTAAAACTTTAAAGGAAGGTTAAAATAACATAACAGAAACAACAGATGCCACGGATGGGCAAAACTGAAGAAGATTGAAACGGATTGAAATTAGGGTTTTTGAAAACTGTTCAGCCTAACAGTTTTTCAAAGTTGATCCCTGCTACTTGCAACTTTAAAAATAATGCTCAGGAGACATATTTGTTTGTCTCGGATCTCTGATTTTGTTATTTACATGTAATTTCTTTACTTACTTTAAGTTTCACAGCGATTGAGGGCGAGCATTGACAAAATTAAACAAAATGAACTGGACTGCTGTGACACAGCCCCTTTAAATAAAAGAACTTGGTTATCAAACTTTGTGGTTTTGTGTGCAAGTTAAAACTGTGCCGCGAAAATATTGCTAAAGCGTCAAATAGTTGTATTCACTCTGTGCAGTAATCGATAAACTTCGAAAGAAAGGTTGATGCATATCGGTGGTAGAGTGAACCACAAGAATTTGATCTTATGAACTGGGTTGATTATTGGCCATCGTAAAAAAGCCGGAATTAACGTCAACGAAGGGCCAGCGTTCGAAGTAACTTTTTAATTCCCGTAATGTGTGCTAATTCTCCAAAGCATCTCAGTTCGTGACATTTTAATTGTTTCAGGCTTAAGGCTAATGGAATCAGTCAAAAAGGTTGTTTTTGTAATTTTCAGGGTGTTGGTACAGTGGTATCCGGCACGTGTCTCCGAGGAACCATTCGATTAAATGATACCTTGTTACTCGGCCCAGACCCCCTAGGTCAGTTTCAGCCAATCCAAGTCAAGACAATTCATCGTAAGAGAATGCCTGTGAGAGAGCTTAGAGCGGGCCAGACGGCATCATTTGCATTGAAAAAGGTTTGTTCTGTATTCACCATAACATATAAATTTACCACTGAAGTAACGGCATAAAGATAAAGGTTAACGTCGGTAACTCGTAACAGTTAGGGAGCTCAAGCAACGACGACGGCGACAGCAACGAGAACGGCAAAAAACCAATAGGTTTAGATTGGCAAAATCGCAAACTTTGCACGTGCATCACGCTCTTTTGTACATTTTTTTGCCGTCGACGTGAAAATGCGTAATTTCACGTTTTGTCGAGGACGGGAACACAAAACAATTTCCTTTCTCGTTTCCTCAACTTTGATACAGTCCTTTAGAATTCAACTCCAAAGAAATTTGCTAACATTTGACGAATTAAACGGGATGGAATAAGCGCGATTAAGTTTGAGGCAGCGCGAATTCACTTTTTAAAGCTCTTGACATCATCGAGATGACGAGAGGAGGACTGAATTACCAAGTTACAATTTAGCCATTTCCACTTTTCACTTCAGATCAAACGATCACAGATAAGAAAAGGAATGGTAATGGTTGACAAACAAGTCAAGCCCCAAGCATGCTGGGAGTTCGAAGCCGAAGTTCTTGTACTTCACCATCCGACGACCATCAGTACAAAATACCAGGCTATGGGTTAGTATGACTGAAAATACATGCAGGGTGCGTTCCATTGGTCGAATTCCCGAATAAGAATACGCCAAAGTTTTGCTGCAAATCCCTTGTATCGTGCTTATTGAACGCCAAAATTAGTGATTTCAACAGTTAATTCCATGTATTCTTATTCTGGAATACGGTCAATCGAACACGCCCTAATAGACTTGACAACACTGATTATCGATTACAAAGTTCGCTTACTTCCAGAAATAGCTGTGGCCTTTAGTTGAAGATTACCAGGATGTTCTGAAGCCTTTTACTCCTTGTCGCTCTATAAACTTGATCTGTGGTCAGAGGAAACCCACGCGTTCTTGTCACCTGATCTTTTATTGCCGAGTTCCTCTCTCGTTGAATAAAACTCAGTTTGTCAACGCTGTGTACCCTTTAAATGCAGACGTAATTCTAGTTTTCTCTTCTTTTCGGACGGAGAGAAGCGACAGCCGAGAATACGTCTGCAATGTAGTGCAACTCTGTAATAGGCACCTTTCGATATATTAAAATTCAGTATAATAGCGAGTGTTAGAGGACACAAACAAAGAAAATGAATAAACATGAATAATCATGGTTTATTCATTTCTTTGTTTCTGTCCTCTAAGACTCGCTATCATGCTGAATTTTAATATATCGAAAGGTGGCCTGTTGTCATATTCTGTGTGTTTTTTCGGTTTGATAAATGAAGCCGGTGCCCATCTTATTTTTCAGTACACTGTGGAAGCATGCGACAAACAGCAACAATAATACACATGGATAAAGACCATTTAAGGACGGGAGATAAAGCGATGGTTCGGTTCCGTTTCATAAAACAACCGGAATTTGTTAAACCGGATACGCGGATGATATTCAGAGAAGGGAGAACAAAGGCTGTGGGTACAATCCAGCGGATAGACCCTACGGTACATCCTCCGCCTCTTGTTGGCGGGAAAATCAAGCACCGCGGGCCCGGCAGAGGGTCTGCGCTATCACGTGACAAAGGCAGAGAGGGGGCAAGTGCGCAAGCGTCAACGAGCTCGGAAAGAACAGGCAAAAAGTGATTGGAAAATACCCGCTTATATAATAGAAGCTATTCGTAATTTCTCTAGGGTTTCTTATTTCAGATTTTAACGTGTATTTGTTGCATCGTCTAATTAGGTCTTATTTCGGGTTTTTATTGCGTATTTTAAATTTTAAGTCGTTTGTAAGTGAATATTTTTCCTTGCGTTCTTAGCCCAGGTAAACGCGTCAGAAGACTTCAAGACTACACACTTATATGAGTAGCTATTTGCAATTTTTCAGTTAGTGGTTTGTTTCGCATTTTATCTCAGTTACGTGCTCGGAGTTTTAGTGACATTGATACTTTTACTGCAAGTTTCTAAATTGCTTATTTTAATCCCAGAGCGTTTTCTAACATTCAATTTTTTCTCAGACTAGGCAGCCGCATCTGAAACCTTCCACGACGTTTAATTTATTAACCGAGCGAAGTGTAGTTAATACTTCGGGTATAACTCTTGAGTTCGCTTATAAAACAGCAAAAATTATTCCCTCTTTGTGTGGTGTCTTTACCGTTTTAAACTCTATCTCTTTTTTAAAACCTAGGTTTCCAAAGATTTAGGGATAATTTAAAGGGGTGAAGCATTTTTAACGACGTGTCACTCAGAGTACTGTGATGTTGTCAATCTTTTAATGTTTTTAATACAGTGCATTTTCAGCAGTTAAAAGGGATGCGAAGTTTTTACCTAGGTATGTGAAGGGGGTACCATTAGCAGGGGCGGATCCAGGATTTTTTTTAGGAGGGGGTGCACTCGTCTCTTGCTCTACTTCAACACCACCCCCTGCACCCTCCCCCTAGATCCGCCCCTGATTAGTCAAAAATGGTATATAAAAGGCTTAGGGGTTGGACCCTGGGGGCAGAGCCTCCTCGTATAAAAACTTTGTTGAGTACCCCCCGGAAGTGGCAGGGAGACTGGAGGAAGGAAAAAAATTATGAGTGAACTTTCCGAGGTTCCCTGCGTACCGCTATTTGCCGCTTAATCATGACAGTTTCTGTTTTGCTCGGAGAAAAGCATCACTGTTGGCCAGAGAGAATGTATAATAGGCAGTAAAGATCGTACTAGAAGATGAAAGATGTTAAAAAAAATTCTCGTAGGTTGGCAGTAAAAGGAAATATGAACTTTCCCTACTGCCATTAAAAAATATTAAGAGATAAAGAGCACATTCTCCCTTGAAAATACTCATATCCGTGAACAGGCTATATAATTCTGACGACAAATCACCACATCCGAATCCGGAAAACTCAAGATTTCGGCTCCACTTAACAAATCGACCACAATTTTCCATGGCCTACACTCTTTTTGACCATAGAAGTGACGTCATAAAATGTTCAAAACTCAAGTGGAGCCGCGGGCGAGTGGTTTCACTTCAAAGTTTTGAACATTTTATGGCGTCATTTCTATGGTCAGTAAGAGCGTAGACCATGGAAAATTGTAGTCGATTTGCTTTTTACAAAAGGGGGGGCTGGTCTATACCCCGTAGGCCATAGTTCTCGACCAATCAGCGCGCGAGGATTCGCTCAGTTATTGTAAAATACGCAATACACCATGCATCGAAAAACCAGTAGGTTTATTTTGGCTGTTTCGGCCGAGCACCGAGAGATATAACAATACGTTATACGACAACTTCTATTACATTCAAACATGTGGTAGATAATCTAGAACAGAGCTGAGCGACAGTTAACAAAGAATACTGTCAGGACGGAGGACAGAAAAAAACTGCCGGAAAAAACCCCAAAATCTGGGTAGGATCCATGGCTCATGCTTTGAAAAGCCTATCCTATACGAAGGCTACACGGCTTGACAGTCTCTGCCCTCATTCACTAAGCATGTTCCAACAAAGCACGGAAGTTCAAAAATAATTATACGAAAACAAACGAAAAATAACGAAAACAAGCTAAAAACCCTTAAGAAACTCGATCTGTCGCTTAATAAATCAAATAGTTAATAAATGAATAACAACGTAGGGTAAACGAGGGTGTTGGCTTAGAATGCTTTCCCAGCGGCCAGGTGATAAGCAAAAAAGCACTTCAAGTGAATTCGAAACCGCCGTAATCCCCACTGCCCCGTGCCACAGAAATGTTTCATTTCCGGCTAATTCGTATCCACTCAAACGCCGGAAATTCCCTTGACGTTGGTTCTTGCTGGTAGATCACTCCTCCTTCAAGTTAAAAACATATATCAGATGGTAGGGTAAAATCAATATTTCTGTAAATGAAGGAAAACTGAACTTTTGTTCTTACCTTTTTGCACTTTACCCCGTAAGCCAAAGTTGTATTACAAAGTTGGTTAAACCGCCAGTCAGAGACTGGGAACTAATTTCGCAATAGAATTGTTACCCATAGTGCCAAAGGCTGGCGTTTGTAAGTTCAAAAGACTACCGTTCGAAGAAACTTCTCTCGAAATGCCGGGGAAAGTTGCCCTGAATCCCCTTCCCCCAGGCACGAAACAGCCTGGTTTGGCTCAGTCGCTGTTGTACAGTGGTAGCAGGTTTCAGGGACACCAAAAAAGTAAAGGAAATCGATACGACGTTGAAGTTGTGTTGAAGGTAAACTTCGCGTGATTGTTCGTGTCATTTCCCGCCGGTTTGCATTTGGCGGCCTTCTTGTCGTCTGAAATATTCTATGCCTTAGTTCAAGAGTTTCCTTTCAATTATGTGGCTTTCTTTCAGCACGTAGAAGAAGAGAAAGGGTTTCTTTGTGGTTATCTAAAAATTAAAGGACTAACTGATGTAAGTACTATAAAGTAGAATACAGATTTCTATGTTGTGCTTAGCTATACAATTTTAACGTAAGCTATACAAAGTACTCCCTTTATGCCAAAGGTTTGCTAGCTTTGTGTCAGTTTCGATACTTTTATTTAACCTGTTTCCAAATTTATCCTCCCTGGAAGATTTTAGGGAAAATACACATGTTTATAGTACATACGCTTCCTGTTGTATAGTACTCCTGTCAAAAAAATTTTGTACTGTTTAGCGATGTGAGGATTGTCGTGAACAACAACAGACGTCTGGAAAGATTCTTCATATAAATTATGAAAGGATCATATGGTCATTAGTTTGTATCTTTCTACGTTTTCTTATATATCGCCTCGCTTCTCCTTTTCTACACTAAACTGACTCTTGTCACTGCTTTGGTTTACTACATTTATTGAACCTGCAGTAAGTAAAATCAAAGTACCTTACATTGTGAATTGAGGTGTTGATTTGGTTAGAGTTCACAAAGATTTAGGATGCTATTCACTAAAGGAGAGATCCATCCTTTTTGTCCAAATGTTACTACAGCCTGTGATCATACCCGGGAGGTTACTTGGGTCACTTTTTGCCGGTCATATGCTCAGGGTTCGTACATAGTCTTGAATTCTTGAGAAAGCATTGAAATTTGCCCAGCAATTTTCCAAACCTGGAAAAAGTCTGGAGAGTGGAGACGAAGTCTGGAAAAATGGTGAAAAGTGTTGAGTTTATTTTCATAAGTACAACAAGTGGTTTGTAAGGGAAATTTTGTTTTCTTTGGTCAAATCTTATCCAATCTCGCCCGCACATTTGCTGTGCATCGTGAGAAAAGCTTTGTTCCTTTTTTTTTTTAGGTCTCTATTGATCAGCTATTTGATAACCTTGAGTCTGGTCTGGAAAAAGAAATTATTGTTTTGGAAAAAAATCTGGAAAAAGTCTTGAATTTTGGATCCAAAAATTTGTACAAACCCTGTATGCTGCTGGCCAGCCATAACCCCTACCCCATTATAGCACCTCTTCTATGTAGCCAATTATAGATCCCATACCATTGTCACCTTTGGGCAAATTATGTAATTTTCGCAATCCTGACTTAGTCACTTTCTTTTTATGCATCTATCTTATCAGCCTTTAAACTAAGTCATTCTGAATTGAAATGACACATTTGTTAAACTTAATATAGTAAACATCTTGTCATTTTCAAATCCCTACCTACCTGAATTTTCTGACCCTCCAAATCGTAAAAATGTGCAACCCCATTTTAGATATTCTCTTGAAAACACAACCCCATTGTAGTCAATCTGGTTGTGAAATTATGCGACCCCATCCAGCAGCACATCCCCATTAACCTATTTCCAGGAAGTACCTCCCTGGGGATCATACCCTCCGTTTATCTCAATGTCTTTTGTGAGAATAAGGGTAAGATGCATCTACTTTTACCACGTCACGTGAAAAAAAGGCAGAAGTCGGGTCTCAGAAAATTTTGTTCCAATCTCAAGATCTCACAAACTTGTTTAGTGAGTGTCAAAGTCCAGTTTTTGTGTGCTTCTTTCCATTCCAGGGTCTTGAAATTTCTCTTTCAGTCTCAGATTTTAAACAAGGGTTGTGGCACCTAGGGAAGTCTCAGATTTCCTCTTTCCCCAGGCCCTCAAATCTGCATATCACTGGTGGCTGATTATTTTCAACCAGAGGCTAATCTCATGCAGTTTAATCACCTTTTTTTTTGTTTCCTCAGGAATATCCTCATTTAACAACTTTTTTCGATGGAGAGATCATCGGAGAAAAGCATCCCTTTTTGACAAGAAAATGGGTAAGAGATAACTTTGTTATGTCTGAGGAGCTCATGAAATGTATTAAGTTTAGTTATTTAAGCAATATACCACACTTTCTATGGGTTTACCGGCGTGATAACCCACACGGGATGTTGAGAGAACACGAGAAAAGCTTGTTAATCACGAGCCAAAGGCGAGTGATTTAAACCCATAGAAAGTGTGGTCTATTGCTTTTATAAAAAACTTTAAGTAAAAGTATGAGTTTACTAGCACAATAAACCATAGGTTTTTAACCAATCAGAATGCGTGTACTGTCTTAGTTATTTTATAAATGATAATGAAAAGTGATAAAACGTAATCTTAATAACATGAAGTTCTTACCTGGTCTTTTTTCCATTGGTATTGACCATAATTAAACTGCTTATATTTAATACAGTTCGATATTATTTTCTTAAACAATATTATTTGTCTTTTGATGATAGTAGATGTGCAATCATGTATTTCATGATTTATATATTTTATTTTCATCACTAGGATGCAGATGAGGAAGTAGATAGGAAACACTGGGTAATAAACTGTTACTTACTAATTTTTGCATTTAATAAATAGTTTATCTGTGTAGGTTAGTTACAGACAATTCAAGTTAATTTGGTCTCAGAGGAGTCTTGTTCTAAATCCTAAGGTGCAAGTTACTTATGCCAAACTCATTGCTTCATGTAAAAATTAAAATATTTGGTGACCATTTTAGTTTTATGTAGAAAAAAAAATACTGGTAATTGCCAAATTGATCATTTTGGTTTCTATACAAATTTATTTTGGAACTTTGATTTGAATGATATTTGTTCCTCATATTCAACCTTCTTGAGACTGTTCTTGTCTCATAGAACTTGCTGATAAATATTTTGCTGACAGAGAAGTAACTTTCTAAGTTGTCACCATATTTTATTGTTGGTGACTTGACTGGTAATGGTCTAAATTAAGCCTCAAATGATTGGTTTAAAGGGACAGGTTCATGGATAAGCGCATGCTCGTTAATTAAATTACTTTTTCCCAATTTATTATTATTTCTATCGGTGAATAATTCCACTCTCATGTATCTCAGCAATATCAGAGTGTATTTCAGAGTAACCTGAAGTAGGATGGAGGAGTACTAAAATCGCAGAAAAAATTAGTGGATTATGCCAACCCTACCAACGTTGAATTTATTGTTGGCCCGAAGGTTGATCAAGTGACTGCCAGGGGAGTGTGCAGATTGGTTCTTTGACAACATCATGACATGATCATATTGCTTGCATAGACGATACAGCATGCCCCTGCAGAAAAACAGCATTTTGATAAGTAAGCATGTGCTGAACAGTGAACCTGTCCCTTTAATATAGGCTGCCTCAACTTGTATTATTATTTGTGGTATTGTGGTATTATTATCTAATTAGCTTAGCTTTTATTTTTCATACGTGATTGAGAAAGCAACAACGTATATTAACATCTTTTTTTCATTCTTTCAAAACAGGGAAAGTTCCTGGCATTTTACCAATTTGCAAAAAATTTTAACTCGGATAATTTTGAATACAGTCAGCTGGACAACTTAGACTTCGTTTTTATGAGATGGAAGGTAAATATTTAGGGATACGGATGCATTAGTTGTGAAACATTGTAGTTAATACAGACATCAAGATGTCTCATAGATCAGCCGACCTTTGTCAGTAATGTACAGTATGCACTAGCATTGCAAGTTGAGCATCAAAATAACAGTTCCATTTTGAAAAAAAAATCATTATTATTGGGCTGCCTGTGTGGACAAAGGCCAACGTACCCCATTATGGAGGTCTTGTTTACAATATTATTTGAAGGTATTATTTCCTAACTTTACTTATTGTGAAACCCAGAAAACTGTTAACACCAGAAATATTTAGAACTGGAATACTGTTGTCTCATTAGGAAAAAGCCAATCAGATGAAAAAAAAACTCTGCAAGCACATACCTGTAGTTTGTGGTTTTGTGCCTTGCTCACCTGTCCTGATCTTTGTTGTGTTTGGTCACAACACAAAAAACATTGCAACTAGAAGTATATGCGTAAATACATATATACCAAAACCTAGTCTATGCAATTTTATTAGAGAAAAGGTAAAATGTAATGCCTATAAGTTAAAGGTTAATCATGTCATGTTTTCAGTTTGGGCTTTAAACTGGTAATAATGTGGTTGCTTGAGTGAATCTGAACTCCAGTCTTTGTCTTTTTGTGTCTTGAGTGGTTTGGGGTTGGATTTAAAGTGATATCTTGGAGTTTGACTTCTAAGGGCTTCTGCTTCTTGTACCATATATGTATATGTAGAAGCCCCTAATTTAATTCAACATTTTAATATTATCCCCTAAATCAAAATAGGTGAGCTGATCTTGCAGTGCCATCGTGTATGAATATTTGCTGAGAAAAGTAAATGCTTAATCATTTTAATTTTTACATAATCCAATATTATTCTCTTTGCCAATTCTCCACTTTCTTCTGTGTACAGGAACATTTCCTTGTTCCAGATCACACTATCACAGATATAAATGGGGCATCATTTGCTGGTTTTTACTACGTGTGCCTTCAAAAGTCCGCAGCCACAATTGAAGGGTATTATTATCATCGGAGTTCAGAATGGTAGGTTTTTATATTTTTTATAAAGTTTGTTTTAAAACATCAGTGAAAGTCAAGAAAGTGACTAAAACAGTGGACTTTATCAACAGCTCTCAGACATTGGTATGTTTTCATATTCATCACAAGAATTCTTCCCTTTTTTTAATGCATGATCTGGAAAAAATTAAAAACCTTAACAGGGATAGAAGAATTTCAGCTTGTCCTTTGGGCAAGCAGCTCACACTTTTTGCTTTCCCACGGCCACTTCTTGCTCGTCTTAGGGGCTGTACACACTTGGTGTTCGGAGACCAGTGCCTGCGTACCAACACAAACTGGTGTTGCGTTCACACCTTGAGCACCCGATATGCAACTGTGTGCATAGTTACTCCATTTCTCCCTGTCAGATGCCATTTTGAGACATGAGCTTAGAAGTGAGTGCAAAGCTGTAGACTGCCCCAGAACTAACAAAAAGGGTGTCCACACACACACCTGGTGCCCACTTTGGAACCTCGAACTCGGACACTGGCACCGTTCCCGAATTCTAGCTTGGGTACTTGAAAAAAGGGTGTGTTCACATTAGTGCCCAGCGAGTATTGTACACAGGCACCATGCTCAGGCACCAAGTGTGAACGCTACGTAAGTAAATGATTTTGATAAAGGATGTCTTGCTTGGGCCCTAGCCCATTGGGAAAGTAAGCTTTAAAGCTCTACCTGTCTTGGACCACTGGGCAGGACTTTTTCTGAGCCATCTTAATTTAAGGTTCCTCATGACTCTCATGGAACTCCCACATAATTTTTTGCACTTTACCAGAGGGCCTGTATTACTTACTTGAAGTTTCAATGAAATAAAGCTGTTTTGGCCGAGAGTTATGGTCTATAACATTTTATTAAAAACTGAATCATTGGATAATGCAATTCTAGCATTTTGATTGGCTTAGCCATTATGGTATATGAGCTAATATACCATGTTCTCCATATATGGTCGGTGTACGCGTCAGTTTAAAATTGGAAGCTAGCTGAGATTTTTTTTCGCGAAGGATAGAACGGCGCTCGAAGCAAATCGTTTTAATTCATTTCTTAGAATACTAGAAATGCAATTTCAACGAAAGAAAAAAGACAAAAACAAACAAAAAAGCCACAAGAGCTTGTTTGAAAGTTTGTCGAAAAACACATGAAAACACATGGAACTAAAGTACCTTGACCAGCGACGAAAGAAGACAAGTGTTGTTTCTTCATGATCGCGAAGCCATTCGCCGATTGAGTCACTCGCCGATAGATAACTGCAGCTTGTTTATCCGACATCAAGAATATAAATCACAAGTAACCAGCTACAAATACAGGCTATGCTGCTATTCACTAGAGCAATCGAGGCGGCAGTATAGCTTCTTTTCTCGTTCAGCAAAACCAGCTTGTGGCTTCAAACAACTTCATAACAAGCGACCGAGGTAATACCGGTAGTTTTTCTCCGTTGTTCTTACTTTTATAACTGCACCGAAAATCCAAATTCATAGTAATTTCGACGGCTGTCACTTAAAAATTCCTTTCCTTCACATTATCTGCCAGGTTTTTTAAGCTGTTCTGCTGTGTAAAATCCTAGAATCACGATGAGTTTTTAAAAAACTAATGTTCATCGCACAATGTTTTGATTTTTCATTCATGCAGTCTAGGCGAGCCTAGTCTGCTACACAGCCGTTTTTAGTGTCGTCACGCAACGTTCCTCCCTTAGTGTGGAGGAGTGTTGCGTGATGACACTAAAAACGGCTGTGTAGCAGACTAAGGCGAGCCCGGTTCGCGCGTTGACAGTTTTGATAGACGTGTGACATGTCAATAGCGGAAGTCCCTTGTCTTTTCCGGTTTGTTCGAGTCAGGGCTATTCAACGAAATTTTGTGGGCGTTTTTAATAAAACAATTATTCCACTCGGGCTTGTCGGATATGAAATGATTATAGCCAACTCGGCGCTATGCGCCTCGTTGGCTATCTATCATCTCATATCCAACGCGCCCTCGTGGAATAATTGTTAATAGACCATGATAATGATGGCACAATTTGTTTTTCTCTCAGAAGATGTCAATGCTATAATTACTGTAAAAAACAAAAGGGGGGGTTAACCTCAGATTGGAAGGCCGATAGGTGGCCAATAGCTTACAAAAGCGGATTAGCCAAAAAAAAAAAGTCTTTAATTGTGAGAATGATTTTTCAGACAACTTAACTCCCAAAAACTTCCTTAGGAGGGTGGGGCCATGTCCCTCACTTCACTTCCCCCCTCCCCCAGGAAAGTGTGCCTCTGGTATATATTTGTTGCCTTACCGGTCAGGAATGGTCCCCTACCTGCTGAGCTAGAATTTAGGGAGAACACTGCAAGCTACTCAAAAATTCAAGTGTAAATAAAGTTTATGTATGTATGTTTGTAAAAGTATTAATATATTGTTAAATACAATAATCCTTCTGCGATGGCATGGATGCCTGTTTCTTTTCATTGGTGTACAAATTACGGAGATTCGACTGTAGCATAATCCTTGTTTTTCTTTTTTTCTCTCTTTCCTTCTCTCTGTTAGGTTTCAATCATTAAATCTTGTACATGTCCCGGATCACAGTCAACCCATTTATGAATTCAGATGATACCAATCAAGATTTCCATCACATTCTTCTATCATTCATTTGAGATTCTCCCTATATTTGAGCTTTGCATATAGTTAAAAAACTTGTGTAAACCAGGAAGATTAAGCAAAAAGATTTTATCCTTGAGATGTTGATAGCTGATAGCTTAGCCCTAGGCTAGTGATGTAGTAACTTGATACAAAACACAGAGAAGATTTTGATTTGATCTAGATCAACTTCTCTCCTCAGAAGGAAAAAAGCTGTCTGTTTTATGTTGTATTATGGCAGACAAGTCATTGAGATCAGTTTTTATTAAAAAAGGGACAAGAGTTTGTAATATCGAAATAAGAGCCTTCAAGATGTTCAGTCTCTCTTTCATCATTTTATTTTGCCATTCAAGGCCTATGTACACTGTTTAAGTATTGGCCATATGAAAAGATAAATAAAGATATTACGTTTACATCTATCAACAGATGCAATTCCTTTTTTTGTTCCGCTTTGAAGTTCTTTGTGTATGTATATCAACTAAAAATGCATGGCTAGTGTTTTCTCGCGATGGATAGGTGACCATAAATCCAACTTGAGTTGGCCTTCTGAAAACCATTCTTTTTCCCATGTTTCACCTTTTAAATCATTTTTATCAATAAGTCACAAAATCATTAAACTCATACAGCTTGCCTCATACCTGTTATTTTGGTAATTCTGTGATCTTATCTATGACTATCATTAATTTTATATTTCTATTTCATCATGAAATGTGTACAAATTATTATCTGCTCTACCCACAATTAGCATGGCTCGACACATTAGATGGCATTTTTGTGGAACGTGCTTTCCAATATACTCTCTGAAACTTAACCCAGCATACACTATTTTAGGTTTCTAACTAAATAAGTGTGTGTTTTTGCTGTATGGTGCTTAAGGGCCCGTTCAGACACCAAACTTTTCATGAGCCAAATGAGATACATTGAATTAGGTACATGAAAAGTTTGACGTCTGAATCAATTAGGAACACCTGTTTCAATTTGGAATATTGGCTCAGCGGTTCTTCCTGCCTAGCCCAGCTGGGAATTTCGACTTTGGAACAGCTTTGATACTAATGCCGAATTTTTCATGTACCGAATCAAATGCAAAAGTTATTATAATGTATTTAGTAAAGAGTTTGACCAAAATGAACATTTTTCTCCTTTTGAATTTAGTTTGTCTTGAATTAAGATCGGCGTCTGAAACAATTCAGCCTGTCTAAATTATCTGAGTCGGCCTTAATTCAACTTAGGTTCAGCTCATGGAAAGGTTGGCATCTGAACTGGGTCTAAGTATGGGTAAGGTAAAGCTCAATCATCTTTAGTGCCAGTTTATCTGTCATTGAAAAGGAAAGAAATGAGGGAAGACAAGCCACAAAAACCAGGAGGATTTGGGAAGCAGAAGATATAAGTTGATCAATAGGGCAGTGTCACTCTACCAGCATAGTGCTCAACTAACAGGGTGTTGGGTAGTTTTGCCTTCTTTCGCCCAAATAGCTCGTGACAACACCAGGGGTAAATCTTTTTATTTTATTTTTTTTTTTTAAGTAAGTCCTTATGATTTTTTTCTGGAGCTGAGCAAACATTCTATCTTTAATGTCCCAAGGTATAAAGTGTAACACTTCTTCATTAACTACGTAATCTTTAAATTACTAGCCTTTAAAAGGAACATTTCCATAATAATGTGCTCACACCTAAGACTGACTGCCTTGATTTTTAGGAGCGCACACATGCTGTGAGTCAAAAAATCTAACTTTCTATGTTCTCACTAACCCTCAAGACTCACACGTGACCATTCCTTGAAACTGCAGGAAATCTATGTCAAAGTCATAACTTGTTTTATTTCTCTATAAACTGTTGAATGATCCATGTATAACATGAGTTGTTTTGGTTTTGAGTTGGAATTTATCACAAACACTTAATGCTAGACTGGTTCAATACCTCAATTTTTGTTTCTTGAGGGTCGTGGGAAAACAAAGAGAGGACGATACACATATAGCCATCGCCATTTACTCAGTAGCCTGCATAGCAGGCGTCGAGAGGGGATAGGGAGGAAGGGAAAAAGGGAGAGGCTTTCGCACTTTTCTCCCTCCCCCCTCCCCCTCCTCTTTTTGCATCTGCCATGCAGGCTATTTACTCAGTGGAATTTATCTCTTGTTTATGAGCTCAAAAAAAGAACAATGGGCATTCATTGCAATAATCTATCCAAAGTCACAGTTTTCCCCCACAGGCCGGAGTCACTTTTATAAATAAAGTGCTTATTGTTTACACAAAGAGGTTTCTAAACTTGTGGAAGACAAAAATGCATGCTTGTAAGAATTTAAAAGCCTTTTTTTCCAGCAGTCAATTGAACATTAATTTACAGTTGTGTGCTTGTACCTTAAGCATTTGAATGACTCCTGCAAGGCTGGAGTTGACCTTGTTTTGTCACAAATCATCTTCCTTTTCTTAATATGGAAATTAAGCTGAAAAGGTACTAGTTTCACATAAGGACAAAATTGTTGTAACAATGAAAGCAGAAAAGGTTGTATGAAAACAAAGTCTCCACAAACAATGCCTAACAATGACAATGATAATTTTTTTATATTATTAAGACGATTTTAATATACTTTTATTAAGTTTTAGTT
Organism: Porites lobata; assembly: GCA_942486035.1. Lineage (NCBI taxonomy): Eukaryota > Metazoa > Cnidaria > Anthozoa > Scleractinia > Poritidae > Porites > Porites lobata. Next base: position 541,850 of record CALNXK010000124.1, read on the forward strand.
ACCTTATATGCATGACCCTATAAGCGGCAACGCTTTAATCACCGTTGTGTTGAAACAAAAGTTATTGTATTGTATTGGGTTGTACATCTTTTAATTCCACCAACAACTGCAAATACCGTAAATGACCTAATAAAGGCCTGGGGCGTCTATTTAATTTTCAATAGATAGCAGGTGTTTAAAAGAGAGAGGCGTTTATTCTCAAACTGTACCAAGATCAACAAAACTAATATGCTTTCGGCAAAAATATCATTGCCTTCTACAGATCCATATCACTCTTTGTATACCTGCCCACTTTTTCTGAGATATAAGCATGAGATTTTTATCCTGGGAGTGCTGGGATTTTTGAAGATGACACGATCATTTCCGAAGATAATTTCTGAAGAAGTCCGAAGACTTCCGAAGACATCCGAAGTCTGCCGAAGGCGAAGTTATCGAGTCCCAGTCTTAGGACGCGTATAAACGCGAGCTTGCTCCCAGTGCTTTTCACTTCAAAAATCAGAGACCACGAGGAACGTATTGTTATTTCTTCATTTTACACATGGTTTTCGTTCCTTACATGGGTCCGAGTTAACATATTTTTGGAAATTGTGTCAAGCAAGACGGCAACAACTCACATTTTTCAATCAGGCATGAGAAATTAGCCTGCAAGTGTAAGCCGGCATGAGGTCGAAGTTTTCAACCCGCAGGCGTGAGACTCACACCTAAGGAGTGAGAGTTGGCAGGTATATCTTTGAAATCCCAACATTGATGTCAGAATCCTTATTCATTGTTAATGTGTTGCCATCATTAGTCTATCCTTCCGTTAAACTTAACATTGAACAGGATGAAATATGCAAAGCCTTGTTAATCAAGCAAGAAACTGAATGAACTCAACTGAAATGTTACTAGTGATTTATGCTCACTCTTGGGACTTCTTAAAAGACAGTTAACACTAATTTATAAGTGTTTTATCAAAGACATAAATACTTGCATTCCAACTAAATAATAAATTAAATCTGTCATTCTGTATTGCTCTCTTTATGATGATGATGATGGTGATGATGGTTACTATTATTATTATTATAATTATTATTATTATTTAATTATTTATTTTATGTAGTTCCAGAAAATATCCATACCCACCCCATGAAGGGTCATTGGAAATAAGTGAGAGGGGAAGGGGTCCATAAAGGCTAAGTTAAAGAAAAATCTTAAGCTAAAAATGGGAATTTCAAGAGTAGTTGGAAGTTCAAACAAAAAAAAAACAGTGAGGGAAGCATCAGTGTTTTCTGGAATTTGTAACATGTGAAAAAACTTTTTAAATTGTGATGTTAGTTGAGAGCAAAACTATTAATTTTCTAAAATATTCTGTAACATCACATGGTCTTGTATAATATTATCTACAGAAAATATTATTAATTGCTTTAATGAACTTTTCACTTTTAATGATTTATTCTAATCATATTCTGCTCCAATTGTAATACTGAGGTCTCCTGGCAGAACCTTGGTTGCATGATACCACTGGTTTGTGTCAACAATAACTGGAAGTAAACAATGCAATCAGATAATTATCAAAACAGTTAACACTTGGCATTGAAAAATGTCATAAATAAGCTACTCTGTGATAAGTGACCTTTGATCTCGTAGAATACATAAGCTACAGCAGTAAAAGGCAAAGCAGGGTGCAAAGAAAGTCAGTTTTACAGCTTGCCATTAGGGCAAGCTGAAGGTAGCATTTACTGGCCCAAACGTCATTTGAACTAGCCCCAAAAATGTTTTGATGAGCAGAATTGATTTCACATTTCTTCTGTATTTGGAATTTCTCAAAAAAATTCACTTGCCCATCGAGCAAGTTGAGAACAATATTCACTTGCCTGATGGCAAAATCCACTAGCCCCGGGCTATCGGACACAATTTTCTTTGCACGCTGCAAAGGATGTTTGTATACTAATCTTTTGGCACATGAGTGTGTACCATTAACATGCTGACATATTGAATAAGATAATTTTGTGTCCCATTGAGTATGGGTCAGGCGGGGGAGGGGTTTTTTCTTTGTTAATGCAAGTCTGGTGTAGGTAATGTGTAGGTCTTGTATTTTTCAGTCTTTCAAACTACCAAAATATTGTCACCTGCAAAGTCTATCCTAATTATTTTGTACATTTGTAGTATATCATCTAATATGTTGCATTTTTTTTTTAATCTCAGGTAATTTTTGTTTTTCTTTTGTTTTTGGTTATGGTAATGTATGGTAATGAAGTTGAAACAATGGAAAAATAAAAATTACTACAACATATATTTCAAGTTCAGGTTCTAAACATGAAACAAAAATGGTCTTAAAACAGGTATCTTCAGCACAACCTATTGTCCATTCATGTACTGTCTACTACAGGATTTACTCACAGTGTACACTTCTCTTCCTTTCTAAAGCCGAAAATAACCCTATAATCTGTATCAAAACTTAAGCAGACTTACAAATCTCTCCCTTGTTTATTGTTATTGTCATGGACTGACAAACATGTTCACACTCTGGGGGAGGGATGAGAGTCCACGTCTTTTTGCCTGACAGCTGAGCTTGCCATGATGGACGGTCTACACTATCAATCTGCAGAAAATCATGAAAAATATATTAATACAAAGTGCCTTTGACAATGCTGCATTATTGTGTTGATCATAAAACTTTTCTTTCCTTCCATTTGTGTGTACCTATATACAAGGTTATATTAAGACTGAACAGTCTCTTTCCTGTGTATATAATTAACCAGAGGTAACTTTATCCTGGAGAAAACTATGCAAGTGTCATGGTACAATAAAAGAGGGAAAGTTAAAAAACTGTTCAAGAGAAAGTCCACTAAACCACTTCTGTCCCCAACCCCTACACAGTCAAACTTTCTTTGTTATTATTGAGGAGAAGGCCATGTTCCTATTGCTATTTTTTACTATTATTGTGACCGTCCTTGTCACTGCCACAGTTTCAACCCAATTTTTTCAATCACTCAACAAAATCACTACGCTAAGCCACACACAACAAAAGCTGATTTCTAGGCGAGGCATAGGCAAATACACTGACATTACAAACAGTACAAGCAATATGGTGTTCGCAAAAGTTACAGAGAATAATTGATTATGTAAAAATTTACACAATATAGCCAGTTTTACAATATATGTTGGTGGGAGTTTTGAAGAATAATATAAGTATAAGTTTAAAATATTCACACATACAAATTATGGAATCAGAGCAATCCAGCAGAAGACAAAGAGGCAAGTTTGCTTTTAGATTCGGACACCATCTCGGAACTTGAGGGTTAATTTAGCAGGGGCTGTCTCTAAAGGTCCTTAGATGGAGATTTCCCTTGGCTGTTATGAGTGTGACCCCTGGCGAATTTTGTTCAATTCCCTGCCTACTAATTGCACGTACCCAGAAACAAGAAATCTTCATTACAGCCCTGATTTAACAGTTTTTCGAGTTTTGTTAGCTTCATCATTTTTAGCCAACAAGCATTCTGAAATTATGCCAACAACAGGGTTCATTATTTTCCTTTGTTCTTTTCTTAATGAAGTGACTTACATGAATTTGAGCACCAGGACCAGGTCCACCCATAAAGATCCAATCCTGTTCACTGGTCTCTGATTGGTTTGGCAAAAAATATGGTGTTTGATAATGAGTACGCAATTCTTGTCTGACTGCTGCATCACAGTTACTCCTGAAAAAATTATATCATAAAAAGTTTTCTTTTTTAAAAAAAAACATACTGAAAATTTTTCTGGATTGATTTTTTTTTCTTGATTGATTCATTTGGTAGATTTCTATAGGGTGTGTGTATATTTCACTTCATTTCGCAACTTAAAACGACTCATCACGTTTTCCAGCTGCATTAAATAATTGGTATCATTAAACCGCTGTGTCATGACAGCCCACAAAATTTAACCAAACACAACTTCGAAGATAAATTTGACTTTAAAATTTCGGCTTCATTCTCATTTGATGTATATTAACATAGGTTACGCTTTGTCTAGAAAACCATTTAAACAACTGAATAGAAACTGATTTGAATCTTAATTAAAATGATCAGCTGCTTCCAGCTTTTGTTTTCTCACTTCCACCAATTTTTTTCTTTCCCATCACTTTTCAGAGTATTTTGTATTTTAACTTTAAACGTCAATGCAAAGGCTTTCACTCAACTTACCAACCAAAGTACCACGGTTCGCCTTTCCATTCCGATCTCTCTTTGGACATATTAAATGCCTGTTCAAGTGAAATGAACTCAGTTCTGTATGGAAAGAACTGGCATTCTTCTTCGTTTGCTCGATAAGCGTCTTTGTTCTTCTCGAAGAGATCCTTAAAAAACGTGAAGTTAAACACTTCTGTAGCCGACCAGTTCTTTGCCGCATCAATAACAACAACTGGTCTTCCAGTGTACGCATACTTGGTCACAAACTCCTCCTTCGACAAGTCTGAAACCCTAGGCACCTCTGTTAGGCCTTCGCACACAAGAGAACAATCGGTTTTCTTTCGCGTTACTTCGATAAAAATCTCGTTCACATTCAAAAGGCAAGGCTCTTCTCTGAATTTTAACCATTCAACGACGTCAAAATAGTAACAGGCCGCAGCCAAAACAACAGGTAAGATGAGGAAAATCCAGAGCCGTTTTTCTCTGATCTTGGAAAAATAACTAGAAGAACCCTTTTCGACTTCTCGAAGAAACTCCAAGCGAACAGCCTCAAGTGTTTCTCCGCTCTTCAGCGATTTCTCTCGTAAATCAGAAAACAGAACTACTAGTTCGTCGACACCTTTTGACTTTGAGGAAGCCATTAGTAGAGAGAAAGTTCAGCAGGGCAACTCAGCATGTACATTCGTGCTTGGAGTACTGCTTTATAAAACATGAGGAAAGCAGAATCAATTAAGCGCGCCATAACAACTGACGTCATTTACTCGTATTGAAATGGTAGTTTCCTTGTTACTAGTTTCCCTGTGTCCCTGTTTCCCTATGTCATCTATGAAGGCCTCTACGCCTACATGTTAGTCTATTTTTAAATATATATAGATTTACCCAGCCCCTGTTTTTAAATATGTTATTAAAATCAAACAATAAACTTTTAAACCACAATTAGTTAACTTTGAGGCAGATTCATATGACTTTTGTGGGAAAGAATGAGTGATTTTAGAGAAAAAGTAATTTGCAAACAGTCCAAGAATGAAACAAATGCCACATCAAGTTAATGGTCTTATATGTACACCCAAAAATAGCAATCATGCACCTTTGATCAAAACAGATTAGGCTTGGAAAACAAATTCTTCCCAAACAAAATGACCCAGTCCCCCGCCTACAGCATCTTTATTAGACACCCTTTTGTGTTCGACAACTTTACTTTATAAAACCTTGTTGACAAGTCTGGTGGTGTGTAAACCAGCCTTATATACTTTTTAACTGTTTTTATATGTCACATCTGAGGTAAACAGTGCTAAAAGGCGCTGTTTGTTTATCGTACAGACTTCCGGATAGAATTTATTATTTTTTGCCTTATTTAAACCTGTAATCATAACTATAACAAAATTCTCAAAACTGATTGGCTATCAACTGCCCTGATTTCAGCCTTAGTGGACAGTTTAATAGGACAGTACGCGTCATGCCTAAGTAATTGGATAGTACGCGCCATCACACCCGCGCTTAAATGGCTTTTTTTTTTACTGCTAGCAAAAAAATCTTGGAATTTCTTGTGTCTTGATTTAAAAAAGAGTCTTATATATCACAAATTTTTTCAAAGTTATGATTAATTGGTATCAGAGCTTCATGTCGTCCAATTCGGTCTGTAATCATACTCGTGATTAAACAAATTTTGTTAATCGCTCGTACGACATTAGTAATGGTAACAAGACTGAGTGGAGCCAGAAACTCACAAGGGGTTGAACAACCCCTTATTATGAGTTTCTGGTGGAATCCAATTTGGTCTGTAATCATACGAGCGAGTAACAAAATCGGACGACCTACGTGTTCCCCAGGGGAATAAAACTTGGACCGTGGCAGCGCAAGCGCCCATCCCGGAAGTAAGTAGATGGCAACTGAAATTTTGTCGCGGGGTTCATGACGAGAGCCAGGCCCCAAAGTGCGATCGACATAGTGAAGTAGAGTCAAAGTATACCCCCGCGAGCAAAGTCTCCTTCGATAGTCCTAAATAAATCAACTCATCTAGGAAGATCGACGCTCAGTCGCAGTCGTAATGAAAATACAAACTACACTGATACAAATTATGTTACAGTGATCTTTATAGTATTTATAGGTTTCCTGGAAAGACTATGGATAACTGTCTGAATAGAACGCGGCGTATTTTCAGGGCGTAGACACAAAATGAAAAGAACCAATTTGTACGGAGCCCAGTAAGTGCCATTCAAATTTTGCGCTCAATTTTTTCTGTCTCGACTTTTTTCTCGCTTTTAAGATTTTTTCCCGACTTTTTTCTCGACTTTTTTCTCGACTTTTTTCTCGACTTTTTTCCCGACTTTTTTTTCCACCACTGATCACACACGCATGCGTCAATGGTTCATTTCGGCACGTGGGGAATAGGAACAACCACTCATTCCACGTTAAGTGGGTAAATTACCATTTTTTGGTGTCTATGACAAGTTTTGGGACTCAAATTGTTTTCCTATAATCATTTCGCTGAAAAATACTTAAAATATGCCCAAATAAATAGCGACAGTACCCCTTTGTGCTCCTGTAGACAGTAACTTTGAGGGAATCAAGGCCAAAAGTGTCCAAAAAATGCAATTTTGCTATGTCCACAGAGAGGGTGGGTATAGAAGGTTACGGTATATTTGTGCTTGTCGCCTTATACTATGGAAACTAATCAATCCAATGTCTCGGAAGGGACCTTAACTAAAGTCCTACATGATCATTTCTCACTGCAGGTCAGTTTTGTTGCATTTAACTACAGTGAACTGGTGTCCGCTATTTTTATGAAACTTCCGTTACCGATCTGAGAGCAGATCACAAGTGGCCTAGAAATAAATACTGCGAATGATTTACATCGGGTAAATATTACTTAAGTTTGCTCTTTTTGATACGCAATACAGAAAATGAGGAGCAAAAGCCTGTGGAAAGAAATTCCCTCTCACAATAGCAGGATTTAGGGTGAACAGTTAAGGTTGTAACTTCCGTTACTAAGATTACAGTACGAAAAAATTACAAGTGGGCCGTACTGATTTTTTGAATATCTTCACCAATTCTCTAACTGTCTCTTTGCCAACAACTAGCCCGTGATCAACTACAAGCCTCTGAGTCATTTGCCTATACCCAATAGTGCTACCACTGCCTCGTAGTTCCTCCTCGATAGCTTCGCAAACCTGCCGTGGATCAGTCCTATTAGCTCTTCTTCCAAGACCACGACATCTCAGTATTCGCTTTAGTTGACGAATACTTAAGCAAATGCCGTGCAAAAGAAACAAACACATCAAGATCTCGCTGTAACCCAGACCTAGATGAAAGAAGTGGTCGATTACGTCGTCACGTTCTGCATGTGCTGGGAGAGAGAAATAGCCTGGTAGAACACATGTAGAGGGAATTACTATAGACAGCAACATCGTATAACGAAAAATTCTTGCGGCCATTTTGTTTGCGCTTAAATGTCAGCGGATTTACTCCAAAGTCAGGGGGGAAGTCGGGAAAAAAGTCGAGAAAAAAGTCGGGAAAAAAGTCGAGAAAAAAGTCGAGAAGAAAGTCGAGAAAAAAGTCGGGAAAAAAACTTAAAGGCGAGAAAAAAGTCGAGACAGAAAAAATTGAGCGCAAAATTTGAATGGCACTTACTGGGCTCCGTAAATTTGTCAGTGGTGTTTGATGTTGAGTAACACTGAACATTATTGTTGGACACAAAGTGAGGGATTCTTCTAATAGGTTTTGTCACCAACATTGAAATTTATTTCTAGCACAGCTTAAAAGAAACTTGGGAGAATTTTTAAGATACTCTCCCTCTAACAGCTGTAAATAAATTTACTTTTAGGTTATACATATATAATTTTTTTTTAAATTTTTAATAGAAATAGAGATTTTGTGGATGACTTTATTGTGAGGAGAGTTAAAAAAACTGCTGGATTTCTGATCTTCAAAAAGAAGAAACAATATTCTGGTGTTTGTCTGAGTAGAGCGGTAGAAGGTAGAGTAGCCTGTTCCAGGCGCCGAGATAGTTGGACCTGCTAAATTGAGAAAGCGCACGAAATTTTCGTTGCCCCGGGCGAGCATGGTTTCTCCTTCTTCCAAGTCAAAATGTTCACTGGAAGTGTAAGTGTGCTGCTGACTAGTGCATCATTAAAAATTACCTTCCTTTTCCCCTTTTTCGCTCCGCCGACTTTTCGTTTGCCTTTTACTTTCGCGTCTTCCCCACTATCTGAGAGCGTGGAACAGGCGAAGGATAGAGTTGATTCAGTTGTCGTTGAAAAAGAAACCTAAATGTTTTTGCTGATAATAGGATAGCGTGCAGAGGTTCAGTTTTCGTCTGGTACCTGCGATCAGGCGTTTTTTTTTTTTTTTTGAGGAAAGGGGAAAAACCGAACCGCCTGATCGCATGTTATTACGACTGTGGCGCAGGCTAATGACAGTAATGAATCTGTTTATTAGGTAGAATTAGAATTTTATCAGTCGTATTCGGCTCCAATCGTGATGCTTAATTCTCCAGTAGGAACAATCTTTGTGGAATGGTACCACTGGTTGGTGTCCAGAACAACTGAAAAATAGAACAGCTTCACTAAGAAAATGACTTGTAAATAAGGGAAATGGCATATGTGAAGAAAGAGAGAGGACATAAAGTGTACCACACACGCCTAAAATTTTTAAAAAGACCGCTTAGAGTGTTTCGTCTTAACGTGGTGCAGGGGAGGTTTGATGCCTTGATGACACTAGAAACTATACCTTTTGGGACCTTTGTCCCAGGACGGTTCAACCGTCCTTGCCCAGATTTTGGGTTTAAGGCCAGAGGAATAGGCCATTTCCACGATGACGTGATTTTACATCTACGACCAGAATCCTTCAGGATTTTGCTCTATCGTGCAAATTAGGGCTTTTGTTTTCGAAACCTCACTGGGACTACCAAATTACAATATGAAAGGAAAAACGAAAAGGATTCTGGTCGTAGTAGTAAAATGACGCCATTATGCAAATGACCTATTGCAACGCCTGGCTCTCCAGTTTGGGGGTCGGGCGATTGGTTAATGTCCCATCTCCGTAAAAAATATCATCACTGAAACCAGACACACCTGTGCACTAAGCGGCTCAAACTAGTCTACAGGCACTTCACTCAAAGAATCATATGAACAGATAATCTAAATGAAACTATCATTGTTAAAAACATGGTTGGCAGGACGCAGTCAGTTGGCCGATCGGAATGTGAAAGGCGAGGTTAAGCAAGGTAAGGTTACAGTTGTTGGATAAAGTAAGTTGTCCTTGTTTTGACACAACCGCTAACTGGAATTTTTTGCCTCAATTTTTACAAGAAAGGAGGGATTTTTGTCCAAGATAAGGCCAACCCAAGCTTCTCATATTAGCCGTACTTCCCTGCCTTTTTTTTTTGTCCTTTTTGTTTTCGATTTTTTTTACTTGCACAGGCTAAGGCATGGCAGTCGACACCCAATTTTTGGTGTACGCCCAGTACCGGTACCAGTATCTAATTTCCATCATGCACGATGAGAAAGGTTTAAAACTCTTTAAGACAAAGACAAATGTCACAAGTACATGATGATACCAGTTTTTTAACCCGCCCTTGCGTTCAGACGAACATTTTTACCCATCAAATTCTAGTCCTCCTCACATACTTTTTAGCCTGCCTTTGATAAGATATCTGAAGATATCCCATAATACTCGCAAGAAAAAACACTAACTTACTTATGTCTCCTTTGTTGATGGTGACGTTCATTGCTCGACAAACATGTTCACACTCAGGGGGTGGGACAAGAGTCCATATCTTTTGACCTGATAGCTGGGCCTGCCACGAAGGACGGTTTACCATGTCAAGCTGCAATTATGAAGCCAAAGGTGCTGCTGTCAGTGCAAATTCAATAAAAAAAAAAGCCAAAATGGCTGTAAAGGTAATCAGTTGGCTATTTACAAGCATGGCCCGAAGGATTTGAACTTTGGACAACTGGACAAACAACTCTAGCTAGAACTGTCAAAGCGGGACTGGGACTGTCTTTCTCGCGACACTTTTCAGGGTCACAAATTGTGCCGGATAATAATTTTGAACGGTTAACTGTTTACCCCCTACTGGCGGAAGTTTTTGGTCATTTGACGGCTGGCAGTCTGAAACCATCTCTCCTTATACAGTTCGGCTCAGTAGAAGACAGCTCGAGTTGTCAAAAATACAAGATCAGCTTAGTTACTCACGTGTATAGGTGCGCCAGGTCCAGGACCTCCCATGAAAATCCAATCCTGATCACCTGTTTCGGCGTCATCAGGGATAAACGCAGGTTTGCTGTAGTAGTTACGCAGCTTTTCACGGATAACGGGATCACAGTTGCTCCTAAAAGAAACAGCAAACGCGATATAGATGTATTAAATTCTGCAAGTAGGATATAACAATGCTGATCGTACTACGTGGAAATTAACTTTGCCAGACATCAACACGACACCGAAAGAACCTAAAACAGAGCGGGATTGTAGCGATAGACAGCTGTCAGTTTCGCTATTATTGTGGCTCATCAGTATGGCGTTACAAACAGAGAGGCTCTGCTGAGAAATAACCCGCACACTCTGATCTAAGCCCTGACCTAGAACTCCAACACCCACAGAATCACGCCATATCACGTGTCTCCTGAAGGACAATGGGATTTATACTTTTAAAGAGAATAAGTACAGGTAAAAGAGAATAATGCCTGGACAGAGAGGGAAACGCCCTAGCCTAACGCCCTTGGGATATACGAATTTCATCAAAGCTATTTTTAGACCAATTAAACGCTTGAAGCCCTCAAACTTTTAGTTAGTGTTGTCAAGAGAGAATTCAGCAGTCGCCATTACAATATTCTGCATTTTTTGCTTTGTGGCAGTGGAACGCAGTCTTGATGATGTTTCAAACAATCTATGGAAATTTGCGGACGCCCCAGGAATTAGACTTCCGTTCAACTACAACCTCTAAAAATAACTTGAGTGAAATTCACATATCCCTGCCAACGCTCTAAGATTTCCTCTCTGCTTCATCATTCTCTTTTGGTGCAAACATTTTACCCATAATGTGTTCTGTTGGTTTAGCAATAAACCCTAGTCACCGAGACCCTTGTATGCTGAATTCCGAGTGTATTGTTAATAGGCTGATTTAGCAACAGAACGGAAACGTCGTTTGACGACGGGAAAGCGCGCGGGAAGTACTAAACTCGACTTCCGGTGCCCACTTTGCCGCTTTGCCATTGGTCAAGCCAGCTGTTTGATTTGCGCGCACCGTCGTCAACTGAGGTTCCCGTTCTGTTGCTAAATCAGCCTGATATGCTATCATAACGAAAGAAAAAGTACATGTTCCTCTTCGCAACATAACATAATTTACGTATCCGTGGGATCTGTGGGAGCTGTACGCAAATACAGACCAAATACCACTTTTGATTAAAGAGTCCGTTCTCAGTATCATATACCCAAAATGTCAAATGAATGACCCTTAGTTACGTCTCTCCAGGATGGTTAAAAAGACACCCTTAACTACTTAAATCGCAATCACAGTCATTTTCATAGTGATTTTTCATGTTTCTTTTGAATATTAGGGATATTTTGTTTTGATTAAGCGAATTCTTCCGTATTCGAGAATTAGCCATCCGGTTCCTAGCGTCACCTTATTGCATTGCTGTTTTTAACATTAGTGGCATTTCTACAGTCTTGGCTTTCTCTAAAATATAATTTCAGCTAGTAACTTCCTTTTCCATTCCTGGATAGACTTCTCTATAGCAAGCATTTTCTCTAGGTGAAGTTCTTCCTGGCCTACGCTCGGCGATGATTGGTTGTCACCAACAGGTCAAACAATGAAGCATGACAGCTTGCTTGTATATAGATAATACAGTCAACTATCTCTAAGAGGGACACCTCTTCATGGGACCCGCACTATGTGTCTATCTTAAAGAGATGTCCGTCTTATAGAGAGTCAACTAAAAAGGGTAAAGAAAGGCAAGGAACAACTCTAGCTGTCCGTTTTAGCGGGGTGTTCGTCTTGACCTGTAACCATGCCCCCCCGGGGAGTTGCAATTTTTTCTTTCTTGGTGGTCTATTTCCCACCCCCGGGCATGCAGAAGAAGACAATTCCCCACCCCGAGCTCCTGATCGACCTCATATACGTTTGTTTAGGTACATCTTTTTTAAAGCAATATCAATACAATAGCATACGAGATGTTTTCGCAACTTTTGTAAACGTTTTCTAGAGGTTATTGTGACAGGGATAATACATTCCATAATGCAGTTAAAACGTGAACAATAAATTTAAAACCAAAAAAGGAAAGGAAGCTCTGATGCATCACCTTCAGATACAACACTTTTATAAGAACACTCTCTCAAAAGCCTTGTATCCGTTTTCATTTACAGTCTATTTAAGATGTTCTATTATTAAAGCCAGGCTGAAGAAACATTTCTTTCATATTTTGCAAAAAAAATCCATTCGAGTACGCATCATACGCACATTGGTTTGAAATTTTAAAACATACCTCAAAATACAGACGTAAATATTGATAGGTTTTTTTTCTCTTCAACCACTCTCCGACAAATTCCTGCGTTTATCCTTAAAAATGCGTAGTCTTGAGGTCCGCAGCCATTGTGCAAACCACACGAGAAATAACACGTTCTTCGCAAAATCAAAGAGAACGAGATATTTTTATGTGTCCTGCCCCCTTCCCCCGGAACAGCGCCGCTTCAAGCAATTCCCCACCTCCGGGCTCAAAGGGCTGGATTTGCCCCGGGGGTTGCCCGGGGGGGTGGTAACAGGTCAAATTAAACCATGCATGCATTAAGAGCGAGTTGAATGTTGAGTCTATTGTTTTTCCAGTCTATTTATATAGTTGAAAGCCTGGTAGTATTGATCAAGTCCTAATGATCTGACTCTTTGCGTTTTGCGACGTGGGTAGATGAAATATTTCTTAACGTCAGAAAACGTTTCTGTATTGACTTGAAAATTCAATATATGACTGATGTCACTGATGTCCACAACTTATTTTTACAACTTTTGATGGACTCTGTAGTGCGGGTTGATGCGTTCATCATGGTTACTTACGTTAGGTGCATACAAAGAATTAAATTAAAATAACGAAATATTTCCGTTGCACAACACAAGTGGCGGATCGATTAGACACTCTCGTTTCTTACAGAGTGATCAGTTGAGTGAGAGACCATTCGTTGTCAAACGCCGATATGCAGCTTCACCTTACTTACCATAACTTCACTTCACTTTACTTACCGATAAAGAATTCTCTTTCAAGTTCATGCGAATCGGATTAGTAAAATATCAAAATAGCCTCTTAGAGAGAAGAAATGTATTTCATTTCACTCAAACTCCTGAGTTGTATCTGGCATTCAGTAAAATGTATACCCTAGTCACCCCCCGAGGACAACTAGGCAAAAACTTGAACTTTCTTAAACGTGTCTTACGATATCGCCTCCGCGAGCGAAATTTCCGTTGAACTTATGGCCATGATAAAGGAAAATTTTAAAATGGTTGAAAGGAGTGCAGTGCGGCTTTATTTCGATCCAAGCTGCATTTTCTCTCTTTCTTTCTGTTTTTCTTTCTTTTTTTCTAAACTTAAGCTGTACTCAGTATCAACATGCATATAAAAACGTGTTGTTCATTATCTTCTTGAGCAAAATGTCTAACATAAGACAACTATTAGATTCTTTTTTTGTGATATCCTGAATAATCGAGGTCTTCGTATGGTGTTATCAGCCTAGGCCTCACGCCTACCTCGCTCCTGATTATGACTTCCGGATAAAACCCTTGAGTATAAGAGCCTGCATTTTCCTAAGTTAGCCTAAAAAAGTTCTTACGTAAATTATAATTAGCACAAACTTAGGCTATTTAGGTTCTTTTAATAGATTCCTATTTTCTGAAGAAAGCAATACATCGTAGCGAAGAGTGTTTAGTGGTATTCAGCTTATTCCTTATATAAAATCCGTACCAAATTCATATCTATGTGAAAATGACTACTGACAAGAAGAACTGAAGTACGGACCACATGGATTTTGAAGTCCTTCTTGCGAGTTTACAGAATTTTTTTGTAAATTTAGAAAATAAGAATTTAGGATAAACAGGTTCTTGTATAGAGGGAGCGGGAGCCTCAATGGCAAATTTTAACCTAAATGGTTCTTGAACTAAACAAGTTCTTTACTTGCGGGTTTTTACTGTTATCTCAGTAGAACATAAAAACAGAGAAACTTACCAGCCAATGTACCATGGCTTTCCCTTCCATTCAGCCCTCTTCTTTGGCATTCTAAGTACTTGAGCCAAATTTTCAAAACCCGAATTGTAAGCGAAAAATATGCAGCCCTGATCATAATCAAAGTTTTCAGCGGCTTCCATGTTGTTGGCGTAAAGACGCTTGAAAAAATTGAAACTGAATTTCCCCACAGCAGACCAATTTTGCGCGGCGTCCGTGATAACCACAGGGTGACCATTGTAAGCGTAGTTGGCAATGAACTCTTTCTTGGAAAGGTTTGAGACTCGAGGTACCTCTGCCACGTCTACGCACATCTTTGAACATTCACTGGGTTTCCGCGTAATCTCATTCCAAAACACCATTTCAGTATCAACGAGACATGGTGAAGTGCTGTCTAAGTCGACGACAGACAAACCCAAGAATACAACGACGGCAGGCAAAAGAATAAACCAAATAACCTTGTTCAAACTGATTGAACTAGAACTGGTTAATTTGTTTCCTCCAGGCACGTTGTAGACTTCCCGCAAGAACTCCCATCGGATGTTTTCGACCTTCTCGCCGGCTTTTATCGACTTCTCTCGAAGTTCAGAAAAAAGGGTGACTAAATCGTCAACTTTTTTCCCGGTTTTGGCTTTCATGCCGATTTAGATGCTCTCGCGTTCGACTCTGACTCGCTCGTTATGGGCGATGATCAAAGAATGCATGACTTATACTAGCTGATATGTTAATACTTGTGAGAAGCAAAGTCAATATGGCACAGTTCCCTAAAATACGTAAGTTTCCTTGAACGCAAATGATAATTTCTTAAGTGTTTTTAGTTGTTCATTGTCATGGTCTGCTGAGGATCGTATGGGAACGAACTAAGTTTTCAGTGTTTTTACTTTCGACTTTAATAGACATTGGATGTATTCCAGTTTTAGAAACTTCAAAGTCTTCTTAAACTTTCAGAAGACATACAATTCGTCTAGCTTTATACAGACAAAACCAGCGGAAACTTCAGTTTATTGGGGAGGGAAGGAATTCAGCTATTTATACCCGTCAACTTTTTGTGCATATGTTCGAGGAAGTTCACGCTTGTTTTAAAATGATGATCAATATCGTTGCCGTATAATTACGTTTAAGTTGCCAGCCAAAACTAACAACAAAGTACGTATTGGGTAAAACCAAAGGTGTGGATAACTACCATAATTTTATATGAAGTAAAAAAAAGCTGTTCACTCTAGCCGATCTAAGTATCCTGTCGCGACCATGTAGCAATATAACTTCTTCGTCGCCATAATATCAAATATGCAATATTGATTTTTTTTTTTTTGGTAACCGGAACCGTGGAAAATATCTGCATGTACTTATGCCATATCAACTTGAATAGATAGGTTCAATAAAATTCTAAAGATAACTTTTGAATAAGGGTATATTTGAAGAGTGCTGAGTGGTTATGAAAGTATTCATAGTCAAGATCGCCTGTATGCACGGCACCAATGAGTTGTCACACCGTCCCGAAAATGCCCCTTAGGCAAACAACCTCAGGGTCTTTTTGCCTCGTTCCCGGCCGGTCTCTCGGGATCGCTTATTTTGGGGAAAATTTGGTTAATTATAGGTTTTCCTCCACTCGCCTCCCGGAGCGGGAGAGAGACCAAGTGGCCACGCCTTGATAGGGGGAAACTGCATGAGAGAGAGATTGTGCTTTCATTCTACACCCACTCGCTCTCCGCGCACGTCATTAATCCGAACAGAGAACGCCTGTAGACGAGACAGGAAGACTCTTTCTTTCTTGTATGATGGTTGTTAACCTTGAAATGTGTCAATTCATACTTTAGCTCAATGCATAGGAAATCATCAACATATACCTAGCCCTGGACCAGGCTCCTCCGGGGGGGAAAAGGTCACTGAAAACGGGGTCAAAAGGAAAAAAAAACCGGCGAGCGAAGCGAGACGAGCGGTGGACTGGGGAGAGGGAAAGGGCGGCCGCTTTGGCAGATAGGCGGCTAAGGCGTTGCCAAGGCGGCCTTAAGGCGGCTGCACTCTCTCCCCTCCCCAGACTACCGCTGGGCTTGCTTCGCTCGCGGAATCTTTTTCTTCTTTGTCTTCTAGCTATCTTCTTTTTCCCTCAACGCGGAGCTAACATACGCCAAGCTTTTTGCTAAAAGCCCCAGTATAAAATAGCTTTCGAAAGCGACCACTCTCGATGAATTTATGACACGGCCGTTTATGAGAAACCATTGCCGTAAACAAACAGCTCCAACAGAGAGCTTAAGCAACTACGACGGCGACGGCTACGAAAACGTCACATAAAAAGTGAATTTGCGCTGCTTCAAACTTTCCCGCGCTTATTCCATCTCGTTTAATTCGTCAAATGTTGGCAAATTGTTTTGGAGTTGAATTCTAAAGGACTGTATCAAAGTTCAGGAAAAGAAAAGGAAAGTTGTTGTCTCGTGTTCCCGTCCTCTACAAAACGTGAAATTAGGCACTTTCACGTTGTAGTCGTGCAACGACGACAAAGAAATGTTCCAAAAAAGCGTGATGGGCGTGCAAAGTGGTTATTTTGCCAATTTAGACCTATTGGTTTTTTGCCATTCTCGTTGCCGTCGCCGTCCCTTTTGTTAAAACACCGACTTAAGTACCTTCAGTGGTCTTTGCACTCCAAGTTGTTAGTTTGCCAATCTATACCTATTGCGTTATTGCCGTTTTCGTTGACGTCACCATCGTCGTTGCTTAAAGCTACCTAATACCCTTCCACGCAGACGTTCTTCATAAGGTGGTCTCACCCAAGCCTTTGCCTGTATTTTGCATACTTAATTTAATGCATCAGTCAATTCCACCTACGCCCAACCTCCCCCCCCGGGCAACTGCGGGGCATTTGCCCGCCTTGTCAGTCCCGGGGGTGGGGTATTTGCAAATTTTGCACTGCCCGGGCGCCGGGCATTTGCCAACCCCCGGGCCATTCCCGAGCTTTTGACACGCACGCGGTTTCACATCAGAATATAACTACAAAGAAGGTTTTACTGCAAAAAAAGCAGGTTGGCTCGTCTGTAAAGGACAGGAATAAATTGTAGAGGGTTGTAAAGGCATGCTCTCGATTTTACGTGTATGTTTCATTTATACTGGTGCGGTGCTTGTACTGGTCGGACGTGTGTTTAAGA
This sequence comes from Porites lobata, assembly GCA_942486035.1. Classification (NCBI taxonomy): domain Eukaryota; kingdom Metazoa; phylum Cnidaria; class Anthozoa; order Scleractinia; family Poritidae; genus Porites; species Porites lobata. The sequence goes on from CALNXK010000124.1 coordinate 559,340, forward strand.
GCTCTCCGAGCTAAGATTAGAATTTGAGTCTTCCTTCTGCCAATTGTGACTGGGAATGAAAAGCTGAGGAAGGAAAATCAGTCTTTACGAAATGAGATAGCTGAATTGAAAGAAAACCTCCAGAAAATTTCCGAAGAATTTTCGTCAAAGAAAGCGGAGCTGACGAAGCCGGACGCCGAGAAGAAAATGTCGTCAGAATGTGCTCATTCGCTTGAATTCGTCTCCAGTAAATATGACGACCTTGTCGCCTTCAAAGACGAAGCGGTGAAGCAAATCAAACAACTGTTTACTAGAGTCACCGAAATCTCCATTCTCTGCGACCGAATTGCTAAATCCATCGACACTCTTGAAGCATACAGTTACCAGTTTAATGTATTATAAAACTGTGGCTAATCTAATACACGATATTAACAACAACAATTCGCCAACAAATCTGCTCAATTTATTTGAAAAAACCTCAACAATTCATTCATACTATACAAGATCATCTAGTTCAGGTAACTTTCACGTCAAAAGCTCAAAGCTGGAAATACACAAAAACTCCTTGTCTCGCTTTGGTGTAAAACTTTGGAATGAGATGCCTTGTCATATTAGAGATCTTCCTAAAAAGAAATTTAGGAAAGTACTTCACAGATTGCTTTCGGATATCTTAAAAAGAGAAGATGACTATATTGAGAACGCCCTTAATAGTTGAAAAAGTTCGATTAATAGTTTAGTGATTTCTGTATTAAAGTATTTGTTTGTTTGCTTGTTCAGATTTAATGTAATTAAAATAAACCTGCGATAGAATATTATTTATTGTAACTTAAAATTGTAGTTTTCCTTCCTTTTCCTTTCCTTTCTTTTCCTTTCAATTTATTTTTCTTTTAACTGGTCCGCCTAGATTAGCAATTGCTATTTTGCGGGCCAGTCTATTGTAACCAATAGTCTTATGAAATAAAGTTGAAGTTGAAGAAGTTGAAGTTCATTGCTTATAAAGCCAGAATTACGTAGCAAAATTGGAGCTATTGATGTGAATCAACGTTTTTTGGTTATTGAATCAAATTTCTGTTGATATTATTTGAAGAACATCCTTTCATATTTATAAAACTATTCATAACATATAACATTACAGTGCTCTATTAATTTTAATGTCAATAATTTTATATCAATACTAAAACCATAAACTGGTGCATGTCGTCGCGGCCTGAAGGCTTAGTTAGAATTAGACGTTAATTGAAACAAAAAATCGCACATTAAAATGTTTAAAATGGCACTATTTGACTGTGCGATCAATGAAAAATGTTGCAGTGTTGACGGAGGACGGGGCATTTGCCCTCTTTTTTCGTCCCCACCCCGGGGGGTTTGACAGCTCAAGAGTCCCCACCCCCGGGAATTTGCCATCCAAGGCAAAAAAAATGCTAATGCCCGGGGGTCAGCCAGGGGGGGGAGGCTGGGCGCAGGTGGAATTGACTGATGCATAACAGGAAGGCTAAAACGGGACGAGTCTACCGTCTAGGGTTGCGTGACGACACGAAATGGCCGTGGGAGACTAGACTCTGGTTCTGGTCTAGAGAGCGGCGGAAATCGAGCTGAGGTTAGACAGGAAAGGTTCAGGCTGGGATTGTCGCACGAAATTGTGCTGTAAACCATACATATGGATATCAAATTCGGGGGGAAGCGTGCTTTAGTCACTGGTGCGGGGAAAGGTAACGTTATTTCTCTTGTTTTTGTTGTATAACTGATAAATAATACTATGTCCGATGCGCGCGCCACTTTTTGAGTTCGCTCGTCTCTGGGTCGTCTATGCGTCTAGGATTTTGCCTTTTATAAAAATGAACGGAAATTTAAGTGAGGGGACACAAAAAAACATCTCAGGTTTGTCTTATATACAGGGATAGGTCGCAGTACTGCTAAGATGTTAGTGAAGTGTGGGGCTGAGGTAATAGCCTTATCCCGGACACAAGAAGACTTGGACAGCTTGAAAAAAGAGGTTGGGTAAAAGCAAGAAATAATATGAGTTGCTTTAGTTTTACGTTTTATGTCTAGTTAAAGCCTTGGTCTGATATTATTATCCTCCGGTGTGTTTGGGTTTGATAATATCCAATGAGTTTGAAACAGAGTCAAATATGCAGTAAATGTAGGAAGCAAATTTTGGAAATTTGATTAGTGACTGCTTGATGTGACCAATTAATTTATTAGAGGGACACTCAATTAGAGGTTTGACTTAACTCTAGGGCACCCACAGAAATGCATTGGCTACAAAGCTCCACAGACTATTTACACAACACCATGATTTACCTGGGCAGACTCTTAAGCTCTAGTAAAAACCAAGCCTCATGATATCTTGACTCCACCCTATTTTATCATGGACAGCATTTCCATGTCATGGACTCCTCCCAAAAGATACAAAGATTTCCCCTCTGCACTCTTGCCTGTTTTGGTGTTTGTATCACAAGGTTTGACTATGTCGGTTGTATTTTTAAAGGAACCCTCAATTCAGACTGTTTGTATTGACCTGTGTGACATTGAAGCTACATTGAAGACAGTAGAGAGTATTGGGGACATTCATCTTCTTGTGAACAATGCAGGGATTGCCATACTTGGACCCTTTGAAGAGGCAAAGCCAGAAGATTTTGACAAGTATGTAGACTGTAGTCCTCTATCAATTTCTTTAAATATTTTTAAACTTAATGAGTGATTTAAGATAATAGATGACAATATTTATTACTGCTTATACTCTGAGCTCCTTTGACTTATGCACCCTTTATATAATACAATATTATTTGAAACTGGAGATCGTTTGCTTTCGTCTCTAGTTAGCTTCAAGCATTCATAGAGTAAATTTGCACTTCTTTAAACGTTGGGATTAGCTACAGCGTAACCCAGTCTTGCAACCATGCTTACTTCATTTTTATGACCATTTTTGTTAGCCTGGACAAAATTCCAGTCATTTCCTCATATTTCTACAACCTCAATAATACCACCACCCTATTACTACAACCAAGTCATTATCTTCTTCACAATTTTACCTCATTCATATGACCAGGAGAATGCCTGGTGATGCTGTTTGGAAGTGAGAAGAAATCACCCTGACAGAGGATAACTTCTTTTTAATTGGAAGCATGATGGTATTGTTTGCATTTGGCATGAATTGACACTTATGGTGACATATTTCAGAAAGGATTCATATGGCAGAAAAAAAAGTAAAAATTGTTTTGATTAGCTGGATTGATTACAGTTCTTCTGTAATCAATCCAGAGTGGCCTATGTTTCTTATAGGATATTTTCAGTCAATGTAAAGGCTCCTTTGTTCATTGCACAGGTAGGACTCGTAATATATACTTTATTCTCTGCTTGGTTTCTTGAAGTTACTGTTGCCTTTTCAGTTACTGTGCTGTTTTTCAGTTTTGTAGTTCTGTCAATGACTTTGGACCAGTTTTAACCAAAGTTCCTTGTTATGTAGGTTGTGGCTAAAAAGATGATTGCTAGTGGTTTTGGAGGGGCAATAGTTAATGTTTCCAGTCAAGCCTCCAAAAAGGCTTTAAAGAACCACATTTTGTACTGTAAGTAACCGAAAGACTAATCACCTGCTTTAAATGCCCTTGATAACATAAAAAAACAGCAAAACCCCCACTAACAAACAGTAACTATTCTTTATTCTATACTACATTATTTAGCTAAATTGAAACAAAATTTGAACCAAGAATTCAAAGCCCATGTATATAGCTACACCTTGCCCCTTTTCATGCCTTCTTTTGTAGGAGTATGAGGTCAAATTTGTTTTAAGCTTTTCTTTGTGATTGCCTCAGGTTCTACAAAGGCAGCTGTTGATATGCTTACAAAATCCTTGGCTTTAGAACTGGGTCCTCATCAAGTGAGTAATGTTTTGAGTTACTACTCAGTTAAGAAATGACTTGAGTACTTGTAATATTTATAACAGGCCACTGAGGCCATGAAATCGAGCACTGCTTAGCTCACTGCTACACTCTCATGAACATGAATACACACAACATGAATACACTGGCTGTCAAGTCACATGACTCTAGACTTCCTGCTCTAGATAAGTAAGTCCCGGATGTACACTACAGTACTGTGTGCACTCCATTTAGTAGAAATGTAAAAATTATGCTGTCAGTGTTTGGTTTTATTATTTTCTTGACTTCAGGGTCCTTTTTGTTGCCAACCAAATGCAAAAGTAAAATAGAAATTGAGCACCTTTGTTTTTAAGTTGTTTTAATGATTATTTATTTTTTCTTGAATACAAATGTCTCTCATTTAATTTTAACAGTAATTCAAAGAAATTAAATTAAGTCATATTATGAAAGAGAGGTTGCTTTCCTTGCAGATAAGAGTAAATGCCGTCAACCCAACTGTTGTGTTGACAGATATGGGAAGGTTAGGGTGGTCAGATCCTGCCAAAGCAAAGCCAATGCTTGACCAAATACCGCTTGGAAGATTTGCAGGTAAAACTTGAAATAAAAATTGCAGAAAAACCTTTCTGGCAAAAAATAGTTTTAACGTTATGGTAGTTTGTTATTTATAGTTACATCCTATTCGTTTTGCAGAAGTGGAAGAAGTTGTACATGCCATTGTTTACCTCTTGAGTGACAAAGCTAGCATGATAAATGGAACCATATTACCTGTTGATGGAGGATTTCTTGCACAATGATAAATATTTATTGATATCTGAACGGTTTACTTATGATCCTGCCATAAAATGGTTTAAAAATATAATGTTGGCAATTATACTTAACCAAGCAATAATATTAAAAAAAGCTAAGTAGCCAGCTAATTTGTCAAAGGTTAGAAGATCTTAGAAAGTAATAGAACAAGCTATACAAAATATCTACAGAGTCTTGGAAGGAGGAGACATAAAAGGGAATCCAAATTTCACAAAGAATACTTCATGAAGATCTTTTATTCATAAACTTGTATTCAAATTTTATATGTACCTCTTCATCAAACAATACAATTTCATTGCCAAATAATGAATTAAAATAGTATTCATGTAGTTGAATCATTGTGTTGATTACAATCGGTAGTTACTCCTTAGCATCTGCAATTCCTCCTGTTGTTACTGCAAATGTGGCTTCATTTTCTGGGAGATCAGGACTGCAAAAAGGGTTAAAAGTTTTGTCACCATGATTAGTTCTCAGCAGTGCGTTATTTAAAATCATAAATAGACTAAAAAACAAGGAATTTTTTTGGAACAATTTTATAGTGGCAAATTAACACACCTGTCATATATCTTGGCAATCCTTGTCTCGCCTCTACCTTTTCTCAAACTAATACGAGTTGTAGATGCATGAGCCAGAATGTGTCCACCAATGGGTTTCTTGGGGTCAGCTTGAAAGCTAACCAGGAAAAAGAGGTTTGTTTTGAGTACAACTATATCTTGTACTTGATACTAACTCGACTACCAGATAATGGAAGTGAAAGAGCTTAGTCAAACTTTTCCTTTTGTAATAATCAGAACGCCATGTTCATGCAGATCTATTGGCAATTCTTGCCCCTTTGTTTAAATCGTATTGTAGGGTAAACAGAGAAAGTTTGTTCCGTATTTTGTCAACTCCCAAACGGCAACCACTTGTTAAGGACACCTCCGTCCAACACACCTCTTTCTTACAGACAGTTATCTTGGTCATGAAGATTCCAAATTCCTGCCTCTTTAATGCGGACACTTGGCTTTGTCCATTTGCTTCACTGCACTGTAATTACAATCAGTGTTTAATTCTAACCTTACCTTATTGTGGCTGTTTGTTGAACCATCCACATCATTCAGTTAAGAGACAATAATAACAAAGAGAGGTACATATTAATATTAGAATAATATACAAGACAATTAGAGTATTAGGAGTACGAGAGAATAGAGTTCCGTCATTATTCATGATTATAAAGAACGCAATACACACCTCCTGGATCTGCTGTCATCTGCAAAGAACAATTTTTGTTAAAATGGATAAAACATCTTTGGATAATGAAAATCTTATGGTATCAGACGTTTACTGTAAAATATAACTTATTTTCCTAGTACATCAGTTAGCAAGTGGGTGGGAAGGTCTTGGGTTAGTTTCACTGGGCCCTGGTCCCACTCATCCCCCGGCCATGACATGCTAATGCTAAACCTTACAAGTGTCTAACGTCACGGCCATAAAAGTCATCAGCTTTTCTTAATAACAGGCAATTTAAGGTATTTTTAAATAATGAATGCGTGAGTTCATGTGAACATACCTGGTTGGTTATAAAAACAGCAACGTTGAATTCTGTATACATAAAAAAGAAAACAAAAAGAAATTTAAGCAATCACTCCGGCAGGAGAACTGCATGTATTCAAGAAATGAATTTTGCTGTGTAAGATGCTTCCACGGCGACTTTATCTCAAGAAAGTAGCTCTTTTATGATTGTTACATAAGGCTGTACAGCATTGAACAGCAACTTTCGGTGCGGGTAGGAGGAGATGATACAAAATGAGCAGAAGCAAGGTTTTTCAACTATCTCACCCTCCGATAGTTTCTGCAGTCGTGATAACATCTGCGCAAGTTTTTGCTGTCTGTCAGCTAGTTCTCCTCTTCCGCAAAAATCCACTCTGAAGAGTGCCATTATCGAGTCAATAATCTATCGATTACACAAAAGATGTAGATGTTAGCAGTACAATGATTTCTGTCACCTCTACAACGGACCCCCTCGTCTTTCCGACGCCCCCGACAACGCTGTTCGCTTTTGTTTCTGGCCAACGATCAGTACATTACATAACATCTCTAAATGAGACTACTTGCTTTGATGTCAAAAATATAGAAAGAATTCAGTCCTTCCAATTGGCTACATATTCAGGGCGCAGTTAAAAACTGTATTCAGTTGATGGCTGCATACAAACCATAAGTTTGAATACTCCAGGTTCCTCATGAAACTTGGCAGCCACACAATCCATCAACTCATACTGATGCTCACCTGCCAAAGGTATAAGTGCATCTTAGAATGGTGAAATGGATAAGCAGTAATTAAAAGGTACATTACCTCCACTGATAATCAGAAATATAAATTTAAACATAATTAGCTCGTAGTACGTGTTTAAACATACTTGTGTAGGCCCTGCAGTAGAGCACGTTATCCAGCATCGCGTTTTGGTCCAAGTTAAATCTGTCTGCGATCTCACGAAGGCGATCGGGACGGCTGCTACGAGTTAAGGAATCTGTAGACGTGTTACAAACTCGAACTGCTGACCTAAATGCTATTAACTTCAGTAAATAATAGGAAATTCTTATCTAAGAAAAATGATATTTTATCAGAAGAAATAACCTGTATTTAATCTTCGTTTGTACGAAGAGTACGGATATCGATATTTTGATGATGTTAGCGAATCTATTGCGAGACTAGAAATTTTTGAATAAACAGGTTGAATGAGATATTTGACATTTCTAAACTGAGCAAATGAACTGTAATGGTTCTTTTTCAATTATAATCAAAGCATCATTCCTCGAGTCTCCTTTGAAGTCGTAGATAATTTCGTGAGAGATCAAGTGGAAAGTTCATTTCTGCGCACCTTTTTCCTTCTCTTTAACTGACTGATACATTCTTTTTTAAATATTGGAGTGGATTATCAAATGTAACATAGCTTGCTATGTATCATCGAAACAGTGTTTTAATTTTTCAAAGGATACAAAGTATTCTGAAAAAAAAAGTTTGAAAATGAGCATGTTAGTTGCTGTTGCTAGGAAATTCGACAGCAAACAGCGTTGAAAGACCTGGTAGTTTGAAGTATGATTAAAGTCGTGATTTTAGTAGAAAGTACCTCTGTATCAATAAAGATCACTTTTCCACCTGTATATCCATTAGCTCCAGGCAGCTGCGCTGTAACTGTTGAATTGTATGAAAAAGAGGTACATTAAACAAAAAGATACAAATGGAAGTCAATATCATATGCACACCTCATATTGTTTGGCCACAGAAAGAAAACTCTCTAAGGGAGGAGGGAGGAATTCGTGTATACTTAGTCTGGAGCCGATCAGCAATCTGTCAGCTTCTGGATTAGTAAATAAGAAAATGAGATATTTTATATAGAGACAATTTCATTTAACTCACCGCACAATGTGTGTGACAGCTGCGTTTTGCCAGTTCTAAATTCTTCAGAAGCAGAAAAAGAAAATAAACATCAGTTTCCAGTTTCCAAAATATTCCAATACATTTTGAGAAGCTAGAGAGTGCCAAATGTTATAGTAAAGTTGTGGTGATACTGTAATGTCTGTAAGTTGACATACCTCCAAAAACTTCAGTTATTGACATGCTCTCTATTCCTCCTGTTAAAGAGCATCATATTGATTACTTCAATATTTTATGTTTTCGTCAAAACAATGAAAGAAAAGTCAAATAAAAGCGAATTAAATGGCCGCTTACCTCCCAGAAGTTTGCTGTAAAGACAATAAAGATAGGTAATTTAGTCAACACGAGAGGCGCACTTCGAGAGGTGATAAAACTCGCATTGTAGGGGATAACCGTTTCCCATTAAAGACCCCCCTCCTTCACAGTGAGAGTGTCACCCATTTGTACACTTAAGTGTTTAGGGGCGATATGGACGATAATATCAAGAGAAGTTTTGGTCTCCTTCGCAGCCGTTTTTGTCTCGTCATGTAACGCTCAAATTGGGGAGGAGCGTTGTGTGACGAGACAAAACGGCTGCGAGGGAGACTAGAGAAGTTTTTGTCCAAGGAGAACAATCCTTAAAGTCTTTATACCCTTTAATCACCCAAGACCACCGTATCCCCCCCACCCCACCTTCATTTTTAGTAGCTGTTAGCAGGGTGAAAAAAAACTCTTACTCTAGCTCACTACTTCCAGTGGAAATCCTGAAAACCATTTTCCTCATGTCACTGTATATCAGAGCTGTAACGAAGCCGGCATTCTATAAACGTTATAATGTAATACAAGTTAGATTACACAAAGAAAGAAAGCCTCCTGTCCTTGCTTATCAAAGTCTCTAGTACTTAGTAAGTTATTTTTGCGTCCCACCGATTTTAGGCAGGTTATGGATTCGGTTTCGGTTCTATCAGTCTAGGACAGTGTAGGTTCTTTTTTATGGTACCGTGGTTGTGACCTGCTACTAATTATTTTTTCCTTTTGTGATGAATTTAAATTTTGCATACAAAAATTGCTTAATCAGGATTTAATGACTATGTTTGATAGGCCTGGCCCCAGTTGTTTAAAAGTTGGATAACGCCATCCGCTGGAAAGTGATTTATCTGCCGTGGATATCCAACAATATGAACAAAGGGGCCCTGAATTTTTTGGGTCATAAATCGGAAAGGAAAAACTTGCAGTTTGTTTTGACATAAGGACAAACACTAAGCAAATCAAACAGTACATATCACTTACAGCAAGCTTGGCAGCAGCTTCCTAAAAGAAAAAAGGAAGTTTCCTAATTATTACTTGTTGTTGTTGTTGTTGTTGTTGTTGAAGAATACGAAAGAGATAGTACTAATTCAATCAGTTCGATAGAAACTTCATAGTAAGAAACTCTAGTATATTAATATAGGTTTTGGAAAGTTCACTTGTCATAGAAATAAACCTCACCTTGATTTTCTCCATTTTAGCTTCGGATATTCCCTTTATTTGGCACATTTTTCTCCTTGTCGTCATCTGCACTCCCTGTACAAGTTCAAACCTTATAAGTTTCAGGCTTAAAAGAACGTCAAAAGACATAGGCGATGAAGTACTCTTTTACTCTTTTTTTCTGCGGATAGAGAGACTGTTGACCTGAATTAGGACTTTTTATTTTTATTTTATATTTACTTTTTATTTACGTCTAGTTACAGGCAAAATAACTTGGCTGAGGAAAGCATACCTACCCATGAAACGTAAGAAAAAGCACCGACCTTTTTCCCTACTAATGATCATGCGTACACACTATACCTTCCGTATCGTGATTTCAAAGTCTTTTTTTACAATTTTTAACAATTTAACCAGGCATTTGCCCGTAGCTAAACATACAAGCCTACCTTGATAGTGCATATCCCGGCGCTCTTCAACTTTTTTATATCTGCAACATTCTTTTCATTTCCAAACAAAATAGTTATCGTTAGCTTATTTCAGTACATCAATAGCAGGAATCCCTTTGACTAATTTCCTCTCCCGCAGGGGAGGGGAGGGCTACTTTGTTTGGGGGATGTAGAAGGTTGTAAACACCATTTATTTACTATAATCATAAGTACAACAAACACCTCCAGCCTCAATTGGCTATTAGCAGCCTGTTTTCAGATCTAATTTATAGTCTCCACTCAGTCTTTTTTCCATTTTCTAAAATAGGGCCGCTCACGAAACTTATTAAATGGTCTCCAATATGGAGGCTGTTTCGGTTTCCCCGTCAACTAATGTCCTGTCCCTTAATGCAATATTAAAAAGAGAGTTTTATGTATCCTTTTAATACATAATAAACACATGATTTGATTTGATTCGATTTGCCAGGAAGTGAATTCAAACCAGTGTTCTAAATTTCAATTTATACTTACAATTCCGTGGTTCTGTAAAAGGTCAATGTCTTGATAAAACGATTCCTGCATTTAAAAAGATCAGATAGTTTTGTTTGAGGCAATTCAACAGAATCAAAAATTTTTGTTTTATCAATTTACTTAGCTAATTAGTTAATTCAGAAATAACAATATATAGAACCATTTCCATCTGTTAGACGAAGTCTCAGGGATTAACAAAATGTATTCCAGTAGTTACAAAACAGTTTTTTTTTTCACTGAGAACTGGGTATTAGAGCAGAGAGCGACCATTTAGGATTTTCTTTTGTTCTTATATTTGACGTCTTTATCGTTTGACTATGATTTTGAATGCTCTTCCCTTATGGGGCTTTTCAGAGATAATCAAACAAATAATTCAAATTGAACATACGGTGGTTAAGAATCCCAACTCGTAGGAGGTGAACCAGTTGGCTATTTACAGGCGTGGGGGAGGATTTTAACTCGGGACTACCGAGAACAAATCCAGCTAGCGGTCAGGGCGAGGTGAGCTAAGTGATCATGACTACATGTTCTCTAACCACTCGGCGACTTATTAACTCTTTTTTCTAATTTTCAGAGTACAATACTTGAACTTTTCAGGTTTACACAACTTGTTACTCACTTAAATATAACCTCAGTTTAAGGCCTATGATCTGACTCTATCAAAGGTATGAAACCACAGAAACAAAGCTTTTATAAAATATCAAAATTGTATTATTGAAGCTTACCTCTTCTTGATCGCTTAATTCTTCCTCGACCACTTGGTCACCAGTAACAACATCCATCATATTGTAAACGTTTTAGCTGTCAATTAAACCTGTACATAAAAATTGCATACAGAGAATTTGTCCTTTGATGTCTTATTATCGGGATAAACAACGAGCTTATTTAAGCTAATTGGACTGGCGTAGAGAAAAAAGTAGCCTACTTTATTGGGTACGGTTACCGTACGTTTTTCGTTGGTAAAAGGTATGTGCGTGTGTTTCACATTCAAGTTAAGATCATTTGAAAGTAATATCTATGTTTTTGACAGACACAAATGATGTTTTCCTACCTTTTAAAAGCGACCCGAGCCAACAAAATAACTTTTTTCTGTTTTTATGTAGAGAAATACTGATATTTTCTCTTTTTTTTTTTTAGCGTAATTTTCCCGCGAATAGACACCCGCGCGCGGCTGCCGTGCACAGCAATTTTCCCGCCATTTTCGTCGTTGACCGGCAGTGTCACATGTTCAGCTGCATGTTGTGGGCAAGTGCATCCTGGATTACACGCCTTAGACAGGCTTTTAAAAGAAAGTAGAGGGATAAAATTAAAATTGTCCCGTTTAGTTTTGATGGAAGGAACGGTAACGGAAAACGAGTCCAGATTCCATGCCGTTCTCGAACTTCTCTTTTTTTTATCAGCATTGCGCGGTTCTTTCCATTTTTTTTTACCTGCCCACCCCGGTCGCCACTGGGACACTGTCTTCCGGTGAGATTAATTTGATCTTCAGGATCCAATGAATAATCGTACCAGGATTTGTTTAATCAATGCATGTACTAAAACTAGATAGGAATGTGCCTAGTCACTTAATCTAATTCCCAACCAACCACGCCTCGTCGCAACTCCTGTTTATCCTGATCAAGGCTGTCATTGATTGACTTTTTTCCAAGGTCATCAGCTAATCCTTTGCGAACTGTTTGTTTGGAAAGAACACTGGAGCTGACCGCGACGGATTACAACCTAATGAAGCCTTTACCTTGGCATTCGCAGCATAAGAAGAAAAAGGGTAATGTCAATCATATGTAACTCACACTCTGTTTACACTTGGTGCACAAACACTAGTGTCTGAATATCAGCGAAAATGGGATGCTGTTCGCACCTTTGCTTCATTTCGTCCTGCCCGACTCGACCCATTTTGAAACATGAGCGCAGGGGCTATGGGAACCGACCATTTCGTCATCACCTTGCACCACCGGCATTCATTTTTAATCTCTCCCCCAAACGTAATAACACTCAGTCATTTTGCTTTTAATTTAAAACATCGCGGTTATCCGACCAAATCATTTGTACGACCTCGGATGGGTGCATCAACGGGTTTCTTGGTACATTTATCTGTTTCGTCAGTCAATGTTATGATTGATGCTATAGCCCCATACTCCCACAGGTAGCCCAAGCTCAAAATATGAGCATCGGCGAGCATCGGCATTGTTGCGTAACATTCGAAATATAAGGATTTGTATGGGAAAAAAAACCTATCGTTTCTGTCCCTACGGAAATGAAAGGATTTCAATAAAAAACAGCTTACCTTACTTAAAATGTGTGTTACGTCTCTCTTGTGTGGTCCACAGGCCGATTTATAACCCTTTTATGGGTTTTTGTGTAAACGGTTTTCTCTACTTAGTTTAAGTAAGGTAAGCTGTTTTTTGTTACTGAAATCCTTTCATTTCGTAGGTTACAGAAACGATAGGTTTTTTTCCCATACAAATCCTTATATTTTGAATGTTACGCAACAATGCCGATGCTCGCCGATGCTCATATTTCGAGCTTGGGCTACCTGTGATACTCTATGACCTAGACCCTTTATCTAGAGAATGCGGTGAGGTAGTATCTTCGTCATAATCAAGGAAGTAAGCCTCTTATCCCCAAATCGGCGACGTTCCTTTAAAAAGAAAACAGATTTAGATAATACACTGATCTTGAATCAATAATTGACTATTTTCAAACCATTATGCTCCTGTCGGCGTTAAGGCGCACACGTCACGTCTAAGTAAAGGAAAAGCGCCAAGCTGCAAGTTAGCAATACTGGGTTTAAAGGCGTGCAAAATATCGTCTTAGTGAGGGGGGGAAAGAGGAAAAACCAACGGTTTACAATCAGAACCTAGGTTCCATTAGAGTAGGTTCCATTTACAGTAATCTACTTCCACCTCTAGTTTGTAATCTACCTAAAAACAACTGTTTTGTTTTGAAACCAAAACAGTTTCATCACAAAAAATCTTTAATCTAAAATGCGGAAACAGACGCCTTTTGTTCCCGTGTTAAAACTCGGGGGACAGGGTGTAGTTCTTTAATCAGTTTAGCCAGTGGCTAAACGGCGTTCAAAGTCACTCTCAATTTAGTCATTGATGGTATGATGTTTACAGAAAAGTCTCTGAATATTTTGAAAACAATTTCTTACACAATTAAGGCTACGTTCATGATATCCTATATAGCTTTTGCGCCGGCACGAAAGCCATACCGGATGGGGTTCCTGTTCACACATAAGAATGGCGAACTCGGCGCGATTTTCGTAACAGGGTCGTAACGGAGCGAAGCTGCGTCTTGCCGATCCGTGGAGAGTCACATAATGGATAGGTGTTTCAACTATATACCAGATAGCTTTCCGTGTCGGCACGACTGAATTTGTCGTGAATATATTCAGATGCGCGTCGTGGATAAATCACTCGCGGAGGTCTATAACCTTTATTAAAGAGGTGTATAAGTGTTTTCATAAGCAGCTTAATTTCTTTGCACATTATGTAAATCAAAATGTCAGTTGTCATTTACAGAGTTCTGAGCATCCCATGTTCCAATTAACATCCCAGATTCACACAATTTCGTAGGGGTTTAAGGAAATGTATTTTATTTTACTCCAACAAGAAATTCAAAACTAACTCTTACGATAACCGGAAAAAGCACGGAGACGTATAAGCGGAAATTAGGGCTTGTAACCGAAAAACCATTTCTGTTAACAAAATAGATAGGCTTATAACCAAGATGGGTGGAAATGGGCTTAAATTGAAAGCGCGCGAAATTGCGGTTTCTGTTATTTAACACGAGATACTCCATACCTGAGGTCAGATAGTAGAGCGCGGGCGAAAAATTGACGAGGAAAAAAAACCAAGGGGACTAGAGAGGGAAAAGGATAGGGAATAAGAATGTTTACAGGAGTTCCCTCGCTTACGCCTCACTCTCCCCGCGTACGATTTCGCAGCGCTGTTGTATTTCTATTTACATCAAATGTATTAACGACGAAAGCGAGTGGACTCTCACGACTACACATGATGTTTGACTTTATTTCCATCTCCAACATGTTCTTTGAACGTGTAATGTTAAAGGGAAACGGACAAAAAAACCTGCCACTTGTTTTGCAACATTCTTTCAAAACAAGTTGAAAACGATGTTGCGCGTCTGACCACCCACGAATTATTCCTGTCGAGCGACAAATCAGGTTGTTGCACGTTACAAAAAGAATTGATGCAAAACTGAATAGACAGTAGTTTTACAGATCTAAATTTTGCAACAAAATCTGTACATGATTCCCAAGAAAAACTTGTTTTGCAGCAAGTGACAGTGTCAGTCGTAATTTTATTCAAACAGAAGTCGGTATCCTCGCAGCTTGCAACAACCTGATTTTCCGATTCGTGGAAAGTAAACACTCAACTCTTTTTGCAGCAAACGTAGCAACACAAGTTCAACACAAGTTGCACATTTTTTGTCCGTTTTACCGTACCTTTGCCCCGGGGGGTACTTTAGGAATTTCTGGGTGGGGATGTGCCGCTGGGACCATGTAACCCTTAACCTACACTAGAGCTAGTTCAGTTGAATTTTGCTACCCTATACTAGAGTAAACTCCCCAAATCCCCCCTATTCTAGAGTAGCTGTTTCCCTAGTCTAGATAAAATCTTCAACCAACTGATCAGTTTCCTGAAAAATGATACCCTATTCTAGACCCAAACGCTCTGATTTATATACCCTATCCTAGAGTAAACTGCTTGAAAACCATACCCTTCACAGCGGCACATACCTATATAGCCCACATATGGCAGTACCCCCCTTCCCGGGACCTTTGCCTGTTTAAATATTTTGTCACTTCTCTGGCTTATCCAGTCATAACTTATACAAAAGATAACAGCTGTGGTTATGTGAGCAAAACAACTTTCAAATAATGATTTTTGTCACTGTTATTTTTTCTGGCCAGTTAACCAGAAGTTCTAAGAAATGTATTAAAAGGAAACAAATGAGTGGACTGAAGTCATGCTTTGACCAAAATTTTCACATAGCAAAATGTTTCACCAGAAAGAAAACAGGAGTACTATTTTTGGAATCTGAATAACAACTACGATTCACTTTTGTGAACATAATTTTCAAATTTTTTATGTAGCATATCTGTTAGCTTTGTAACTTCACCCCTTTTTATTCAGTAGAGTTCATTAGCTCTGTAA
>CALNXK010000124.1:580000-747500 GCA_942486035.1 Porites lobata
CGTCATAGCTAACCCTGTATAAATGTGTCGTTAATGTTTGTATTCAGTGGTAATTTTAAATTCGAAACTGGACTATTGTCAAGTCCACAAAAACATACAGATGAACCTCTCCACAACGGCCACCTTGGGGACAGAATAAAGTGGCCATTGTAGAGAGGTGACTGTTGTAGAGAGGTTTAAAAAAGAGTGAATGTATGGACTGTCTGCCCAAAAAAGCAGCCGTTGTAGAGAGGTGGCTGTTGTGGGGAGGGGGGGCGTGAGTGGAGGTGCCACTGTATATCAAAGGCGTCTGACGGGCTTCATAACCATTCCAGTCTATTAACTATGCTTTTATATCTAAATCAACTTACCTTGCCTCCTTTGTTCATTGCTTGGCAGAGATAGTCATACAATACATCTGGAGGAACTGGCACTACTCCTTCAACCTTTTAAAAAACAACAACAACAGACATTCCAAAGCAGGGTTCATTCTAGAGAATAGCACTGCAGAATTTTTGCATTGTTAAAAATAATGCCACACAAATTTTATACCAGTGTGGCAAATAGTGAGCGCAAAATTACAATTTTCCATATCACATTTGAATTTATTCAAGAATTTGAAACACCACCATACGGTCCAGGCTTTGTTACCATCTTGCCTTTTGCTATTTTTTTTTGGCCATGCTCTACAGCTTGCGCGAGTCACATCTGAGTTTAAAATGTCAATAACATTGAGACAACAAGTGCACATGTGACACTATTACCCAGCCTTTTCAACGGTTATCAAGATCAGGGATTAAAACACTTCCCATCCAGTAGTCCGGTACAAGTAGATTTCCTTGCTGGGCAAGTAATTTGTAAAGCTTACTTGCCCAATAAGCAAGGGTCTAGGCAGGTTATGCTCTAAGAAGATCATTAACTTAGATGAGCAAGAAGTGACCCTGGGCAAGCAACATTTGGGAACTACTTGCCCAAAAAACAATCTGAAATTCTAATTATTTTTTGAGCTCTGAAAGACGGCCATGAAACAAATGGCCTTCTTCAGTGAAAATGTTACTAAACTGCTGCTGCTTGACTGTAATCACCTTAACAGCAGCCTTTTGATTGCGTGCAAAGCTAAGTCGTGATACTGTTACTCCATTCTTGCTGTCGGCTTTCTTCCATTCTTGGCAATTGATGATTTGGCAAAGCTTTGCCCACTGCTGCAATTAAACAAAGACAAGTCTATGTGGCCAGAACTTGACAAAATCTCCTTTATGTCATAAAATAAGAGAGAGCATTCTCTTTTATCTACATTCTAATAACTATTAATTATTAGCTCTGCCAATTCTTTTTTTTTTATTTATAATGTATTTATAGATAATCACATTAAATAATTACATTTACAATACTACAAAAAAAAAACCACGTCAACAATAGACATTAACCCATTCGCTCCTGGAGATTTTGCCGAAAAACGCGTTTTGAAGCTAGTCGAGTGGTTTTCTGGTCACTGTAGTGCTATAAAGAGCTAAAACTTACCACAAACCGGTTTACAGGTCGTACACTTGGCAGCCTTCTGATCCAGATGCAAAATATCAGCTTGCGAAGTTCGGGCATGCGCAGAAAGCAAAATTTCGACATAGTTTTTGGGTTTAAAAGTGACACAGCAGTCTTGACTTTTACTTTTCGCTTTCTCTCCTCCCTTCTTTTTTTGCTTTTCTTGCCTCATTTTTTTTTTCTCTTGCTGGGCATTTAGTAGGCTTCATTTTGGTGGGAAGAGTTTTTAGGAAAGCTTTTAGGATCTTAGGATTAGGTGAAAGGAAAGGTAGGTGGGTAATGGAACAAGATTTTCATGGAGATTTTCAGGTCCTTGTCACGTGGTTTTTTGATTCTTTCTCCGGTGTCCTTGACTGAATTGTGCTCATTCTGGTATGGTTTGAAAGATCTCTTCACTCTGCACAAGTTAGCGAAGAAAGTTGTCCTTGACCGTTAAAACTGATGACGTCACAAAGGGTAGAAAGGACCTGGATCCGCACGGGCGGTTACGGGCAGTTCAGGGGCGAATGGGTTAACAGAGTAAAGCAAAATTAATTGTTAAATTATTACAGGGCTAAAAGAAAGCTCTGCCAATTCTTGGCAGGGTATCTGCAAAAGAATGAAGCTAATTGATGCAGGCCTGTAACAGTTCCCTTCCCGACTGAGAGAGCTAGGTGTCACACATCCAGGGTCTATGTACCCTACTCTTTTTTTGAACAGCAGTGTGGGATCTGCTTCAAATGATTCAGTCATTGATAAGAAAGGATGAAAGAGACTAATGTCATTGAACAGCCAGTCATGGGATCATCTGAGCTGACACAGGCCTTCGATCACAGCCAGAATGATCTTTCCAGAAATGGGCAATTCCAGAAAATATCCATACCCAACCACGGACGGCTTCCATGTTTTATCCCCCCCTTGCCTTCGGAAATTCCAAAATGCGTTACCCCCCCATGCCCTCAGAATTCCATAATCGTGAACCCCCCCTCCCCTTCAGAATTTCCGTTTTTTTGGAAGTACATTTTCAACTTAGCAACGCCTATATGAACAAACGAACATGACTTTATGCCTCCTCAAGGCTGTGATCTAGCGGTGCCAGGCGACAAGCTTTCAGACTCTAACCTACCGAATTTGGCAATAAAAATAAACACCACTAACGGCAATTTTACTCCTCTTTGTTTTCTTGTGCTGTTTTGACGTTTACAAAGCAAAATAGCTCAAATTCAGACCGTTAAAATCTTTCAGTGGTCAAATATACCGTCGGGGTGACCCGAAAACACTGACCCCGGGTCCATGGACCCCCCTACGGACCGGGTCCATGGACTACCTTGCGGACCGGTCAGCGGACCCCCTCTACGGACCCCCTTTAAAACGCATTAAAAAATAAAAATAAACATTTGACTTTTAAACATATTAAACTGACCGTGTGCATGTCGTGTCGGCGAAAATTCGAACGCTGACTTAGACTTCCGCAGAATTAATACAGATCTGTAATATTTTGTAAATATTGCGAGGATCGGTCGAACTTCGTTCGTGTTGTTTGTGTCATTTGTGCCTCCGCCATTTTGCTCGGCCTAGTCTCCCACGTTCGCAATCACGAACTCGACCCAGGCTTCACGAAAAACCACGCGACTTCTCTCCTGCGCCATGGCTGCACGGTAAGATTCTTGAATATTAATCACCTTTATCCTTTTGTTTATACAATATAAGCTTATTCAGCTGACTACCTTTGTATTTTAATTTGTTAAAAAAATGCTATGTACAATGAATAATTCTCCCGCGTTCCAACAAACAATTGTCATGTAATCACAATTAAAATCAAACATTAAAAAATCCGAAAGTAGGTAATTCGCTGCTCTATTTTACTGATTTTAAAATCGGATATTTGTGGCTAACCAGTGCATCGTTTAAAATCAACTCACCTCATCACTTGATATTTCAAAACATCCGCCTTTTCTCCTAAAAGGAATAAATATATGTTTGCAATCGGTTCTAGGTGTAAATAAATGCAGATGGCCAAAAAAAACAAAAGGACAAAGGTGATTAATATTCAAGAATCTTACCGTGCAGCCATGGCGCAGGAGAGAAGTCGCGTGGTTTTTCGTGAAGCCTGGGTCGAGTTCGTGATTGCGAACGGGAGACTAGGCCGAGCAAAATGGCGGAGGCACAAATGACACAAACAACACGAACGAAGTTCGACCGATCCTCGCAATATTTACAAAATATTACAGATCTGTATTATTCTTATGGAAGTCTAAGTCAGCGTCAATTTTCGCCGACACGACATGCACACGGTCAGTTTAATATGTTTAAAAGTCAAATGTTTATTTTTATTTTTTAATGCGTTTTAAAGGGGGTCCGTAGAGGGGGTCCGTAGAGGGGGTCCGCTGACCGGTCCGCAAGGTAGTCCATGGACCCGGTCCGTAGGGGGGCCCATGGACCCGGGGTCAGTGTTTTCGGGTCACCCATACCGTCGAGGCGTGTTGCGTCCTTTTATACGTCATGTAGTGTGCACGAAAAGTGTTCTAATCTGACAGGCGTTCCTTGGAAGCCAGGGACTGGTGCGATTTTTTTTTACTGTTCATCGGACTGGAGTAACAAGAAACTTGCAAGCAGTAAGATACATATTCCGTTTTTTTTTTCATGTGACAAGAAATTCATCAAGGTTAATGTGAAACCCACGTTTTACTGTTCACTTCTATAACTTATGAGCGTAAACACGTGTCTGATCTATCGATGCTTGTCTTCTGCTTCCGCGGTCATACGTTCGTGGTTTATTTACGAACTACCAAAGTCCACAACAATAGCGTTTTCAAGGAACTCACTCTACACTTTCTACTCCAGAAATCCCACCTGTGGAATTCCGCCATGCCTTCGGATTTCCAATCGCAAATACCCCCCATGCCCTCAGAATTCCATAATCGTGAACCCCCCCTCCCCTTCGGAAATCCTAAAAACCGTCCGTGGTATGGTATGGATATTTTCTGGAATCGCCCAATTTATGACCGTGGTTAGTGGTCTGGCTGGGGTTTGAACCCATGACCACCCACTTGGCAGGCCAGCACTGTTCCAAATGAGCGAACCAGGTGGGTTTTCTTGGGTATGACCGGGTATGGGTTATCCTGCACACCATTGAGCCCGAGTCTCATTTCCCATTTGTTTGTTTTTATCACATTTTGACATCATCTGTGATCTATAACAATGGGGAGTTTAAGATGTCACTACGACGAGGAAAATGAGAATGTGAAAAAAGTAATAGGTTCAGGGAAGCAAAACAACAACTTGCATGTGCATCACGCTTTTTTGTACTATTCTTGGCCGTCACTGCATGACTACGGCATGAATTGAAAAACGTATGACAGCGAATTCCTCTTTCTCTCTTTAAACTTGAATAGCTTTCTTAAGAATTAACTCCAGGAAAGTTTGCCTACATTGGACAAAGTGAGGGAGTTGGGATAATCCCACTGAAGTTTCATAGAATGCACAGTCACATTTTGAGTGATGTTTTTGCCATCGTCGCCATTGTGGCATCTTAAACTCATTAATATTTACTAAACAAAGTGAAAAAAAAAAAAGGACTCTAATTTTGTTAAATAGACTAATTTGGAAAATAATATTGTTACATTTTCATTAATATTCTTAATAAAACAAGTATTTTCTCCATAGCTATGTGGCTCATAGTTTGTAATGGATTCAAATTCTAATAGAAGCACAGTTATTATCTTTGTCCCGAAAAAATCTATTTTTTTGACAATAAACCAGTTCTGTTAGTGGGTTTTAACTGCCATGTGGAATGGTCTGTGTGCTGATTCTTTAAAATGTGTAGGAAATTAATTTTAACAAGGCCAACGTAATGTGAACTTACTTTCATTCTTTGCAGGGGATCTAACGATATGCTTTCCTGTGGCTCATCAACTTCCTTTTTGTTTCCACCTCTGGACTGAATAGCATACAAAAAAACAAAAAATTTTATCAACATTTGACCATAAGTATTAAAAATTCAACTATACACTTGTTGAGGTCAGTGGACTGGCAAAATGGCAGACCACTGATTCCAGCCCCAACAGGAAAATTTTATGTTAAGCAATTGAATATCAATATATATACCGTAAAAACTCGTGTATAAGCCGCACCCCCAACTTTCAAGCATGATTTTGAAAAAAAACAAAAAAACAAAAATGCGCTTTTGTAAAAAAGGTGATCGTTTGTTCGCGCATCAAAATGTTCACAAATAAACTTGAGGAAAGACAACAGTTCTCTTCATTGCTAAAGCCCACAGTTGAAATGAAAATGGAACGATGGAACGAAAATAAAGCGCTGGAGAATGCTACAAAACGATTGCTTAGTAACCACGCGGAAACGTTCGCTTTCGCATCAGCTGTGCGTGGATATCATGTTATAAAGACGTATGGAAACCATCGATCGGGGAAAAGCTTGTTGCTAAACGAGAGTTTAACAACCCAATGGACAAACACGCCGTGAAAGTAGTGAAGGACGACGAAACGGTCGGCCATTTGCCTCGCGAATTCTCTCGAATAACGTGGTATTTTCTTGCACGTAGTGGGGAAATCAGCGTTGAGGTGATTGGTCGCAGACGACACTGTAAGCAGCTGTGCGGAGGAATGGAGATTCCGTGCCAGTTAGAGTTTAACTGTTCAAACAAAGCGCAGATGAAACGCTTAAAAGAACTACTGGCTAGCAAGATTCAGGTATAGAACCTGCAGATGCAAACAAACGGCTCCTTTAGGAGCCACCACTTCTACTGAAAGCAATGATCAACGACAGGTTTCAATATGTTTAATCTTTATTTACTGAAGGTTTTCAGTTCAATTTGTGACCCCTACAAGCCAGTTTACTCCCTTTGAGAGCAATGGTCTCGTGTATAAGCCGCAACCGCGATTTTTGACTCAAAATTTCGGCAAAAAGGTGCGGCTTATACACGAGCTTTTACGGTATAAAAATGTTCTTAGGATTTGAATGAAAATAACTCCACTCAGAATATCTTGCTTTTTGTTGATAATTTACAGATAGTCTTAGGCCTAGTTCAAACATCGATTTTTTCATGTACTGAACTTCATACCTTGTATTTAGGTTGATTAAAATGACACAAATTCAATGGCTGATTCAGACATTTATGCATTAGGTTCGGCACAAGGGAAGTTCCGACATTTGAAATGAAGTAGACTTAATCAATTCAAACTTCGATCTCTTCATGTCAATACCAAGATGTTGTTTTGCTCACTAAACTGATTGCATTCGGACATTTATTTGTTGTTTATGACATAATAAAACATTTTTGCTTAAGGTCCCTTGTAATATGGTTTATAAGGAGGTCACATACTCACTCTTCTGTTTAGCCTCTGTCTGACACTTTTTCTCCCCCTTTCAAATTTATCTTGATTCCCTGTTTGAGATTCTGTTGAAGCATTTAACACTTCCATCCAGCTAAGTTTCTCATCCATAGTTTCTGGAAAATAGACAATATGCCAGCTGAAATACTATTATAATGCTGTCAGGCTAAGCCAATACTACAGTAGCTTTATGTTTAACAGAATATTTTCCAGAAATTACAATTCATAGAAATAAAGAGATCAGGAAGCTCTAATTTGAAATTTTAAGGTGTCTATATTTAATAGGATGCACGAGGAGAACCTACTTTTTGGCATGGCTGTGCTCTAGCAGCAGTTCATGACCTAAGCACTTTACTTTTGCCGTTGGTTACTAGGAAATCTTAGTTTTTCCTTAAAAATTATGTCACAGTTGGCCTCCAAACACATACAACACAGAGAGGAAGCTGACCCCATTCTCACTGGTTTTAGTTAAAAAGAAGAGAAATCTCAGAGACATCTTCAGGGCTTGAGAATCCAGCTTACTAGTCAAGAGTAGAAGGGCCAATGACAGGTTTAAGTTTAATGTGTTTAAATATAATTAAGGCGAGGTTAAACACGAGACAATGTTGGCCAGCAGGTCTCCACCACTAATTGAATGTGCGGCAGTCTTGGGGTTTAGCAGGGCCCTAGTGATTTTATAGCCCTTTCGCAGGAGTCAATCATTTTGCTCATGTTGCTTTTGCATGCAGTAGTTGTAGTTGTTTTTTGTCCCCAACCCTCCCTCCTCTCTGGATGCTATTTTTGGTAAGTATCTGCACCTTTTTCCACTAAGGTTCTCAGTGTGACGGTGCCTGGTGGGTGCCCCTCTCAGGGTTGTCATCGTTACCTTCTAGGATCACTTGCAGCCCCCTTCTGTTTCATCAGGCACCTTCTCCACACCCATCTATTATTGATGGGTTTAAATGACAGCATTGACAACACCTTCCTTAAATGTTTGTCATTTAGTAACTTACAAGGGTTAATACAATCCACTTTTTGTTGAAAATAAACTTTTACTAGGGGTGATATGCTTGTATAGCAAGTTTCAAGTTCTTGCAAGTTCATGACTTAAATGCTTGTATTTTCCTGCCTTTTAAAAACCCCTACATTCTTACACTGAAATATATTATATTCACTTAACAATTATTGGGCAATAGGTGGTGAACAGTATAGTTTAATTTTGTTAATAACTCACCACAGCTAATGTAGTATGTTCTCCTGGCAAAGTTGTCAAATACTGGTCCTAGAGCAAAGCAGTTTGGCTTCTTTTTCCTCTCTCCTTCTTCAAGCTCACGTGCAGCATCTGGAAAAAAATAAAGACTGAGCTTTAAACAATGACTTGTTGTTTTTCAGATAAAATGATTTTCAACTCACTAATAAAATTGAAGTATTTCAAGGGCTGAGGAAAAGGGATAGAACTGAAAACCAAAAAAAAAGCGACAAACATAAACAAATCTTGACCATAGTATCCACCAACTCAATAAGTCAGGTCATCATGTCAAAACCAGCCGAGAAAAAGTTCCAAGCCCTTCACTATTCTATTGCTTGTTTGAGTTTAACCCTTTTCTTCCCAGAGTTAATAAATGCAAACATGTAATATGGTTTTTCCAGTAATCTGTGGACAAATTCTTGGGAAGTTCATCTTATTATCGTTAACTTGTGCTTTGTGTACTTATTTATCAATAAATTATCAATTATCAATTGTCTCCCAAGAGCCATAATTATTATGTCTGTTGGCAGCCACTACAGAGATAAATTTCCTGTTTAAATCAAAACAGAGCTCATTCAAAGCTACAGTCGAACTAGCCTGCGTAGCAGGCGCTAGGAAATAAATGGGCGCAAGAAAAAACGCGTGCGTGTCCTAGCGGCTACATTTCCTAGCGCCTCCTACGCAGGCTACAGTCAAACCTCCATGTGTAACCACCCCTAGAATGCAACCACCTATCCAAAACACCAAAATTTTCCCAGTCACATTACTATCATGGATTTTAATTGAACTTCTCAAAACCTAAGACCTCTTGTAAGCAACCACAACCACTTTTTGGAGAAACGTTTCTTTAAAATATTCAATAATGTTTTTAACCTCTTGTAAGCAACCACTGGTCTGATACATTCTATATTCCCTGTATGTACCATGCTACTCAGAGTATACAAAGAACATTTTTAATAGTGACAACCAGGAGCTTAACATATTGTAAGTTAAAAATTGCATGCAGCAAATTCTCCTTCAAAAAGTATATGTCTTTACTGAAAGCCTTTTAAGGATTGAAAAATAATTGTGATCAACGAGAACATCGATGTCTGAATCATAGGGAATGACATCACCATCTCGCATCGCTCCTAGGAGACTACCATATGCCAAGATATACTCTATATTGTTTTGTTTCGAAATTTGAATCGAGTGTTGCAATATTTCATAAAAATCCTTCCTCTTAGGATTTTTAGGGTAGCCTAATTCACCATATTTGGATGGGTCTAGTTTGCCATTTGCTGAATCCATCACATCGCTCATAGTGTAAGTTCCTATATGCTTATACGACGAAGTTGAATTTGCTATAGTCCCATAGAGTTTTAAGGTCTGTTTCAAAGATCCCGTGTGGTTTGACTGTTTTAAGCAACTACCTCCCATGCCTGACCACTAAATTTAATGTTTTGGGTAGTCACTTCTGGGAGGTCCAACTGTATTCAGATGTCAAGGATTGAAACTGTTAGTTTTTTATTCCTAATATCCACAAACTCTTACAAGTTGAATCCAACTCTATTCTTCCAGCAGGTTGGTCAAGAGCAATATCATCCATTTTTCTAAAATAGTAGAAACATTTACCAGTTAGTGGTTTTACAACATAACCAAAAGAGAAAACCTTTTATGAATTTGCTACCAGATAGTAGGGGAATGATTCATTTGTTATCATCTGTGCATCCATAGTGTGTGCAAATCATTCTTGGCAAAGTCTTTTCAGTTAAAAAAAAACCTTTTTCTAGAATGAGAAGTTCTCTGTCTCCAAGGTGGACGGTAAGACCATTTTTATGTTATCTAAAACTACTTTGGGGCAGAAGAAGTTTTGAGCCACATGAATTTTTTTAAGTTAACATCTGTCTTGCATTTTTAGGCCAGTGCATGATGTTTTTTAAGGGTTACTTGGCATGCAAGCATGAACTTTTTTTTCATCTTATTTTAATTTCCCTTATGGTTAATTCGAAAACTCGGTTAACTCAAATTCCCCACTAACTTGAACTAAGTTTCATTTCCCTTAGTCAAAAATTCACTGAAATTTACCTTATAACTCGAATTCTGCTCCACTTGGATGCCATCCCATTAGCTTTTTGTATAGTCGGTAACAACACTTAAACTAACACTGGTCAACACTACATCAAATTATTTGATTTTAATTGGTCCGACGAACAGATCACATTTCCTCATGAAAAATGCCTATATTAAATCATGCTGCCGTTTCTGATAAAATAAGTTAAATTTACACTTCACTATACCCCAAAGTGCTGAAAAATCAGAAACTACAAATTTTTAATATGGCAGATTGAATTTTGCAATTGACCCTATCAACTTGAACCCTTGCTAACTCCAACTTCATTTCCCTTCAGAGTGTGGGTTACCAGGGTTCTAATGTAGTTTTTTTGTACTCCCTCCCCCTACAAAAGTTGTCTAATGGTCTGTCCCTGAATTAGAGTGATTAACACTATATGTGGAGGGTGCTTCCTCAGACCTCCTCAGAGGGCAAAACCTGCAGGGGCAAAATTTGTTTAGTGTATAAAATAAGCTTTTAAATTTCAAAACTAGCTGTTTGATAAAAATACCTGCCAGCATGAATATTATTTTCAATGCAAACTCCATGAATAATGGAACAAAAGCTTTACAACAACAAAGACAGTAGGAGAGCAGCGCCAGTGGTCCAAAGTCCGCTAAAGATAAGCTAACTGTTAGCCAACTAAATAGGATGGCCGAGCCACGCATGCAGCCGGTTCTCTCACGCGTTTATCACGTTGACATGAATATTAATAACGTTGTCTTCGAGATAATTGCTGTAAACTTTCAAGATTCGTTAAATATTAATACTTGTTTTCAGCAAAGCTTATTATGTAGTCTATGATACCTGTAGTAAGACCAGAATGTTCCCTGTGAACCTCTTACAAGTTGACACCATCGCTTTCTCCAGTTTGTCTGTCCAAGCACTGCTTGTCCACTTTCCTTTACAGCCCAGCCTTCTTTTACAACAAATTTCCCTTCCATGAGGTATTCGAATAATAAATCGAATTGAGCCTTAGGAGCTAGAAAAGTGATTGTACGAAAATACGGGCTGGTTGGAAAATAATTCCAACTTGCTTTTTGTCGGCCATTTTGAATTTTACCCACAAATCTTATCTGCTTTGCCCCTTGAGTGGGGTGGGCAAGGGGCCCTTGGGCCGGGAATACTTGGTAGTGCGAAGCATCAACAAATCTTTCAGAAGTTTCGTTTTCAGCATTTTCCAGGGTTGAGGCCCTGCCAGGGGGGTCTCCCATGTCGCTCGTCTGAATTTTAAAACGTCTCGTGTCGGTGTTTATTAATGCTTCACGTCGCTGTCGGAAATTGAACGAAAATTCCTTGTCTTTGTCGGAATTTTAGAAAAGGGGGATAGCGATGCGTTGTAAAGACACCATTACAGTTGTGCAATTTCTCAGTTAACCTTTCGCGTATAGAACACCTATACATCGCCATTCACAATTAAGGGTGTGTTCCTTTCGGTGAATCCAAAAACGGATTTTCGATCTTAAAACGGATTTCGCGTTCCTTTCGGCAAATCCAAATTCGGATTTTTGATCTAGCCAAAGAATCCGAATCAAGATTAACGGATTAGTGATCTACGCTGTTTCTTTCACAGTGGATTCGAAATTAGTCAGATGATCCAGCTTTATTTCCAGTTGAAGTATTCCCGTAGAGTTTTCTAACTGCTGCCATTTGCCGTAAAACATCTGAAAACACTAGAAGATTGTTTATAGTGGTACAGCAAAATATCCATGTGCTGACCATTTGTCGCTAAAGATTGCTTAAAAACACAAATAAGTAAAAGGGACAAATAACTGCTATCTTTCTACAAACTCGCTTGTGGACGCGATAGGCACTCGATCATGTTTCTTAAAAAACCGAGCTACGAAACTGGATCAAACTGAGCCGACAACCTTCAGTAAATTTTCAACCCTAACGCGCTCCTTTCTTGATCTGTTTATGTTCCATATCGTCGTTATTCGAACTGCCGACCACAAAATTCTGCGCGGTATAATCGCATAATTTGTCAAACAGTAGAAAACATGTCATTTCTTGAGAGGCTCAGGCTGTCATGCATATTGCACGCGTTTGCGAAAGGTTACCAAGGTCACAAATCCAATTTCGGATTTCACGCTCCTTTCAACCGCGAAATCCGGCAAATCTCGGATCTTAAATCTGTTTTTGGATTCGCTTAAAGGAACACTGTCAACACATCCTAAGTGATCCACGTTCAACATTTTAAGACTAACTGACCTGATAAATCGTACGTGAAGGCCGGTTAACGGTGGTCTACTCTGTGAGAGTGGTTGGAAGGTCGGTGGTTAAGTTACCTGGGGCCCGTTTCTCGAAAGTCCCGGTAACTTTACGGGCCCGAAAACAAATATTCAAATCGAAATATAAAGAATAAGAGCGCGGGTCCTGGCTAGCAAACTACTCCATTTTGTTTCATTAACTGACAGTTTTATCATGTTGGATGCAAAACTATTGAAACCTCGATCTTTAATGCAAACGGAGACAGCTTACCGGGCCCGTTAATTATCGGGACTTTCGAGAAACGGGCCCCTGGTCCCTAGTCTCTCCACCGTCGTCACCGTCCGACAGAGGTGGACAAGGATGTGAGAAGTTCAGGAACAAGCAAAGTATTCACCATTTTCACACAGACCATAATGCACCTTGTTTACCCCCCAAAACTTTGCATAACCATTGTTTTCGATTTCTCTTGGGACGACTGTAATGTCCTGGAGAATTTGGAAACAATGGTTATGCAAAATTCTGAGGGGGAAACAAGGTGCATTATGGTCTATATGAAAGTAGTGAGTACAAGAGATGTAAAGCGTGCGTAAAATTAAACTATTTGGCGGACAACCTAGTTCCAAGGTCCCCCAGGAGTTGTACAGGGTTGCGTAAATGAAGACGGGCCAACGCGACGCGCTCAGGAGGGTCTACTGAAACTCCCTGATGAGAGACAATCTCTGAAGCGCAAGGAAAATTGACGAAAATTACTTCTTCTTGGCATTCAGACTGGTGATAAATTAGCCAAACCACCGTTCTTTGTCGCATATTCTCGGCTTTGCCGTCACTGTCGCAATTTGGCCGAGGGAGGTTGTCCCTTGTCGCGATTTCATTTTAGGCTCCGTCGCTACTTTTTGGGTCATGTCGCTTGTCGGAATTTACCCTGGCAGGGCCTCTTGCATGAGTTAACTGATTTTAATTCTGTATTTGACAGGTGATAAGGATGTTTAGGATGTTTGCATATTTAAATTTTCATCACTTCGCATTTCTGAGTATTAAATTTCGTGTTTGCGCTTTCTAAACTCAGCGGACCCAACCATCTCGGAGCCTGAAACAGGCTTACATTTTAATAGAAGAAGTAACAACATTTGGCATGTCGTTTACGCAGACTAAGAACAAGGTGGACTTGAGGATTGTTCCCTTGGGAACACCAGATGTCACTGGGGACCAATTCGAGAACGTTTCACGCGTATTGTGACTCTCTGTTGTCTATTTTTTAGAAAGTTTCTAGACCATAGCAACAAAGGGCTGTCAATACCGTGTCGCGGGACGCTCGTGGTGCACGCTGTCAAATGCTTTTGATAGATCTAAAAAAAATAACGTCTGTTGCTTTCGAGCTAGTTACGTCACAGTAAGGGACTGGGATTATAAAGAAAAATAAGAGACTTTTCGCGGTCTAAAGAGAGGGGAACCACCATATAATCACCATCACCATAAGAAAACTGTGCTAATGAGGGGGCTAACTGCTGACTCACTACGGGGCGAAACCGCTGGTTGTCAGCAGTAGTCCAGAGACAGACACAGACATAGACACATACCACGAGGAGCACAGGATCCCAACTCACAGAAACCGGAACTCGTTACTCTCATGAAAAAAAAAAAAAAAAAAATTCGGTCGAAAAAATACAAAAGAACCATGATATTAAAAGGAAAAATTTGAAATATTTACAAACTGCCAGAATAATTATTTTTTACATACAAAAAATTACAATGATACATTGTGTAAAAGGATCTAAAAATATAAAATACAAGTATCAATTAAAAATTATTGACACATTGGTAATTTATAATGAGCAAAAAAGGCATTTACAATTGTCGTCGAGGGAAAGTTTCAATTTGGATAAATGTTCAGAGGCGGGGGCATACACCCAAAGCGTGAAATGTGAGTAAGAAAAATAAAACAAAAATAGAAACGTTTCAGGTTCAGTTGTTTATCTTCTTTTTGCGCGTTGAACCCAATTCACACCCTTTTTGTTACTTTGTTTGAAATTAATAACGCCTCTTATATCTTTTTATAGCCAGAAAATTCCAACATTTGATAAACAATATCGCTATTGTCTTAGTAATTATCAGCCCCAGTCTATACGGCCGCGCTATCAATACACAGGTATCACGCACTCGGCAACTCGAGGTAAGCTGTAGCTCGGTGGGGTTTCGTAAGTTCCAAAGGCCGGCGCGACTCGACGCGAGGTTGTTCGCTCTGTCGAAGTCTTTTTGGTAAAATATCTTGGGTCTCTCAGGTAAATACAGACGACTTATGCTGATAATTTTTGTTTGGGGGCGATTTGATTCTCGTGTTTGCCAACTTAGGGCGGGTTATGAACTTCGTTTTGTTGTTTTCGACACGCTTAGGAAACATGGCGACGTGGTGAATTCTGTCAGTGAATGAACGAAGTTGCTTGTTTACGGAGAGTGGTAGCGCTAGTTCCATAAGTTTTCGAAGGCGTACTGTACGAGAAAAATGAAAGCAAATGGTGGTTTTAACGCTTCTGGCAAAGACAGAAAGCGGAAGCTTTTAAATGAACATAGCGACGAGCAAGATAGGTAAGTTTAAGCGCTAATTCCGTTTTCCTCAAACTATAAATAACGTTAAGGTGTCACTTCAGTAATTTAAGTTCACACTGCTTTCTCAAGCACGCAATTATAGTATTCATTATTCAAGAA
This sequence comes from Porites lobata, assembly GCA_942486035.1. NCBI lineage: Eukaryota > Metazoa > Cnidaria > Anthozoa > Scleractinia > Poritidae > Porites > Porites lobata. The sequence continues at coordinate 595,083 of CALNXK010000124.1, forward strand.
GCGTTTAAGGTCGTGCTAGACCAGTTTAAATCCAGCAAGCACTTCCTAAAGTCCTTGGAACTTTTCAATGGAACGGCTGCGCGCTACCGAACTCCTGCTATATTTCCTGCGTACGTGTATTTATAGATGTCCGCCCGAGAATATGAACTTTCCTGAATATGAGAACTTGCTGCTGGGGCTTGCCGTCATTTGTGGCAGCTGACAAAGTTGTTAGTATTTTAGTCGGGCAAACGTTGAATGGTGGAAGTTCTTTTAGCTGTGAAATATTTAATACGCTCTGGTGATTTGTTTTGTGTGATTGAGTAGAAATGCGCGATCTCCTCACTTTTTTAGCTGTAGCGTGCATTGTGAAGACGAATTTCACTATGTATAATTTATAGACAAGGTATAACTATTATGCCCTTTGTTAAAAGGTGACTAACTTGTATATTGTAATCTTTCGGTGAAAAGTATTAGCGAAAAAGGTAAAGAATTAGGTGTAAAAAAGCCAATTTACTTGTGTCTGACTGTGGGTTTGTTTTACGACTGTTATCTGTTGCACGCACGATTTGTGTCTTGCTTTCGCGGAAATGGGCATAGAAAATTAATGATAACACTAACTTTATCATTTCTGAATTTTCATTGATCTTTCCTAGCATTTTTGAAAGGTTCCATAGGTAGTACGTGTGACCGCATTTACACTAACGTTTCCTCTAAGAATTAACACCTCCATGGCGGCAAAAGTTTGATCAATATAGATGTCAGCTGAAATGTTTTTGTTCCTTTTTTCCGTCTAGTTTTCGTGATGTGCTTTTTAGGATGTTCGGGTGTAAACTGGACTCTTTTCTGTCTTCTTTGTAAAATTATTTTTCTTTTGAGCATTTTAATCGTTATTCACTGCTACAATGAATAGGATTAATTTGGGGTTTGGGCGTTCGGTCATCCCCTGTCCTGTCGTTTATTTCAAGTAATTTGGTTCAATAGAGTACATTTAGGTGATTCTGTTAGGTTTCAGTTAAGTAGAATAATATTATTTTTTGGTCTTAAAACTTATTTGGATTGTGAGATTCATAGCATGTACAAATAGTCCTCAACAAAGTAGGTGTCAGATTTAAATTTTTCCATTTAAACTGGGGAGGTGCAAAGCGTCTTAGTTTGAAAGAATAACAATGCACATTTAGCCCTTCTAATGTCTCAAAGTTTGTAGTGCCTTGAAAGCCTTTGGGTGCATTCAACCAGATGAATAGAAAAGGTTGTTGACACATAAATAACTGATGAGTGATCATTGCACTGTACATTTAAGTAACCGAATAAGATGCTTGATTCTGAAACATGTATGATCAGTGTAGTGGAAAGCTTGTGTGTTTGAAATTTGAGCTGTTCCTTGGTCATGATGTGTTCAAATCTGGGAACAATTCCCTGATAATCTTTCTAACTATGTGGATGTATTAAGTTTCTAATTAGATTTATGCAAAGCAAGAATTCTTCTGACCAAAAATACAGCTGTGCCATGAAAAGATCCTGGAGAAAAGTGTCAGGTCTTTAAATGATTCTCTCAGTTTTTTGCATTTACTGCTTCCATTAGTGACATTCCTATTATCATATACAGGATAAAATAATCAACTTTATCAGTATTCCATGTCTCCTCCCATTTAGTGTTTAGACTATTAATGGAATAAAATCATTAGACAGAGAACCAAACAAATGGTCAGTAAGAAGATACAAAAGAGATTTAAATTTGTATAAAAGGGTGAGGGATTAGTTTTTAGGAAAAAGAGGTATTGGTGAGGCAGAAAAGTGGAACATGTGACTGAACCACATGTCCTATAGAAATTATGGATTTTACATTTGGGTCAGTAACCACAATAGTTATGTCACCATTCTAATGAAAGCTGTTCATATCTGTGGGAATTAATGCTCCTGTTATTGAAAGTTGCCGGAAATGATTTGACTCAGTTTAGACTAACTTGAGGGATAAGTTCACGTGTGTAACCAAGAGTAAGTTTGACAGTGATCCAATTGTGGGAAATTAATGCAGCAAGCAGCGCTAGTACAACATGATTTGTGTTACCAACAGAAAACAACACTTAAAAGGCAAAGGTCTGGTTGAAGAGAAAGAGATGTTGGACAGACCTAGATCAGAAACGACCAGGGCTGTCTTTCCAAAATGTGCATAATACCACGCCCTTGATGAAACTGTCGGCTTTATTGAAGTTGCACATAGATTTCAGCTACCATCCTTCTGACCATTGGACTGCCAGCCCTCCGAATTTCATTTTAATAATTTGCATGAAACCTGTTATCTTGATTATGTCATGATATTATCAGGAGAAATTTGCCCTTGGTCACTCTTGTGACTTAGGGGTTAAATCTTCACAGTGATCTGATTTCTGCCTTCAAGCTGGTATTACCCGAAATACCTGTTTTTATACATGGCTAAATAAAGTGATCACTCCTAATGTGCCTGGAAAGTTCCTATTATTTATGTTGTTTTGATAATTTCTATTCTTTGCCCTGTTAATCTGTGTGGTTTATATTTTGATAACTTTATGAACTTGTTGATCTTGATATCTATTGGCTGGCCTCCCAATGGACAGGAGAAACTTGCAACACAGACTTGGCTTATGGATCATTCAATTACCTCTGTGGCCTTATTTGCTTTGTCTATATTTTGACAAGGAACAATCTTGATGGATGTGCATGTAACCCTTGCTTCAAAGGACTGTATCTGTTATCTGATATTGATGTTTTACTCTCTTTTCTAGAATATTTTTAGTTTGACTGGTCTGTTTTTTGACAATTTTGTATGTGACCATCTTAATTATTGTTTGCTTGGGTCAGGAAGCAAGTGCCCGTATTTCTGTAACTTACAAGTTACATTTAAGGGAATATTAATTACCGGCTCCCAAACCGTACGTTTAGTTCAATTCTTCTGCACTGTTATTTTTGGATTAGACAAGAGAGGTAATTCAGAGCATATGACCATAACAGAGTTTGAAAGGTGATAGATACTAATCTTAGATACTGCGTGTAATATATCAAACATGAGAGCAGTACAGGGGATTGTTTTTGACAAACTTCAAGGTGATTGATATTTTGATGAAAAAGTGTGTAAAAAGGTTTGATATTACTTTACTCAAACAAAGTGATTTTAAAAGGAGAAATTAAGGATGCAAATAAGGGTTTTTTTTTCACAAAACATTAATTTCCTCTGTATTTTATTATTAAAAATGAGTTTCAGAAAAAATATCAAATAGATTATTATATTTACTCTACTATGATTAATTTTTATTGAGGGTGGAAAGAAGTTTGTTTATTGAAGCTGTGTATTAAGCTATTATATCAGACTGTGATTTTGGTACAAACTGTCATAGGGTGAGTCAAATTCCCTGTTTGATCTTAGCACATTTCCTTTACAAATTAGTTGAGGGAATATTTGATAAAAGATTAAAGTACTGTCTCTTTGGTGACCATTTGATTAGTATTTTTGATTGTCATAACTATTACCATTTGATGGTGAATTGATATTATTCGGAGAAATTGTTGTTGGTTACTCTTGGAAATGATAGAAATAACACTTGGAAATTTTGGGCTGACATTTTCGAGTCTGACAGTGTTATTTGGTACAAATTTCCAAAAAGCAGTTACATATGGTTCTCTTACACAAAGAAAAATAGAATTGTGCCTTTCTTGTGTTGTTCAAATGCTATGTAAACTTGTAGATCAGCAAGGTATTTTCATAATGTTCTAGTGTAGTGTACAGCCTTGGTTTTATTTTTTTGTATTTTCCCAAAAAAGAAGCAGGAGTCAACTTCCTCATAGCCAGAGGAAATCCCCAATCCCTGGCTCTTAATGACAACCCTAATTATAATTATATAAACACTTGGAAAATTACATGATACTAGACCTTTTTAAAATTTCTTTGATTAACTTTTTACAGGACGAAACCGCCTCAGAGCGCATCTCGCCGCCACAGAGAAAAGATAAATGCTACGTTGGAAGAACTTGGAGATCTTCTCCCTCTTCCAGAGGAAGCTAGATCAAAGTTAGATAAGCTCACAGTTTTGAAGTTATCTGTGAGCTTTTTCCAAACTCAAAATTATCTCCAGTCTGGTAAGTGTCACTGAGCTGTTAACAGTTCTGGTTTGAACATTCCTCACTGTATTTCCTTAAATAAGAGCCATCCCTTGCCTCCCTCAAATAATTGCCCCCTTTCACCTAAATATTTAAAATAAGCTCCTCCCTTGAATAATTGCCCCCACCCATTTACCATCTTCTCTTTCTTTTCCCTGTCAAGTTAAAAATTGACAAAACAAGTTTTCATTTAATTGTTTACAACTGATTGAATAGCTACAAAAGCACAGGAACCAAATTTGGAACACTTGAATTAGCCCATGCTCATTTTATTTGATGTGATTATTTTTTATTTAATGGAATAATTAATCAAAATATTTAGGGCACGACTTTCATTGGGCAATATTTAAAGTAATTGCCTCCCTCGAATATTTGCCCCCTTTTGGTGAAAAAAAAAACAAATCATCATCATCATCCCCAATTATTATTCAAAGAAATACGGTACTATTGTCAGGGCATCTGACAGGATGCGGTGATGCGGATCTGCATCTCCCACTATTCGGATCATTTTCCGTATAAAATTGAAAACATAGGCACTTGAGAAGTGCATGTGACTACTGCTGAAGAGCGAAATGAAAATGGTAGAATGTTGTTACATATGCCATGTCTTAATATGTGGATATTTGTACAGCCCCATACATTAATTTATTATGCATCGTTCAGCACAGTTGAATGCTTTAAAATGCATTGCAGCGTTTCTCAGTGATTGGTAATGCATTTACAATGTGAATGTGTGCAACTTTGTCAAACGAGGAAGAATGATTTTCCAACGTTGTTCAATGCCCTTTTTTTGTGTGACAATAGAAATGATCATCACTCCAACGTGTTGTTTTTACAATGCACTGAGCACCTCCCCTTTCTCTGCAAAACATAAATTAGACATCAACTTTCTTCATCGATCAAACGAGCACCTAGTTCGGATGGCCCGAAATCAACAGCATGGTTGTTTCAGTATTTGTTAACATTATAAATAAAGCCGTTAAAGGCAATGTTGGAAAAAAAATATACTTTGAACAAAAAAAAAAAGCAGCCTTGTATTGGATTATATATTTTCACGGTTCAATACTATAAATAGTAAAATAAATGTCTGGCAGAAAACCGACACGCTATTCAGTTTTTTCTGGTTCGGTTGAAGAAGATTTTCCTAAGACTTTTTATCTTTCGTGACACTGCGTGTGTAAAGACTCACAATACCTAAGAGATGACTGACATGAACATCAGAACCTTAATCGCGCCTGGAAGTTGATAAATTGTAATAACAGAAACAACATTAAAATATAATGTTTAAAGAACAAAAACTCGGAAAATATTTTGTTTCCTTTCCTTCTGTGTTGCGAATTTCTTGTCATTTGCCTAGTTGCTTTTAAAATATGAACTTCCTTGGTGAAGCCTGATCCTATGAACTACTTCGTTGCCTAGCACGTGACTGAAAGTCTACTACAAAATTTCATTACACAATATTTTCACAGGAGTTGATTTGGAGGAGAGAAATCTGTTATACAAATATTGTGGTTTTGAAGATGAGAAGTGAAGATACGCTTCTTCAGCAATGATGTATTTCACTGTGTTTTAATTCAGTTACACATCAACATTTTTTTTTAAACTTGAATATGCGTAACTTGTCTCACAAGCTATCAAAACAGAGCATGAGTTTCGTTTGTCGTCGATGATTATCGACTAATCTGACGATGACTATGATTATCATCATCGCAACGAATGATTCAGAAAATTGGTTATCTTTGTATGCTGATTGGCTCCGAAGTATATTCTATTGTTACTTAGTTACTTTCAGAAAACCTTTTTGATAGCAATAGTGACTCCTGTGCATGTGCAGTCGTCACAAGAATTGCCCATCACAAGCGATAATTATTGAGGACATTGCCTGCTTATGTTGACTGTTTTCGTGTGAAAACTGGAACGCCCTTTCTTGTTTTCCTTGCTTACATGTATATAAAGCATCACTTGTCGTTTATATCATGGATAAGTACGTCATAAAAGGAAAGAATATTTAGAAGGATCCTCATTTGACTGTTAACATCACTACGAAGATAAGAGTGAGCCATGACCTGGATACCATGCATTTTAAGGAAATTGCAATCTGCACAAAACATTGTACCATATGAAAGAACAACTTTAACCGTTTGCTGTTTTAAAAACTCTTCATGCTGTTGTTTAACATATTACAGCTAGTTAAGCCTGTATTGAAGTATTTCAATTGATATTCATGAGTGTGAGCGTCAACCAGTATTGTATAAAACAAGTATCAAGAATTGAATTGAGATGTTCTGAAAAAAAGTGTGTTCTTGTGGAGACGGTGGCTGTTTGTGAAATAAAAATGGTTTCAGAGGAGACAATTAACGTTCTACCGCTGTCTAGTGTTCTTTATAAGCCACATAATTACATAAAATACCATATAAACATTTTTAGAGGCCCAATAAATGTAACCACTTTTATAATAAAGAATTATTGTCAGTGCTACTCTTTGCATAATATGGCCTTAAATTGACACAACATTTTCAATTTTTTTTTCCGCATCCTATCAGATGCCCTGTATTGTTAAAGGTAAAGTCCATCCTCAGTTTAATCCAGAATTTTTTCATTTCTGAAGAATAATATAATTAGAGTCAGGAAACAAACTAAATTCTGAATTAAACTAGGGTAACTTAGGGATGGACCACTAGAAAACTTATTGGGGGAGCGGGCGATGTACAAAAAAAAAATATCTGTGCAACAGAAAATTAAATGGAAAAAAATTCATGCAGTAACCCTAAAAAAATTTGATCAATCGTCTAAAAAAAAATTCATACAAGGAAAATGATAAAAAAAATTCACACGTTCGAAAATTCCCCACCACCCATAACTTTTCATGTGGTCCGTCCCTTAGAACAGGTTTTCCCTACAACACTGGTGTGTAATAATTTTCATACTCTTAAGCTTAAGGCTTGAGTTTTCTTAGGCTATATAAAGAACATAAGAACTAAGTATTCTTTTATCTGCTACAGAAACTTTTATTAATTGAGTTATCAAAGAATGTTTTTGTTCCTCTTTTCAACATTATAAACGAATACATTGGCTTCATTGATGTTTTGAAGTCCATAATTCAGCTGTTCATGTAAAAAGATATGTAATATTATATACTAAAGTTCATATATATCTATTTAGTTTTCCCTGACTCATACAGTGATCATAAAATCATTCAATAATTAAATTGAGTTATCAATTAATCAGTCAAGAATACATCAAATCTAAAATGTTGGAGTAAACAATATGTCCTTGAAAAATAATTATTTACTTTCTGTAGCAACAAGGCCTCTGAATGGAAATTAAGAGATGAAAAAAATAAAACAAAACAAACAAAAAAGTAGTCTTTTCTAGAGAGCTCAATGTAAATACTCATGGTTTTACAAAGTTGAATAATACAACAGTCTACTAGTTAGCCAAAATGTTTGTACATTTTGTCTTAATGGAAATGCAATGAAACTTGGGCGGTTATATAAACACTGCTATGAATTTCATAATCCTTTTGAAGCTTGTATTTGCTCAGATTTGTTGAATTTTGCAGCTGTGTCAATTAAGATTTAGTGGTTTCCTGGAAGCTCCTTCTGCAAAAAGCAAACAATTTTAATTATATGCAAAGAAACATTTTCTATCTTAGTTGCTGCCATCTGCATAAGTTCTTTTACTAGCCATTTGGGAAGGGTATGGACAGGACCTAAGTTACCATAATTTAGGCAAACACTGGTTTAGTTCTTCTGAGATTTAAGCCTTAATTTACCAGCCATAAAAGCCTAATACATCTAAAGTAAACATTCAGCATTTGATAAGGGAATCTCTACTGAACAACAAAAAGAGAGCTATGAAAAGAAATAAAATTAATGCACCACTTGGAATACTACAAATTTTATGTTTAGCAGGAAGGCATGTTATTAACTTGATTCACCATCAACAACCTAAGATTTAGTAATAACAGTCCAGACCTAGTCTTTGTAAAAGTATATCAAGTTATTTTTTTGTGTTTGAATAGGGAAGAGGAGGAAAAGACGAGTGGATGATACTGCTGTGGCTCAGATGACCAAGAAACTTGCAGCCTGTCACATCAATGTCAGTGATATTTCTTTAGAGGTAAGAAATCTACTTTTTTATATATAACTAACCTTTTTGCCTTTCCTTTACTTTTTGTGTGAAAATAAATTCACAGAGTTTGTAATAGCGGGAGTTCATTTCAGTCAAATGTTTGCAATTTACTTTTGCGAGGGATTTTGCTGCTGTCCTTATTATCGGGGTGTCCGCAAGGCGAGAGTTGACTGTATTTGTCATTAGAACGTATTCTAGAAGGGTACTTTTTCTGTCAAAAATGGGATATAAAAAGGTAAGGGGTTGGAACTTGGGTGGAGCCTCCCTTTATAAAACTTCAGTGTGTACCACCCTCCCCCCAGGTCCAAGTGTAGTGGGACAGTTCATGATGTATGAGATGAGGTAGAAAATGCTTGTAACTAGTAAGAACCACTCACTCATCAACATGTGTGTAGCAGAAGTCTGGGTTGTCTTGTTGAAAAAAGGCTAGTGTGTTCAGCATTTCTCAGTCCTTCTAGATGGAAGTCCTTGACCTCACTTGTATAATTATATCCAACTGACTCGCCTCCCATCAGTTGGGGTTCTTAACTCCATTAGATTCATTAAATGTATCAATTTCAGGATTTGCTTGATATGCCATGAATACTGCCAAGGGTAATAAAGGAAACTTATTTTTAACCCTGTAACAATGGATAATTGAAAAGAACTTGTGGCAAATTCTTATTGATTTTAAATTTTAGCCAGAACGCAATTTTTTTAACATTCTTGGTACAGCTTTTCTGAGAGCTACCTGATGTTCAAGAAATTAGTATTCATGTCACGTTCATCATTTCAATTTGTTGGCCTGTATCACAAAACCATTGAAGTGAGGAAATGTTTCAAAACAGTTTTAAGTTGTGTAGTGTATCAACTGGCATTATTCTTTGAGACAGTATAAATCAGCAGTTCCTAACAAAAGTGTTAATTACCATTTCCTGAAAAAATTTAAGTTTAAATGGAGTTTAAGAAAGTTGCTGATGGTCAGTTAATTAACACAGAGATAGGAGATAATCTTTCAGCCATGAAGTATGTCAAGCTGTTAAGTCGAATTGTTCTGATAATTAAATTAGTGATTATTTGCATATGAAAAAGCAGGACGGAAGGGTTCCAAAATTGAAGTTTAGAGTCAAGTAAACATTTATCAAGAGGGATTTAATTGCTGATTCATCCATCCATAGCAGATATTTATTGTTGTTCTTTGTTATACTGCTCAGGTTGCTTAGTATCACTAGTAATACTACTTCTAAGTTTCTGGGTGTTCACATTTCAAGAAGGTTACCAAGGTCAAGAGCTAGATACAAGTAGATGACATGTTTTAAATACAAATTCATGATATACAGCAGTAACTAATAATGTCATTTTGAAACGTTCATTGGCATTCTTAGGTAATGTTCAGTGCCTGTATGAAAGGGGAATTGTAGTGGGTTTTTATTGCCCTAAATGTATAGTGTTTACATCTAGCTTTCAGGAGAGATTGTATTTCAAACCAATATTTGTTTGGCTTAATTATGTCCCATGTTTACTGTCAGCATACCTAAAGATCGGAAACAACTAGTGAAATCGTTATGTAAAGAACTTGTTTGTTTTGGGAGTGCTTGTAGAAATATGTGGTAGGGTTTAAGATGAAAGGGGCATAAAAATGGGTGGTACCTTTGGTTATTTTTGGCAAACAGTTATCTCTACATACAAAGCTGTATTAATTAATCCTAACCCTCAGGGAATTGCTACGTGCCTGTCAATATTGATTGAATGAGTTTGTTTTTGATTTCTCATTTTGTTTTTAATACCAATATTTCTTCAATGAATTCTATACAAGTAAAATTAATTTATTGATTCTGGTATTTATCATGTGTCCAGCATTTAATGGGGTTCTATTTACAGTATCAGTTCTAGTTTTGATTTAATATTATTTTTTTGTTATTGGGACAAATTGCAGTTTAAATTTACTGCCCATATTGTAGAAGTCAGAAATGAAGCATTTAGAAACAAGCAAGTATATTTACAGCCTTCAAAAATACAGAGAAATAATAAAAATGCTACACAGCTTTTGAAAGAAAAAGATTGTGTCATAGAGTGAAAAAAAAAGTCTTAGTTGCGGTCAATCATGCATGCTTTTCTTTTATTTAGGGCTAGATAAAACTATGATGTGGTAAAAGATCACATTGTCATGGTCATTTTAGAAATTTTATTTTTTTTTTAAAAAATGTCCTCTGAGAATTTTAGATGATTGATGTGGTTTTATGTCACTTTTTCTTTACAATTAAGAGTTGTCATTAACAAATAAATGCTTTCCTTTTGTTATTTCTACTGGACAGTGGTGGTGATGTAACAAAGTAAGATAAATGCTTTTCTTTTGCAAGCATTTCACAAAACAAAGGAATCTGTTGGGTTCAAACAACCTTTCACAACCCTGTGAGTAACTCAAATTTTTTGATTAACAGGCCTTGGATTCCTTTTTCTTGGTGCTCTCAGATAGTGGGGATGTTTTCTATACATCAGAGAATGTCTTTAAGTACCTGGGATACACACAGGTAATTGAATTTTGTATTTTACTGTCTTCCATCCAAGCATATTTCACTGTCCATCGAGTGGATTATTCTTTAATGGTCAAATCTATCTAATTGCTCCGGAAATCAGATAATATATGTTGCTTGTAACCAATCTGTGAGGGGCTCCAAAGGCTCTTTTGTTTTTCGACCAGTCAGACAAAAGTCCATATTCTCGATCACAGGCAGATGACGCGTAAGGTAAATGTATCAGGTGCCCTTTTCCCCCCACCTTCAAATCAAAAACGGAAAAAAGACTGGCTGATCACAGTTTATATTAACCCCTTAGACCCTAAGATCAACATTTGAATTCTCATCTGTTGCCCCTATTCATTTCCTACAAAAGTAGTGGGGAGAAGTTGATAAAATATCAAGCAAATTCATCTTGTGTGATCATGTCCATAATTCTCATGACCACTCTGTTTTACAAAGCATTGATATTACACGGAGAAATTTGATGCTGATCTTAAATGGTTAAAAGCAGGAGTTTTGTTTTATTATGTTTGAAGGATAAAATATTTATTGACTTTTTTTTTTTTTGTAGACATTTTTGATGCACCAAAACTTTCTCAACTTTGTGCATCATGAAGATGTCAGAGGATTTGAAAGGTGTCTTCACCGAGCTTCAAAAGCAGTAAGTCACTGCATGTCTGTCAAAACTGTTGCATCTGATACTGACTTTTTGTTATATTTAACTCAAGCCTTACGTGATTATGTTGGTTTCAAATTCAACAAATTAGTTATTTGCCTATGTTAAGTGAACATGTGAACTGAAAAAAATTAATAGTAAGTGAGTAAGTCTCAAGAAGATTACTCAACTGATTGTTATTTGAAAAATAATAGTGAAATCTCCCTCACCCGCTTTTTTAGAGGATTTTAGAGTTGGAAGATGGCAATGGTTTGGACTGTGAACAATTTGAAGGTATCTGCTGTTTTCAATAATAATTATTCACTGATATCAATACTGTTGTTTTTATTAAATAATTCCTTCTTTAAATATGCATCTTGTGCTTTAATGTTCTGCAGTTCTGAGGAATAGAAATAACACAAATGAAATCAGTATTTGTATAGACCCATATTCATCGTGGATGCTTCGCTTGCCAGGGAGAATTTCTCACTTTATGAAAATTCTGAAAAGTTTGCATGATTGCCAAGACCATTTATATCAGCTTGTGTTGTTGTGTCGAGTGGCTGAAAATATTTCTTTGGAACCTTGTGTGGGCGTAAATTTATTCATGGCTTCTGATAGGTTGCGGAAGAAAAAGTCAAATTTCGCAGGATTTTTGGGGACAAATTCACGGAAAAATTAGCCAATTTCGCGGTAATTTCGGGGGAGTTTTCGGGGCAAACCTCACCAAAAAGCAATTGGTCAAAAACGGCCGATTTTGAGGTTATTTTCAAGGCAAAATTTGCTAGAAATCAATCGGTTTTGCGCTGATCAGACCATCGTTTTAAATGTTTTTCTAACAGGGCATTTGCTCTTTCAACAACAATACGCTCCAGAAATGAACCAATGGCAAAGCCTTTAACATCATGGCTAGTGCCCAGTTTTTTGCAAAATAATCTACACCTGGTAGTTTCAGGTTGTTGTTAGCACGTTTCAGTGATGAAGTTCTAAGATAAATTTGCAAGTTTACGGCAAGTAAATAGCCCCAATAGCTGAAATAAGTTTCAAATATCTTGTACAGACATGTATTTGGTAAGATTTCTACCGAATTTCGCGGTATTTTTCGTGTTTTTGTGAATTTCGTAGGATTTCACGGATTTACCTGAATTTCGCGGCTCCGCGACCGCGTGAAATATCAGAAGCCCTGTTTATTATATTATTGTTGGTAGTCAGGGTTCTCTTTTTAAAAGCCAGCAACCTGCTAAAAACTGGCTACTTTGGGGTCTGAACCATCTACTTTTTAGGGAAAATGGGTATAAAGTGAGTGAGTGAAAACCTCAAATTGCCTTCAACACTCGATTGCCAAGCTGCCCACTTTTACATCCTACCTGTCTACTTTAAAACTTAATGAGAGCCCTGGGAAGTGCATATTTACCACGTAGCACGTATGATAGTGCTCCCCCAGGCAAGACAGAGACTCCTTCCACAATCGTTTCAGGAGTCTAAGCATTAAGTTTCCTTAAGATAGCAATAGAGTACTGACTTTATTCTCTGTTATGCAGAGCAACCAATTCCCCAGGTTTGCTTTGCCAGTATCAGGTGCCATGCTGGAAGACAGTCCAGTCATGTCAGTCCCTTCTACTACAGGGTAGGTTTTGTTACTTTAATTATTTCAGTATCCATTCATGTTGGCTTAGGTTGTCTGGTGTGCACAAGTATCCACCTCTCAGATTGTTTCAGTGGAAAGCTGTCAGTGGTCTACTAGCAGCAATTAAGGCATTTGTGTGTCTGCGAGTTGAAGGAGAGAGGAAATACCTGCAGTTGTTTTTTGAAAATTATTTGAACCAGTTGAATTGGATTACTGAAAGGGTCTTTCTTTTGTTGTGGCAAAGACATAGTAGAAACAACAAATTCCAAACTCAGAGCAAAAAAGTTTAGTAACAATTCGGATAAAAAATTAGTTAAATTGGATTTACACAGGCAATTGCAATTTTCCAGAAATTACTCATTTCCCCTATGTTTACTTCTTGTGCTTTTTTCCTTATTTCCCTTCTTTGCTTTGTTTTTTTTATTCATCACTCTTTGGCACATGTATGCATGCTTGTATCGGTGGACTGGTAGCCACACCCCTGGCCTCAATTGTTTAAAAGGTGAATAACACTATGCACCAGTTAAATCCTTATTCAGTGGATGGGGCAATTGGTTTTCCTAATACTTATCTGCTGGATAGTGATGTATGCAGCAGATTGTTCTATCCATGGTTTGAACAACCAGGGCCTAATGTGTCTATGATGATGACGCTGACTGTGTCACTCAATGTTATTGTTGCTTTGCAGTCATTTAAATTTGATGGAAAGCTCAAACCATTGTTAAGTGGCAAAATGAAACAGTATGGTTTCTTTGCACTCTGCACTGCTGTCAACCCCGCCAACCCATTTACCAGCACTCCTAAGGAACTATTACAGGTGTACAGCTGCAAGCTTGGTATGGACCTGAGACTCAAAAAGCTAGACAACAGGTAACCTCCAGCCACTAACTCTCTAAGCCTCTAATAGCACATGAAAGGAAAGTTGAGGAAATCTTCCCTGCATTGAAGGGTTCATGCAGAGGTTAAATGCTTACTTTCGAAAGCCTGAAACTCTAGTACTTTTGAAGTGTTTTAAACTACTTACAAAACAATGTGTGAGTAACAAGTTTATATATATATTAGTAATATAATGAATTAAAGTGCTCAATAAAAGTGCTATTAAAGTGCTCAATAGGTAAACTAGAGCGATGTGTAGATTTGCAGAGTTGGATTATTTGGTCGAAGACATTTATTGCTACTCAGAGTTTCATGCTCCTTGTGGAGCAATCATCAGGCAACTGCTAAAAATAACGGATACATATGAAGATATTTAAAATTTGAAAATACAGAACAATGCGTAGTGGCGTGACATGCAGAAATATGATTGGTTGCTAAGCGAATACGTTCTTCAAGAGGAATTTCTTAGAATGTCTACAATTAGATATCAGTTCACTTCTGTTAATGACACCACCGATGACAGCAATTGTAACTGCCGGAACTCAAGCACGCGCCCCATGGACGGTAAATGCAACGATCAAAACATGATCTACCAAGCCGAAGTCACGACACCATCTTCAAGAGAGACATACATTGGTCTTTGCGATACAACCTTTAAGTTGAGATACAGAAACCACGTGTGCTCATTTAAGAACGACTGGTATAAGCATGCAACTGAATTAAGTAAATATATTTGGAGTCTTAAAGATAAAGGTATTCCGTACAACATCAAATGGCGAAAGGTAAAACAGGCCCGATCATATTCTAGTATAAGCAAGAGATGTAACTTGTGTTTATGGGAAAAATATTTTTTTATCTGTAAACCCGAAATGTCAACCCTGAACAACAGAAGCGAACTGATATCTAATTGTAGACATTCTAAGAAATTCCTCTTGAAGAACGTATTTGCTTAGCAACCAATCATATTTCTGCATGTCACGCCACTACGCATTGTTCTGTATTTTCAAATTTTGTATATCTTCATATGTATCCGTTATTTTTAGCAGTTGCCTGATGATTGCTCCACAAGGAGCATGAAACTCTGAGTAGCAATAAATGAAACAAATAACCCAACTCTGCAAATCTATATATATAAATGTTCTTTTTTCAATTAACCAACCAAATAATCCCAGCCCCTAGATGAAAAATCCGCAACCCAGCCATGAGCCCCCATTATATATCAAATATATATATATGAATCCACAGACCACTTACTTTTTTCTCGATGAACAAAAAGCCATGTTCATGGGATTGACCGCTGGAATTGCATTTGTCCATACTGATGACTAAGCATGTGGATACTTAACTTGTGGACAATGCACTGAACTTAGTATTCATGAATAATTTAACCAAATTAAAAACGTTCATGAATTGCATTTGTCCATACTGATGACATACACAGTGCATTGAACTTAGTATTCATGAATAATTAGGGCTAGGAGACAAAGGAAATTGAGGATCAACCTAGGTCCAAAAAAATTTACCTTGAATTTAATTTTGACTTGTAACAAAGATATGAATTTCATGTAACAGAATTGCAGAATGAAGAAATAAATGCAAAGAAGACCATTGTAGTTAAATGCACAACTTATGCAGATGCAAAACGAAAGCCTGTAAAAATCCAAGTTTGTCGAGATTCGAAACCCAGACTTCTGTGATACTGCAGGTCATGCACATTTGTTACGGAAATATAATGTACTAGTTCTCATCAATCAAGGCACAGACATTTCTTTGAGCCTTTTCTAAATGTTGTTTACTCCTTTGTGTTACCAGAGGGCAGAAGTGTTTGTACATGAATGAGAAGGACAACTTGAGTCGCACAGGCTATTTTTTCGTGCATCCTGATGATGTGCAATGTATGATACTTGGCCATCAACGAGGTAAATACACTACTTGGTGACTGGTCACCTCACCACCAGTCAAAGGTGACTCATTACCAACCAAATCCCCACCAACAAAACAACTCTGAAATAACTTACTAAGTTAAAGCTGATAAAAAGTAAATCGAGTTGACTTCTTGGTGGTGAAGTGACAGTAAATCCTGGCACTCTTTTTTTTTTCATTTTTTATTAGAATTGTCTTGTAAGACTATTGACGCAGAAATTTGCATGTTTTCAAGAATGTTTTGAGAACACCCTGTTAGGTGTGTAATGTCATACACTTTATCTGAGGCCATTGACGAGAATATTTTCAGCGTAAAATCGGAAGCCTGGGCTGGAAAACTAATATTGTTATAAATTTGTTTCAGCCGCTTTTTCATGGCACATTTCCAACATGCCTTATCCCTTTAAGCCCCGATATCCACTTACAAATTCTCCAAACTGATCTCCATACATTTCCTTAAAGAATGAGTTGAGGGAATTTGATAAAAGATCAAAGATTTTTCTCTTTAAGATCATTTTATCAATTCTCGTAGACTTCGCTCTTGACAATCTATGGTTATCGTTAGGAGACAATTGATTTTGGACACTACTGGGACATAAAGGGTTATCTTGAGTAATCTGCCCTTTCGACACTATCAAAAACTTCTGTCTTTTGAAATTTCTTGTAAACACTTAGCCTAGGTAAGATCATCTACAACAGTTTAGTATGGTCTGTGATTTTGTAGCACTAACCTCCTAGTACGCATGGCTGGTACTCTTTAACATTTCTGAATCCCATTGCTCAGACTGATTACTGCAGTTCATTACTCTGTTCTGTAAAACAACGTCCACTCTACATCCAGCCTTAAGGGTGAGAAGTACACCACTGCACCTTGCAGCCCTACTACAAACATTCCATTCGACCTCGTTTTGCCTAGGAAGTTTGCAATTTGTTTGTCATTGTGATTTAACTACTTATAACCTAAGAGAGAATGAATGCCAGCTTGTTATACCACAACCCTGCACTGGGTCTTATCAAAGAAGCCTTTGTTATAGCATAGGTGTGCTGTGTCAGCTTGCCCTCGGAGGTCAGACAATTGACAATCATTAATGAATTTAAGGCAACCTTAATTTCGATAGTGATATTTCTTAATAGTTCAAAAGCAATATTTTCTTTTACACACGGCTTGAGGCTTCCTTATGAAGCAGGTTTTTTTCTTTATCATCTTCATAAACCCTGCTTTACGGACACCCACTTGATACAGACACCTCATTATTACGAGGCCCTGCCAGGGGGGGGGGGGGTCTCAAGTCGCCCGTCTGAATTTTAAAACATCTCGTGTCAGCGTTTATAAATGCTTGTCGCTTATTGTCAGCTTTGCCGTGACTGTCACAATTTGGTGGAGGGAGGTTGTCTCTTGTCGCAATTTCCCCTTTTTGCGCTGTCGCTACTTTTTGGGCCATGTCGCTTGTCGGAATTTACCCTGGCAGTGCCTCTATTATGGCCAGTTTGCTTTGTCCCTGGGAAAAGAAAGCTCTCACATTTTCTCTAAATTTAACCCGTTTAATATGGACACTTTCTGTGGCCCTCTATCTGTTCATATTAACAGGGTTTGACTGTATTTTAGTTTTTATCAAAGTTTTTAGTTAAGTGTGCTAGGTAGATTTTCATACTTATATTAGAATGTAACTGTACCTGAAGGAATTAATGCATTTAAATAAAGTTACCTTATCTTACTTTGCATTTTGCCACTATTCTATGAAACTTTAATCAGTCATATTTTACCTTCTTTGTGCCTTTTTTTTCTTCTAACCAGTTACTGCTGAGGGGCATTGTGACACAGTATTTCGACTCATGAATGGCCGTGGTGTGTGGCAGTGGGTCAGAGGAAAGGCTAGAATCGTGTATGACAAAAACGAGAAGCCTGAATTCCTTGCTACTGATAATGTCCTGTTAAAGTAAGTTGAGTTTGTTTACTTGGAGGTGCTACTTTTCCTGCCAGCTATATCGGTGTTGTCATTGTTAATTCAACTTTTGCCCATGATATTTGATAATCCCTTGTTGAGTTCCTCCACCCTGACTGACTAATCAGTGACAGTGGTTTGCCAATCATCGAAACAAAATTGTGTTGTCTTTTCAATGGTCTCACAATTAACAAAGAAAGAGAATTTGAATTTGATCGCCCAAAAGCACAGAAAAAATTCTGAACTCAGTGGTCCACAGTCAAAAAACGTCAAAACTTTGTATTACATGCACTGTGACTTGCACAAAGATGAATAAAAATGAATTCTCATAAAGAGGTTTTTCCATTATAATCATAACTATAACAAAATTCTCACATCTGATTGGCTATCAACTGTCCTGATTTCAGCACTAATAGGACACTGAGTGTAATAGGGCAGTACGCATCATGCCTAAGTAATACAGCTATTTCGAGAAAGGTTGTCGGAAACAATGTGCACGCGACAATCCCGAAAGGTAATATGGGATATGATTGATATACTGTTCCTGACGACTGTAGCTGTCAAACCTACTTTTGTTGCTTTCCTTTACGCTCGCAAACACATTTTCATGGCCTTTTGTGCCAATTCTTTCAAATTTCTCTGAAGAACAGTGAACTCAAAACCACCCACAATGCCTTTCAGACAACCTTTCTCGAAACAGCTGTATACACCAGCACACATGCACCTGAATGGGTTCTTCTTTTTTCACTGCTAGCAGAAACTCTTGGAATATTTTTTATCATTTTTTAATTAGCTTAATTCATGACAAATTTTGTTATAGTTATGATTAATTGGTAAAAGAACTTCGTGTCATCTAATTTGGTCTTTAACCATCCTCGTGATTAAACAAACCAGACTCCAGCTACGGGTCATCCGATTTTGTTAATCATAAGTATGATTGCACCGAGTTGGACTCCACTCAGTCCTATTACCATTATTAATTGATGATGGATTGGATGGGTCCATCCTATTATTTCCGATGATCGATTATGAAATCTCAGCTGTTTCCCAACCCTCGTGACAGCAATGATCATCACAAAGCAAGTCGATCAATCACTACCAATCTTTTGTGGAGGCGTGGGTTGGAGGGGAGGGAGGTGGTGGGAGACTCTCGTGTTTGTGCTGCTGTAAAGGGCATTGTTTTCTAAGCTGTATAGTCTTGGATAGGGTATGGAAATCAAAGGTGACTGGTCTAGGTCCCTTACCCAGGGTGCAAAGAATGTCAGTTTTACAGCCTGCCATTTGGGCAAGCTGTAGCTACATGTAGCATGTACTAGCCCACAAGTCATTTCAACTAGCCCCAAAACCTTTTTTGATTAGCAGGATTGATCACAATCCAATTTGAATTTCCCCAAAGAACAGCACTTGCCCGTCGGGCAAGTTAAGGAAAAAAATCACTAGCCCGATAGCAAAATCCACTAACCCCGGGCTATTGGACACGACTTTCTTTGCACGCTGCTTACCTATCTCTCTGACTGTTGCTTTTCAACAACAGCCACTTACTACTCTTGCTCCAAAAATGGCCGTTTTGGAAAGGCTGGGCTGTAGTTAATTGTATTCGATGCAATGGAATTTTTAAATGCACTGACAGACCATTAATTTTTTATTTATTTTTCAGTGATGAGCAAGGCCCCTTCTTTCAATCAGTTGTACTTGAAATCTTGCGTGAATGGCAATCTAATCAAAAGGGCTTACCATCACCAAAGAGCGATGAGGAGAAATCCAGCCCGACTAGCAGTCCAGATTCTGCACGTCCGCCGTCGTTAGCCACAAACGATGGTACCAGTATCACTACCCAAGGTTTGTTGCCTAGGAAAAGGATTGACTCCCTGGGGTGGGGTACTCCCCCAATGGACTATAAAGGCAATAGAAATCGTTTTCCGTGTTTGCATAGCCTGATAAAAAACACGTCTCGGGTTTGTATAACTGTCGAGAATTCTCCCAACCCGTCTAGTGTTTTTATCAGGCTATGCAAATACAGGGAAGATGTTTTCTATTGCTTTGGTAAATCAACTTTCCCAAGAAAAAACGCAAAACTCTTTGTCATGGCACTGATTAAAAGAGAAATTCTTACCAGTCGCGAAGTCTTGTACACAAAGTCTTGCTCGCGTAATCAGTTCTTGTTTTGCGAGAAAGATGCTTTCCAAAATACGGATTTTTCTTTGGATCTGACTTGATGATTTCCGCAGAGGTTACCGAAGCGTGAGCCACTGTCCACAACAGTCCAATTAAAGCCAAACAGTACACTCAGCCAGAATGATTTAGCATGCCAGTAAGCTGTCGGGGACAGCGGTGGGGAACAAAACGAACCCCGGGCCCCTTCAGCCGACAGCTTGTTCGCGCGCTAGGACGATCATATTTCACCTTCTTATAGGATTTTTCTTTCTTTCCAATCATTTTTGAGTGAAGGGGTCGGCTTTGCACAGGCTTCACCTGAGTTCAAACCATTTGTAATGTTTCATCTAAACTGTCACAAAATGTTTCTGCAGGCTTTGCTGGCTCTTCTGAGGATGTGGCGTTGCAAGAGTCGAAAGACATCGAGATTATTGAATACGGCAGTCCACCCGTGTCCACAGCAGAGAAGAAAGAACTCTTGCCGCCGTCACTTGTTCACACACCAGGTACATCAGAGTCGTGTATGTTTAGCTCAGCGAATCAGTCCAGATCACCGGTGGAGGAGAAACCCAACATTTTATCTCGTGAAGGAATGGTGTTCAACTCAAAACCAGAGCGCAGGAATGGGAGTACACCTCATGTCCACACAAAATCAAAGCACAGTGCACACGATCAAATCAATCTTATCAAACAATTCTTAATGGGCGTGAATAGTCAGCCTCCTGCAAGGGCTTGTCACTTGGAAACCATTACTCGGGTAGACGGTGGTGTGATTCCAGATAGCCCGCCCCCGCCCGCATGGAGTGATTATCCTGGAGACCCCTCATCGGTCCTTGCTGAGTTAAACTTCCAACAAAATGATGGTTTGTCGGCTCCATATCCGCCCTTTCCACCGCAGAACGGAGTAAATTCGTCTCTTTTCACCAATGGATATGATCACACACCCGGGAGGTTACCAGTCCAGCCAAATGGCCTTTCGTGTGGCGGCGGCACTCAGCAGATGGACTCAACCAATCTCATATACCCTTCTATACCGAATATCAGAGACCCAACTGTCAACCCGTCCATGTCAAACCCTTCTGTGAATGGGGTAGACGAACTAGATGCTTTTAATCTTCATGTAGACGCAGGTATCGGAGACCTTCATGATATACTACAAGACGGACCAGGCAACCTTTCACACTACTTGCAGCAAGAAGGCACTGTGTTTCATTCTTTAAAGCAACGACTAAATCACGGCCAAAACGGGTTACATCATCCCCAAAATGAAGTTCTCTTCCCTCCCGTCAACCAGCCATTTCCCGCAAGTTACCCTGCCTGTGATTTTTTGTCCAATTCGAGTGCCACAGGAACACCAAACCAAGACCCCAAACTGTGGTTTGGAGCATCCGGTACTGTCCCCCTCAACCACGGCCCGCCGCAAGTTCCTCAGGTCCCAGAGGCTTTCAATGTGGATGATTTAACTCCAAGCTTGTTTGTGGATCCCAACGTTCCATTTGCAAATCAGGGAAACGTACCTGTGTGTCAACCATCTCAATCCATGTATTCCTCCGATGTCAGTCGTACTAACGGCGTGCATATGAGTCCGCGTATGGCGCAAAAATTCCAAACACCTCAAAACGTGCAACAGAGACAAAGTGATAGTAGAAATCAGAGTTTTAATCCTGGTGGCAACAACAGCATTCTGAAAATGATGTTGACAATGTGATTAGTAAGTCTGTGCAAATAGGTGAGACAAGACAATAGTTTCTCGTTAATGTTTGCATGTCTTGATTACCATAATAGCTTGGAGGATCCCATGGTGTGGTGCAACTACACCAGTCCTTTACTTGTCTTAGACTGAGATGGCTATATTGTAGTAGAAGATGACTGACGGTGTTTGGTGTCAAATGTTCTGCCCTTTTCGTCATTTGTCAGTACAACAAACGTAGTAAGGCTTGGTTGGAAAGAGTTAACATCCAGACGTTTCACTTGCCAGTGTTCTGTTGGCGAATTCAGTGAGCTCGGAGGAAGGATTGCCAAGCAGTCACTTCAGCTGTCCATCAGCATTGAACCCTCAGTAGTTGTGGGTTCACAGCCTCAAGTTCGTCAGATCCACATCTCGCCTTGTAGAGGTGCTGGAATGGAGGTGGAGTTTGCTGAGATGATGTCTCTTGCAAGGTTATATGGTTAAAAAACTTAGTTTGAAGTACAGTGTGGTCTCAAGCCTCATTCACAACAAAACAAAACATTTTACTTAAACCAGGATTCGCGTAAGCGTTGACTTGTGCTTTCATTAGTAATAGTGCTTGAGCTTCGGTGTGAATAAGGCATAAATATTATAAAAAATAGTGTATACAGATAAGACAGATGTGAAAATATGGACAGAGTTTTTTAGTGGACAACATATAATTATACCGTGCTTAAGTCATCCTTCACTGTTTGTAAAGGTTAGTTAGCTTGGAGAAACTTTAGCAATATAGGTGGGGAATTCTTCAACCTGTTTCCAGGGTCTTCTCTTCCTCACTCGAGGAAGGAAGAAAGAGGGCCCTGGGAACAAAGTCATGATGTTTAAAACCGAAACAAGCAACGGTAACTCGTTTTTATGTTCTTGGTCGTCCGTAATCCTTTTCTCCTCAAAGGTGCCACAAATCTAAAATCAAGGAAAAGTCTTAATTTCACTTCATAAAATTGCACCATTCAAATGGCACCACGTGAGAGTGTGCTGAGGAGGGATTCATGTGAGTAGTCATACCATAGAGTTTTGTCTTCTAGTTCATCCGTGGGTTTCAACCATGTTTTTTGTCTCCGTAATCTGATGACTTTGGGGTAGAAAGGGTTATGGCAGTTTTTGTCGTTTGCATTATTAATGTTTCTGAAAACTAAATCAAAGTATCTTTCTGCATACGTGTCTTTTAGAGAAGAATATCTATTGGATTCTCGTGAAGAGAGAAGGAAATATTATCTGCATGATGCGAATTTCTCAAGACGCTAGAAAAAGACGTTTTAAGTTTAGTTGTAGCTGAAATGGTGCTGATCGTGCCTCAAATGTAATCTATCGTGTTCTTGAGTAGATCTTGATTATAAATGCTTATTGTAACTAATATATCCCATATTATAATAATTATGTACATAAAGTGGCTAATAAATTTTACAAGCATCATAGTAGCTATTAGTTCAGTCAATCTGCTAATCCTTTCAAGTCAGTTATACACAAACAATCCCTAGATTTGCCTCCAAACTTGAACTTTTTCTAATTGTTTCTCATAGCCTTCTCTCTTGATTATCTATGGAAATTGCTAGGAGAAAAGTGATGTCGATTATTATTGGTAGTTGAAGGGCTAACTTTAACTGTTTTTTGTTGCCCTTTGGAACCCTTTTTTGGCCATGATTGTCGGACGTTTTGTTACCGCTTCTATTCAAGGGTACCCTGTATTCTTAGACTCGTGCCCAGTCTTTTTTTATATTTGGCACCCCGTCTAAAGTGCCCTGCAGGCTAAGACTCGTACCCAGTCTTTTATAGTTGATTCTTATACGTTGTACTTCCCGATGGCTAAGAGCTTACAGTTAATTGTGGAAATTAGCACAACCCTTGAAACAATGCTAAATAGCCACAAGTAAACAAAAGAATTCAATAGGATTGGTGAATAGCAGAGCGCAGCAGTCTACTATCTATTTCACGGGTTAAGTAGAATCACTCTAATCTGTAGTTTGTGCGCGCAATGCGTGATTTTGAAGAGCAATATGGTGAATTGGTCGTTATGTTCTTCAAAACAATGCACTAATAATTGTCACATGAATAGTCACGCGCTGAGTTTTGGGTAGCGAGCGGAAAAAATATAAAAACCGCGCCATTTTTCCACACACATCTGTTGTCCTCTCACCCGTGGCAATTTATTCATTCAACAGGACCTGGAGAGGGCGGGAAGGGGGACAGGCCTTCAATAATCTTCAATTGACGAGGGACAACCCATTGACCATAAAGTTGACCTAAAATATGGCCTTCGATCAAAAAGTCTAAGAATTGAAAATACACAAGTACATCTGATTGAATACAAGGATGAAAATTTATTAAGATGTAATAGGAAATAATTTGATTGTCAGTAAAGATCATCTTAAGAAAACAAATATGACGCTTTTTTTCTCGATTTCTGGATTGTGTTTTCCTACTGACAGAGTAGTGGAAATTGTGCTCAAGATTTTGAACATTGATTGTTGTATACATAAAATGCTGTATTTCCTCATTTCCTTTCCAGACCAAAATTGTCCTTAAACTAATTTTTTTACAACGGTGCACGCCAGGATTCGTATGAGTTCTGAAAATTATACAAACGGCCATGAATTTTACTTTGGTACTTTGCAGAACTGAAAAGTTCCCCGAGACTGATATAGCAGCCACTGTAAAGTCGTGGAATACATACTGGCTACACATTTGTAAACGTTAGCCAAGTGGTTACAGCTGTAGTTTTCACTACGAATAGTTAATGCAAGTGTTTATTTCCTAGACCTAGAAAAAATCTACCCGAGTCTTGGGAAAAAGTGGTACAACCCAGGAGTCATAATCGGCGTGCAAACTTTAGAGAGTCTAGGTGGTGAGGTGGGAGGCGGGGGGTACTCCCTTCAATGGCCTATACGGGGAGGCTCCGCCCGAAAGGGGTACCTTTTTAAAACTTCAGGTATATGAAAGGGTAAGGAAATCTGTCATTCTGGTCTCTAAAAAGGCCGCAAAGTAGGACTAATAGATGCATTTTTCGGCTGTAAAAAAAGTCGAGAAAAAAGTCCAGGGAAATTTTTTAAAGACAGTGCATTTACAGCAGGTAAGTGAACGGGGTACCTTTTGTCAATAGAATGTACACGAAAGGTGTACCTTCTCGGTCAAGATTGGTATGTAATATAATATCAATAAGGGACTAGCAGACAAACTTCAAAAGATGCAGAATACGGCTGCTAGAATTCTCACCTTTTCTAACTATGAGGTTCGCTCAAGTGTTTTGTTGGATGAGCTTGGCTGGGAAAGGCTAGAATATGTAAGACTTAAACAGTTGGCTGTGACAATGTATAAAATCCATAATGATCTTTCCCCGTCATATCTGAGGCGGATCTTTACCAACACCTCAAATGTACACTCTCACAATCTTAGAAATTCGGAGTTAAATTATTATGTCCCCAGACCCAGAACTGAGTCTGCTAAAGGGAGCCTACACACTACAGAGGATCTGTTCTG
Source organism: Porites lobata (assembly GCA_942486035.1). NCBI lineage: Eukaryota > Metazoa > Cnidaria > Anthozoa > Scleractinia > Poritidae > Porites > Porites lobata. The sequence goes on from CALNXK010000124.1 coordinate 620,209, forward strand.
TGGAACAAGATTCCCTCAGAGATTAGAAACCTGCCTTTTTTAATATGTTTTCAAAACTTCATTTCATGGGAACATAGTCAAGTAGTTTCTTTGAGTACTTTAGTATAATTTTACTCACGACTCCTAGAAAGACCATGTAAAAGTGATACGATTTCGTGTATAAATAAAGATTGATGATGAGGATGATGATATAACAGGGTAAGGGGTTGGGACTTTCGGGCGGAGCCTTCACGTTTACAACTTTCTTAACCCCCCCCACCTCGGCTGAGGCAACAGACATGTGATTGGTTCCAAACGAAAATCAGGCATTCAACCTTTCAAATGGGATTTTCCATACTGTTACTGATAGAATAAAAAATAAGATTTTTTTATGGGTAAGAGATTTTAATACTGTGACCTGACCACAAGTTTTCGAATAAACGTCGGTTCAAATGAGAGGGGGGGAGTAGTGGTATAATTTATGACGTTTTGAAGAATCATAAATTCTGCAGCTTGTATGGCAAGCGAAAATAATTTTATAGTTTTAAGTGACTTCTTTTCTTGTATAAAGTTTGACACTTTTCTGTTGACACACGACCACGTGTTGTCAGAAACGGCCTGCTGAGCGTCGACAATAGCGTCTCCATAACAACAAAGCGCCAATATTGTTTGTCATGCGCGTGCCTAGGCTTGGCAGTCAGTGTTTAGTGGAGCGTTCACATGGCTGCTGTTTACACGGTGTGGAAAGAAAGAGGTGAAAAAAAGTTCATGATGAAAGAGTGCAGGTACTTATTCTTCGTCCTCTTACGAACCAATCGTAAATGAAACACACACTTTCAAAGTAGCTCGTAATAGAGATCTATGGAGAAGCAGAACTTATAGAAAAACTGTTTACAAAAATTGTCTCCTAAACTTCACTTATAAACAAGTCACTCGAGATCTCTCAGGGACAAGAGTTTAACTTAATTGTACTGTTACTTACTAGTAAGTAACGTCTTTTTTTCATAAATAGAGTTTCATTTATATTTGAATCTATTGTTTTCTGTGAAAATCAGCTGTTCTTAAGGTGGATCAAGGCTTCTCTTTCAATCACGTACGCTTGATCGATCAATAATATCATCCTTGTTTACCACTGACTGACCCACTGAGTTTGTTTTGACTTTTGGGCTGACGTTTTCGTGTCTCGTTTAATACTTTGTTGATCGGCGGTACCAATATAAATGGAGAGCCTTTCTTTAAACTTCACTAACACACCTAGTAAAGCTGCAGTCTTACTCGTCGTCCAAGTTGCCTAGCGTGATTCTTGCTGTGCACTTATTCTGCGGTCTTCTAGAGAATGCAACAGGTGGTCTGACAAGTGGGACTGATACTGTAAATGCTAAAATCAGACTGTGAAGTTAAGCAATGCATGCAGTTTACACAATAAATTTAAAAAAAAAACTCAAACTCAAATAAACAACCTTTTACCACCATTTTTAATTCAGTCTGTTTTGGTCATGTTATGGCTATTTAGGTTTTTAGAGCATTTGGGATATTATAGGAAAATCAGCCATAATGGGTGTCGTGTTTGAAACAGAAAAAATCGCCAGCAACATGTACAGCTGCTAGTCAGCAGACATTTGTCCAGAGAATAAAGCAACAAGGCTACCCATCTCAGAAGGCTTCACTAATGTGAACACACTCTTTTCTCAAGTTCTCATACAAAGGGAGGAAGAGAATCTCCTGTAATTTTTTATGGTGTCTTATTTTATTATTGTAGGTGATGCTTTTCCCACCATGGAGGGAAAATGAGAAGTCGTTTTGGGCACAAGGAAAAGGATAAGGTATTGGAAAGGGCCAGCAAGTCATGCCAAAGCTTCTTAGATCTTCGCGGGCAGAACATCACAAGTGTACCTCAAGAGGTTTTGACCAAGCCTCTCATACTCAACTTGAGAGTCCTAGAGCTAAGTTATAATGGCCTTCAGTCAATACCAAGAGAAATCTGCTACCTGGTTTGCTTGGAAGAACTTTATTTAGGAAAAAATGATCTGAAAACATTGCCCAGAGATTTTGGCAAATTGTCTACACTAAAGAAGCTTAGCCTGGTGCACAATGGTTTTCAGGAGATTCCCTTCTGCCTCTCACATCTTCCTTTACTAGAATGGCTCAATTTTTCTGGTAACGTTATTGAGATTATTCCACCGTGGTTGCTATCCTTGCCACATCTTCGCCACCTCTATATCCTCTATAATCTGGTAGAGAATATTCCTAGAGAAGTGTATATACATGGAATTGAGAAAATGCGCAAGTACTTTAGAATAAAGACCATAATGACAGTTGAAAGCGAAGGTGCAGACTTGAATTACCACCTTTTGCTCTCTCCTACAAGAAAAAGTTTGCCCTCTTGTAAAGTGAAACTCCGCACAAGGCATCCACACAGCTGCGATTGTGATCAGGATTTATTGCCATATCACCCAGTCACAGAATCCAAAAGCTTGCCTAACGAGGTACCTCCTGCAAGTATTTCTAAATGTTTGTCAAATGATCTATTCAATCCAGCTGTGCCACCCTCTGAGAGCCCACTCGGCCCAGGATACTCAGACCAGCACCAACACACAGTGTCAGGATTAATGGCATCACAGCTCAATCAACTGAACCTCATAAAAGAGCAAAAAGAAAAGATCCTGCTGAGGCAAGAGATAAGAAAGCTTAACATTGACTATCTTCAACAAAAGAAAAACCAGCATCAACCTGAAAAGGTTTTATTCTCAAGGAGGAAGTTAGATTTTAGTCTTGATTTAGAGAACCTTGGGAAAAGACATAGGTGTATGACAACTAGTGAGTATGGAACATGCTCATCTTTTACAGAAAGTGCTGACATGGCAATGCACTCGCCTTTACTCAGAAAAGATTCATTCTTGAGTTATCAGTCAATATCAGATGATGCTGTAAACAACAATGAAGCTTTAAGAATAAGAAACCTCTCGAGTGATGACAACAGTTCATGCTTGAGTGATATCTCTGATGATCATTATGATGTTGATTCAGAGGTGGAGTCACTCCCTGACAGGCGTCGACACATAACTCTTGGAGACATCTGTGTCATCATTCCTGAGGAAAACCTGTCTGGGTATCTTCAGTGTGAATTCACTCTTGATGTTGTGGAGGATGTGTCACTCCATCCTAAGCTTGGTCATCTTCAAGTTGTTGCAAGTGAAGTAATTGAGATGGAACCACATGGAGCAAGATTTTATGAAGGTGATCCCGCTATTATAAGCCTACCTTATGACGTCAGAGTGGGAAAGAACGATCATGTGATATGTCTTTGCAGTGACACAGGTGTTGGACAAAGGGTAAAATGGGATAGAATGAGCCCTGAGGACTACAATGTGTTTGCTTCGCATGTGGAGATCAAAGCCTACCACTTCAGTCTCTTTGCTGTTGTTGTTTCAAAAGGCTACCCTGAGGCTCGCAAGACTATCAGGGCTGGAGTTGGTGGTTGTCTTTATGTTTCTGAAGTTCCTGGCGTGGAAGTTCTTTTTCCAGAAACATCACTGCTTTATGACATTGAAGCCTCCATCAAGGTCCTTTATGCAGATGAGCCTTATAATGTGGATCATTCAGATGCAGATGCACTTGCTCTTGCTGCACCTGTTGTCAAGTTGGGTCCTCATGGCTGTGTCTTCAATCCTGACACATACGATTTTGTGACTGTTCGTTTGCCATTACCAGATGGCAAGGAAATTCAAGAGAGGTATGGAGACAGACAGCTTACTTTCTGGTGTAGCTCCACTGTGGAAGGTGAAGAACTTACCTGGGAGCAATTCCAGCCTAACTTTATGCACATTGATAATGACAATGATAATCTTTGCTCAGTATATTTCTCTGTGGAGCATTTCTCATACTTCAGAGTTTTATGGGACATCATTGATTCAGTCCTGTGGGAAGCAAAGCTTGGTGTCTCCAGCCTTATACCCTTGTTTCACTTTAATGTGTCCTTTCAAGCATTGATGTCAGAAATCAGCAGCATTGGAGGAAGGTTTGGAATCTGTGTAGTGTGCTACAGATTTGGAAAGCCTCTAGAGGGAATTGGGAACTTTCCTCTTCTTGTGGGCAAGTGCATTGCACCAAAGATGTTAAGCACTGGAAAGTTAAAAATTAGGTAACTAAGCAGAATACTTGTATTTGTTACTATACCATAAAATCCCTGTATTACTGAAAAGATTTTCGTTAGGCACACAATAATTTTTTTTAACCCTTTAAGGCCCAATATCCACATACAAATTCTCCAAACTGATCTCCATACATCTCCTTTAACAATTAGTTGAGAGAATTTGATAAAAGATCAAAGCATTTTCTCTATGGTGATCATTTTTTTAATTCTCATAACTTTATCTCTTGACAGTGTATGGATATTGTTAGGAGAAAATTGCTGTTGGTCACTATTGGTACTTAAAGGGTTAATTCTTGGTACAGCATGTTTTAAGTTTGCAATTAGGTGTACAAAGACATGTACATGTAGTCTTCTCCTTTCTTTGTTTTAAGAATGTGTTGAAAGTTAGTTTTTAAAGTCTTTGTCACAAACTACCAGATTCAAATAAATAACAATACATAGTTTAAGAACAATACTAAACAGCATTAGCAATGTCAAGAAACAGTAGAAGTCAATAAGTACCTCGTTGTTAGTGAAGGGTGTGGCATTTATTCAGAGTAGGTGCTTATTTAAGGTTAGCATTCACTGGAGTCAAATATGGTCCAAATCCTAGCATTTATTTCATGAGCCAATTTCTTGCATACAAAACAAAAGCTAGTTTACAAAGGCATGCATCTCCTCTTGTAGTATTGAATAAGCATGGAAAGGGTTATTTTCAACCTTTAATTTGTTTTCCTTCTTCAGCTGATACATGTTTACTTCATTGAACTGAAGGGTCAAGATAATTATGTACATATAGTTTGACATTTGAAAACTTACTGTTCACTGTTTATTTCCTTCAGACTTGAATCACATCATTTTAAAGCAGACCCCTCAGTAGGGGTAAAGGAACTTGTGGCAGTAGAGAACTTCACTGGTCGACCATTTGTGATGCAGTTTGGATGTAAATTTACTGGCGAACCTCCTGATCATGGTAACTTTGGAAGCGTCATTGTAGAGCAGCCATCACAGTATGGTGAAAACAAACCTGTTCTTTCCTTTCTTTTAAATAAGGTATGTCTACTAAGTAACAAAAATTATTGTTCAATAAATAAGCTTAGGGCCACAAGTTTTCTCACAATTGATAAAAAAAGCTGTGTATAGATTTGCTAGCCCAAGGAAACGGCTGACATTTCCTGATGCCATCACGGGTTTCCTTGCAAAATGACATTTGAGGTATGGGTGCAGAAATTCCATAATATAAATGCATCTCTATGCAGATCGAGGTAGTGCTTCTGATTAATTGAAAATTTGCATCATCCAATCAGAAGCATTACCCAGATCTGGAAAGTGACGCTCATTGTTATGGAATTTCTGTACTGGTTCTTAGATATCATTTCTTAGGGGAAGTTTACATGCGAAAACTTGCACTGGCAAGTTTCATACCGCAATGACTTCTTGATTTTGTATCATGTTTACATGACTGAGTCACTTCATATCGTGTTTGTATGAAGGTACACTTCATGTTGATAAAATACACATGCCATTCAGATTGGCAAATACTACGCATGTGCTACCCGTTCCAGTCTACCGGCAGACTGATTTCACACCAGCAGAGTCATCATTTCGCCTTTACATGTTACCGCTACAACATTGCATACTGGAGTGAAATCCTCGCTCTGGTAGAACTGGGGTGAACTCACCTCGGTGTGACTTGCACCGGCTGACATTTTGTGGTGGTATCATGTAAACAAATACAGAGCCACGAGAGGGAACTGGAGTGAACTCACGCCGGTGCAAAAGTCGCCCCAGCGTCATGTTAACACTCCCCTAGGGAAACCAGTGGTGGGCTCAGGAAATGTAGGCTGTTTTCTAGGGCTATAGAATTGCCCAATGGAAAAGTAACCATGATAGTGATCATACAGTAGTTTCCTGTATGAACAAATGCATTGGCTTGGCAGTGAAGATCACTGATATTTTCCATTTGATGATCTGCACAAGGAACATATCTGTTTCACCAAGATGCATTTTGTTTTTAGCTTTTCTACATGGATAAACATAAACACCTGGACCGAGTTGTTCAAAGCTGGGTTAAGATAACCCAGGGTTAGTGCGAGATTTAAATTCAGATTTGAAAGCTTAAACAGCATTTCAGTTTTAATTCTTTTTGTCTACAAGTTGATGATTAGAAGTTCTAAAAATTACAGAGAAAATTATCCGAGAAAACGGTTTTGAACATAAGAAAAAGAAACCCGGGTTAAGGGCTAATCGGCCTTCGAACAACTGGGCCCTGGAGTGTTTCTTGTTTTATATACATGTACTTGAGGTTTCTCACTTGAGATTTGACCCTCATTTGTACAGGAAGGTACAAGTTTCACTATTTCTGTCACCAAATTATAGAATCTTGCAACTAGAAAGCTCTTTTCATTGTTATCAGGGCTAGCATAGAATTTGGTTTTATTCTTTGTCCATTGCTTTCTCTGTCATAGACTTATACTTCTTGGCTCTAAGTTATGGGTGCCTGTTAGTGAGTCTCATTTCTAATTTATTTACACACATTTTATTTTAGCCTCGTGATACTGAAGCAACAGACTGGTCCTCGGACTGGGAAGTACAGCTAACTAAAGCACTTACAGGTAAGTAAGAGAAACTGGTGTGATAACGGCAAATGCATGATACAGCTTAACTTCACTGTAGCTAATGAATACCTAGTGCTTTGTTTGTGTGCTTTATTGTAGGGAAAATTCATCACAGGCACTGCCACTATACAATAGACCTTTCAACAGTTTTTTTAACTGGACAAGTTAGGGAAAATCTGTCAACTGCACTGGAATGAGTGCCTTTAAATTACTAAAATTGCCAAGTTTGAAGGTGACTTGACTTGTAGAAAACTATCAAAGATTTTGTTCAGCAAAGTTTCGAAATTTTAGACATTTGTATGGTGGGGGGTACAAACTTGCCCCCTACTAACCAAATGTCAGTAAATTTTTGCAACTTTGCAAAGCTGTATCTTCGTACATTTAAGAAGTATCGTTTTTAAACTTGGCAATTTGACTAATTTCCAGTGGTCTCAACCGATTTTCCTTAACTGGTACATATCAAAAGTTGAAAAAAACGTGGAATCACGTATTATTTAAGAGTTCAGTCTTTCTTCCCTAGGTGTCCTTGGCTTTAAAATTCAGTTCTTTACGTCAAAATGCAGACTTGTATTAACTGACAGACTGATTGTCTTAATTCTAGAATTGTTGAGTATTAAGGCTGAGAAAGACATGGGGGATGAGGTCTGGCAAGAAGTTGCAGAGAATGTGGGTTACACTCCAAAAGAAATAAGCAACTTCAGTGGTTGTGACAATCCTATGGCAGCTGTTATGGCTCACTACAAACGACGTGGAGGGACAGTACATAAGTTCATCTCAGCTCTTTTCAAAACTGGCTCACCTGGCAGCCTGATTAAACGACACATGTCAAATAGAACTGAGATGGCAAGAGTGATGGATGAAGAGAGATCTGGTGAGATGATGACTGAGGAATAAAGTTAATAAATAAATAAAGGGTGCATGGAACAAGGCTCTAAGTGACTCTTGATATACTATTAAATCCTTGTTGTGTTTCTTAAGAAATGTCAGGCAATTTAGAAGGACGATCTAGCAGTCTTTCAATATTGACCAACGTGTAGGGCTTTTCTCCACAAACCATAAAATAATGGTGACTTTGACTTTGTTGCTAAACTGTGTTGTCCATAATATTAGACACACTACCCAACACATACAGCTGTATTTGAGCATGAAGTATCATTATAAAAACTAACCATGAGTTACACTATACTGTTGAATTATGTCAGTTTGTTCTCAGTTCTTTTCCTTTTCTGTTGAATTACATATTAAGGGTTTTTAAGTTCTTTTATAGTGCGAAGGCATTTGGAAAGCATAAAATAATAACATAATACTATATTAAACAACCTGAAGTAAATTTCATCATTAATAATAGAAATGGAACCAAAGATATGCCCCTGTGTAAAAAAGAATGCAAGAAAACGAAGACTTCAAGAATCCATAAACTGGGAAGAGAAGTTTCAAGATCTTGCACAGAAACTTGTTGGAAATAGCAAATGGCGACAACTTGGCCGTGTGTTGGGTGTTGGTGAGAGCAAGATTAAGGAAATCGAGAATGACTGCAGCAAGGATGGTGTGCAGGAGATGGCATACCAAGTGTTGGTAGCATGGCGCGATCTTTATCCAGATAGATGCAATCTGAGTAATATTTCATCTGCACTGTGCAAAATTGGACTCAATTCTGTAGCAAGACAATGCTGTCTTGCAGTTGAGATGGGTTGATGTACAATGTTCAAGTCAGTCATGTAAAGTAATCAGGGCAGAGGTGTTTTAATGTCAGTACTACTGTTTACTTCATATACATGTACACTGTTACATGTAGTTGATTGACTTAGATCCATGAACAGGGCTCATTGTACATGTAACCAATTTTGTTGTAGTAGTTTTATAAATTTTAAAAATCACAATGCAGCAATGGCAAACTGTTAATTTCGTTGTTCAGTATTTAGTCGTTGCTATTTCATGAAATTTTTAGTGGCTTGCAGATTTCCCTTTCAGAGTACAATGACCAAAATTTTTTATAATATAATTTTTTGGAGACACACGTCATACATTTCCAACTCTCATTGATATTGTTTTGTAACATTTCCTTATATTATTTTATTTTATCAAAGCAGCTGGCTGCTTATTAGATTTTGTTTGCAGAACTCTATGTATTGAAAATATTTTTCAGTCAGTGTAACCATCCTGAGGGCTGGCCTCAGCAAAAAATTCTGCAAGTCAGAATTTTTTTGCCAGGAAGGGTTTACATTTGGTAATGCATTTTGTTATTTTGCATTAATTTTGATGTCTCCGTTATGTTTTTGGTAAGAGTTATCTGATGTCAAGCATAAAAGATCTTTTAAGTTTATATATTACAGGGCTGTCACAAAGATTTCAGGTTGCCAGGTAAATAAAACAAGTAGGCGGGGAATCAAACAGCTAGGGATTTCTTTTGGTTCTATTTTTCATCTCTATTTCTCTATGAAAGCAGCCGGGGAAATCCCCAGCCCCCGACTCTTAATGGCAGCCCTGTATTATGAAGACAGTTTGTAGCAAGGTGGCTGCATGTAAGGTTTTTATTTTGTGTAGTTGAGGTGTAAACCAAGTGATGTAAGATAATACTGACACTGCTGTGCATCCCTTCTTATTTGATTTTATAAAAATAATTATATCAATAACATGTTGAACAATAAGATGCAAATAATTAGGGACACAAGCAGCTTATAACACATACCTGAGCAAATAAGTTATAAGAATAACTTTTTTATTAAAGAGAAAACATGTATTGTTCATCTGCAAATAGCTTTGTACTTTTCTGAAGAGAAAACAGTTTATACATATTGTAAATACTAATAAAAACAAGAATGATATTCTTATTTTTTTGCCTCAGAGTCTCTTGTCACTTGCTTTTGCTCATTTCATCAATTTCCTCTGCAAACACAGTTTGAAGTGGCCCCAAAAGTTGAGGAATCCTTGACAAATTACTTGAGTTAATCTGCAATATTGCAATAATAAGTTATTTAGTTTAAACTTTAGTGTCAGTATTTCCTGTCTGTTGCACAATGTTAATATTGGAAACAGAAGGGTCAGAACTCTCACATAATTTTGTGAAAAAAGTTAATTCTGCAATACAAAGTAAACCAGCAGGAAATTTAAGAAAGGTAAACATAGAATGTACATGCAAATAATATAATTTCAGACCAATATGATCAAAATATGCCAGTCGCGGATCCAGAAAATTCAGAAATGGGTGGCCTGGATAATTAACAGCTCTATTCTAGATACTTTTTATTTTTCTGAGGTGGAATTCTATAAAAGTAATACAAAGTTTCAAAGGAAAAGGGGTCGCCGTGGCCCCCTCGGCCCATCCTTAAATCGGCCCATGTGTGCTAACAGCAAAATTTCAGGTAGCCTGCTTAGCAGGCGCTTGGAAGTAGTGGGTGAAAGAGAGAACAGGTGCGTGCGAGGGGTACGCAGGCTAAATTTCAGGTGAGACCTGAGCATGTGGCCTTAGAAACACGTAGAGGTATTATCGGCAATTTATTTACCTTCATGTGGTCAAATGCGATCCCAGTGTACTTTGTAAACTGCTCACTGAAGATGGGAATCTTGGGATAGCGCTGGCTGAAGTGATTTAACATGATAAACTTTGCCTCCATCTTCATTCCACTTTCAATTGCCTCAGTTGTTGTACTGAAATGAAAAGGAAATGCTCATGATAAGCTACATCTTTTTCCGTGGGGATAAAACTTCATCTGTAATGCTGTCAATTTTTTAAAACAGTACAATCTAACATGAGCTGCCACTGGCAATGGGATTGGTAATGGGGTTTGGTTGCTTCCTGGGAAGGAACTTGAGGAATTTTGGGGTGTGACGTGCCACTGGGATCCTGGAACCCTTAGCCTATACAAGACCTAGTTCAGCTAAATTTTGAATTTTGCTACCCAATACTAGACTAAACCTCCAAAGTCCCTCCCTATCCTAGAGTTGGTATATGCCACCTATTGATGCTTTTTTTTGCTATTAAACTAAGTTGTGCGTAAATTTGAAATTGAGATTCCATTTTGGCAAGTGTCAATTTGTCTAGTCTAAACTGACATCCTTAACCAGTTGATGAATTTTCTGGAAAATTGTAGCCTATTCTCGACCCAAACTTTATAATTTCTATACCCTATCCCAGACTGAACTTCTTGAAAACCGTACCCTTCAGAGTGGCACATACCAACATATGGCAGCACCCTCCCCCCAAAGGTTACTCGCTTTGTGTGAGAGTTGCACCATGACAAGAATGTACAACACCGCAGTTTTAGAGATACCATATGACCCATGCCTTTTTTGTTGTCACTAGAGGGCCAACATAAATATTCTGAATTGTTACAGTACAGTAAACAGTGTAAGTCCACAAACATTGCTTTATCCCCGGAAACACTTAACAAAATTGCATGTAGAATCACTCTTCATCACAAATTAGCTTGGAAGACAAGCAATTATAAAGACAGTAAGATAATCGTTATTCTTTTTTACAAAACCTGTGCTTTTTGGCCAGAGCTTCAGCTTTGAGTTCGTCTTCCAAAGTAGCTTCATGAATGAGAAGATCTGCCCCATTACCTGTTTTTGAAACAGTAATAATTATTATTAAATGCACCAGCATAAACAGAACTAAACCTTTTTTTTTATGAACAGAACAGGACAGAAGAGAACTGACATGCCATGAGAAAGACACATTTCAAGATCATAAAGCAGGTCCCTATCTCCTCTATACCTTGGTCTTCTCTCAGGAGTGTGTGGCTAGAGTAAATGGTGGAATTTAAGCTATACACACCCTAGTCTACAAAGGATCCCTCTACAGTCAATAGGCCTTTCTACTTAATAGATTACTAGTGGAAAGGAGTAACTTAATGGTCCAATTAATGGCTGCAAGTGCATCAAGCTGAGACCTGTCGCAAAGAAACCAAGTTCATTCTCTTGAATTCAAGTCAAAAAATACAAATTGAGAAGCTGAACAACATTTTTACATCTCTTACAGGGACCACCATTTTATGTCTTCATTCAAGCCACCGGAAGGTTAACCCATTTGCAGGGCAAAGACAGTCTGGACCTGGGGTGCAACCTGGCAACCTCCCAATCTGCAGGCAGGTGCTCTACCAACTGAGCTAATTTGGCCGTGGTAGACTAACTTGAAATAACTGAGCTGAATGACCATGCATTTCCAATAAGTATGGTTTCAGACTGAAGTGCTACTTTAGAATTTGCACCTACTGCAGACCAACAAAGAACTGGTCTTGTTACATGACTGACTATTGTACACCATAAAATTTCGAAAATAAGCCACTCCAAAAATTAATATAAGCCCCCCAAACTCGTAACGCAAAAAAACCCTCAGTTAAATCGCCCCTCCAAATATAGGCCTCCTGGGGGCTTGTACAAAGTAAAACACAGCAAACACGGTAAATGTCCGTCCAACTATAAGGCTGGCTCAATCGATTTTGAAACCCAAATTTCCCTCAAACATAAGCCCCTCCGAATATAAGACCCTCAAAAAGGGCCTTTAATGAAAAATATAAGCCCCGTGGCTTATTTTCAGAATTTTATGGTATACTAATTAAATTTGAACTAGAGAGAATGACTTACCAGCCTCAATCAAAGCGGGGGAGGGTCTAGTGTCACCAGAGTATACAACCTTCCACCCATGTTGGTGCTTTAGTACCAACCCATAGGATTCAGGACAGTGATCTACAGGAACTGTCAAAACCTAATAAGATCATGACCAAAAATTACTATTAATTTTATTTGTTCTAATCTTTTTCTTTGCTTCAGTGGGCTCATACTTGGAAATTCTGCTATTTGACCAGTCTAGCTGGCTAAAGATCTTGACTCTTATATATCCATATTACCGGTATACACTGTTTACAGGAAGCCATCACGGCACCTGAAGGAGAATCATGAGGTTATCCCTATAGCAGTTCAACTGCTGCTATTTTTAAAACTTACCTCTTCTGCTTGAAGATGACCAAGAACATTCAAGTGATCTCCATCTCTGTGTACAACCAAATCACTACTGTCCACAAACCTGTTAAACAAATAAATAAATTCAAAATTATTCATGACAAAAAGAGTCCAGCAAGGCTTAATTTAGGGCTCAGTTATTACAAAGAACTGTCCTTCTCTCCCAGAGTTGTATTAAATAATTAAACGTGTCTGTGATCTTAATAGTTTGATTGACGAACACCTTAATCCTAGAGTCAATTTTATATGTCTGGAGAAATCTTGAAGGGCCGGTTTACACGGAGGTGGGGGACCCCAGATAGGTGAGGCAACATGTGGCGGGTCACCCCGCCTATAATGTAAACATGATCAAATTAAAATGAGAGGTTATATGGACAAGCTGGTTACCCCACCTAGGCGGGTTACCTAACCTACCTGGGGTCCCCCACCTTCATGTAAACAGGACCTAAAACAGATCTACAATCACCAACAAAATTGGTAGAGACACTGCTTTAAAGGCCCTTTTTAACATTTTGCCAACTTCAAATTATGGAAATTGATCCCTCCTCCACCCCATCCAAGCAATTTTGTGCCACTGTACAAGCTACCTGTAAGAAACAACACATAACCCATGGAGGAGAGACGGTGAGAAGTGCAGACTGTTTTGTTCTGTGAAGTACCCAACAATGTAATCACCGATTGTTTTCATGTTAAGTCTGTGGACAAAAAGTATTATTATCTTAAACTATTATAAATGAATAATCGAATTAATCGCAGGGCACTATTATTGTCTGAGTTAAGAGGGGCGGTGCACTTTTACTTAAAGGGGCCATTTACTACATTAATTTTATTTTCACTGCTCTTTGGAATGAAAGGATTAAAAGGCTGTCATGATACCTGTAATTGATGTCTTCACACATTGTGTTATACTCTGTCAACCATTGTCCTATCTTATCAGGACCAATCACCAGCAGAGGATCACAACTAACCTCTTTCCCCTGGTAAAGATTGAGTTGAGCAATGTAAGTGTTTTCAAAACAATGGATCTTATGGATATTTTACCAATATACATTGTAAATAGGAAAATATAAAAGAAGGGCATTAAATTTTACGATTTGTTTACAATAGTGAAAAACACGAGATGAAAGATCCACCAATTTAAGCGCCAATGAGGTAATATCATTTGAGCAATATAAAATTTACAGATATAAAAAAATTTCCAGAAGGGTAGGGGAATATGACTTGTAAGCCAATGAACCATCTGAGAGTGGGGGGGGGGGGGGGGGGGTAGGGATATTTTCCTGCTGATTAAAACTGCAGTTCAATAACACAGCTGTAAATAGGCACTCCTTCAACTCTTTCTGAGGCCTGGAAATAAATAACCCTTTAACTCTTCAGGCTCATTAGATGACTCTATATCACAGGAATATACTCACCAAAGTGTCTCTTTTTTGTAGGATCCGTATCAAACCCTAAATCATAAAAAAAAATACCAGTTACCATAACAGGAAGATAAGGAATATTTCAAGCAGACATTATTTAGTAATACATATTAATTATAAGCAGGTTGAACATGATTGTCCTAGTGGGTATTGCCCTGAATTTAGGGCTGTTGGTGACATGGCTGGCATTAATGATTAATTAGTAAATTTTGCATCAGATCAACTGATCACATAACTCTGATTACCTAGTCTAACAGAAACAGTTATTTCTTGTAAGGCTGACTCCATGAGCAGAAAAGATGAAACAAATTCTGAATTCTATGAATACATCCACATTTGTTTTATTTATCATTTTGGTTGCCCAGGTAAGCATGATGGAATGTCTTACCCACTCTGCATCTGTATTACCCACTTTGCTGCAGCCGGCTACTTGGCGAAATAAATATTGGTACTGACTGAATTCTGAGAATTCAAAATGGCTGTAATAAAGTGGTAATTGAACTTTGTGTCGTGCAATTTTGGTCTGAAATCATACTTGTGATTTCAAATCGAACTCGCACAATTTTAAAATCATGGGTATGATTTCAGACCAAACTGCACTCCACTCAGTTCAATTACCATGATTATAAAATAATAATCAAGAATTCTTCTGTCATACCAAGTGATGATCTGCGTGAATATGTGATATGAACACACACTTGACCTGTGAAAGAACCCGATCCAAACATTTTCCATAATGCCGATATAGCTGTCCATATGTTCCTTCACCACAGTCTAATAGAATTGAACCTTGATCGCTGAGAACATGTACATAAAACCAAACAAAATTCCGACTGTTACAAAATTGGGAAGGATTGATGTTAAATATTTCCAACAGGGAGCTCTTCAGGAATTAAGGAATTTTTGGATGGGGATGTGCTGTAAGGACCTTTGAAAGCTAATTAGCCTCTACCAGAGTTACAGTTCAGCTAAATGTTGCCAGTCCTTATGTAATACTTAATTCCAAAATTCACTCCCTATCCTAGAGGTTCACTATTTTCCAGAAACTACTGAGATAAATGCTTCCTTGGTTTTAAACTTGCAACTTATAATTTGCCAATTGTCAACAATTTCTTAGTTCCCCTAGTCTAGACTAAAATTTTCAACCAATGATGATCAGTTTCCTGGAAAATGATACCCTCTTCTACACCCAAACTCTCTGATTTTATTATATTCCTCAGGGTTTTCGATTGAGGCTACAGGCCGGATGTTTCGTCCGGTTGTTTGCCATTCTATGTCTGGTACTTTGATGCCAATATTTGAAGGTTTTTTATTTATATTTTTATTATCATAATTTTTTTTACTTAAGCAACTCATAAACTTACTGCCATTCTCCCCTCCCCGTAACATGACCAACTTACTGTCCAATTTCACGAAAAACTTGGCTTTTTAAAGATAATTTGAGTGAGCCTTGCCTGGCAAACTGACTCTTTATTATGGGTTACAGAAACACTGGAAACAGCTTTTCAGAGTGTTCTATTTTAAAAATTTCCTGGGGGAACATGTCCCCAGACCCCACCAGGTAGCTCACACCTTTGGTGCTCATAAGGTGCCTTGCAGCACCCACAAAATTTTGAGTCCAGTGCTTTCAGATATACATGTCCGCTACTTTAAAAAACTGTCAAAAACCCGGATTCCTACCTCATGTTGATAAGTGTTGAGCTAACATTTCTGTACTTAGAAGGAATAGAGGCACCAGTCCCAAGGAAAACAACTTCATAGTTTTCATGATTGGAAAAGAACTGTTGCGCTTTCCTTTCCACTGACCCTGCCAAAGACTTCACTTTTGTCCCAACTGCCTCTAAGGCATCTCTTACACAGTTTTTAATCGTCTTTGTTGTTCCTAGATCAGTAATTAAGTCTTGTGATCCAGATGAACTGCTTGTTGAAATAGACCTCACTAAGGCAAGTGAGGTGGCTAGTTCTGTTCTGTCATAGTGTTTTAGTTGAAAGCTTGGGACACTTATTGTGTTTAAACTGCCAGCCAAGAGAGTTTGAGTTTCTTGTAAAGTAGAGTCAATGTTCAATTTTTGTGGTATGTTTGTTTTATCAAACCCTTGCTGTTTTAGTGGTCGTAGATGAAACTGCAAGAAAGTTTCTCCAGAAACACAGTTCTTTGGTAAAGCTGTGACATCCTGTAGAAAACAGCAACAATCGTATTTTACGCAAAAACTTTAAGGGTTTGTTAGAAAAGAGTGCTATTAAGAAGTAAGAAGTCTGTCTTGAAATCAAGACTACTCCACTCATTAGCTCTTTATTTGACAGCAACATTTTGTAATAATCATGTCAACAACATATTTCAATGATTATTTCTGAAGCATACCATACCATAAGCATACCATAAGGAAATAAGGAGGAGTGTTGAGTGATTATACACACTTTAGAAACCAAGCTGTCGAACTTCCACACCCATTGAGTGCACAAGTGTTAGATTGGGAACTTAGACTTTTGCATTTAAAATGCCATGAACGAGAAAGAAACATATTTTGTAATAGATAATTTTCACATGATGCCACAGTGGCTAAATAATTGGTTTACCAAAACAATGAATTAAAATTTTTGATTTTTTAATTATTAATATCATCAATAACTTGATTTTTAATTTGTTTAAACACTTGTCAGGACTGCTTTACCGTTTTCACTGTGAGCAATAAACCCCCTGACCTTTCTATAGTCTAGTGCTGACAAATGATAAGACTTCAGGACATCTCTTTTATAAGGCAGATTTTAAAGGAGCAACAATATTTATATCATTAAAACTTAATAAATCCATGACTACTCACAGGGATATTATTGGTTTCCAGTAAAGGAAAAATCTCTGGATCAATGCAATGTAGCTTGCACTGAACTGTTGCTTGAGACTGAAAGATCAAGGGTGTTGCACACACGTCTTTGTTAATTAACAAATGCGACACAGTATCTCCAAACCTGGAAAACAAACAGAAAGTTTCTTAGCTGGTTTACAAATACACAAGCAGATGATTCCAAATGACAGGGTAGCCACCTCTTATACCACTAGTAATGCTGTAAGGGGTGGACATGGTTCAATGAGACCATTACATTTTGGCAAGTGGGTGACACAAAATTATGCAAACTTAAATGATCAATTTAATCTCAAACTGGAGGTCAAAACTTGAGGCATATGACCTTCAAAACGTTTTCCTATGTGAAACGACAAAGGGCCACTGAGACAACAACACCCCTATCACCCCCCAAGAGTAAATAAATACATACAATTAGCACAGAATAAGAAAGAATAGAGATCTTTTGACCAATAAGCATTTACTGTTCTGTGGTACTCAAGTCCTCAATTGAGCTGGAAATAGGAACCCTGGTTTGTTGAGGGGGGAGGGGGTGGAGAGGTACAAAAGAACCTAGATACAAAACTCAGTGTATGACCAACAACCAAGAAAAAAATCAACTCAAATAATAAAATGAACATCCTGCCTGAGAATCTAATCCACACCACAGTTTCTGAGGTGAGAGATGAGTGCCACTAGCTTATTGACTAAAAACATCTTAAGTAAACCCTTTTAATAAGCCCCAAGATCCACATACAAATTCTCCACACTGATCTGCATACATTTCTTTTAAGAATAGTTGAGAGAATCTGGTTTAAGATCAAAGCAGTCTCCCTTTGACAATCAATTTAGTAATTCTCATAACCTTTTCTCTTGATGATCTGCTGATGTTGTTAGGAGAAAATTGATGTTGGTCACTCTTGGGACCTTAAGAGTTAACTTGCCTCTCTCTCCACTGCTTGTACTCTTCATTCTCAAAAACTATCATTGGCGTCAAGTGGACAATCACGGCAGGCGTAACATGTGAGTTTTCCTCCCAGAGCTGGTTTAGCTGTTTGTTGGTCACCAGAGATGGAATGTAATCTACTGTGGGACACTCAATAATCATAAACAATGGCCCCGGTTGGTTTGCTTCCATCACTTGCTCTGGTTGGATCTGGAGAGTATTGTACCAACCAAAATACATGTATAAGTTCAGTCATAACATCACATTGAACTTTCTTTGAATCAGATACCTACATGCTTTAAGACGTTTTAGTTTATGAACAGGTAAAATCTGGTCACCTTAAACATGGCTGTTTTCCAATGTAGACAGGTGGTGCATGGTAAAGTTCTTTTGCCTTGTAATAAGAAGGGAAACTTAGTTTTGAACAAATCATAGGTATTTGGCACCCTTGATTTCATAGGTTCAGAGAGCATGGCTCTCTACAACTTTTCTAAAAGTTGTTTAAGTGCAGGATAACAGTTTTCTACCATGGTGACTTTCTTGCTTTAATTTTTACAACACTCATTCTCAAGGCAGTAGCGGACTTACATGGTCCTGCTTACTAGCAATACTAAACCCACCTGACGTCCATCTTGTAATGTGACAGTTTTTCCCGATTGTAACTCTCCAAACAATGGACCTTTTGGCACACCAAGCTCAATAGCTTTCTTAGGAAAAAACTTCCCTGGTAGTGGGGCAAGTTGACAGATGTATGAAATAGCAGTGGACACCTTAAAATCAAACTTCAACTTCTTTGGTGATGGCAGGTTTTCTTCGTCATTTGAGGAAGAGGATGAGTCATGCAATGATTTGGAGCTTGGCTCAGCCTCATGATCATGGCTACTTGAGAGTTGATGTGAATCTAGTAAACAATATGAATGTGAGAGTTTTCACACAAGACCGTACCTGGTTTAGTGAGACTTAGTCATGTCAAGAGTACTTACATTATACAATCTTCAAGAAAGAGCTAGGTGGAAAATATGCAAAAAGTATTGATTATCCCTTATCCTAGAAGGTACTTTGCCCATGAGCTCTTAATGCATGAGATAATAGCAGGAAACACAGCAGTAATCTTGTGAATATCTAAGAATACTAGACTGATGCCAGCCTCATCCCTAGCTGTTCTCTCCTGCCCTCTAGTGCGTGCAAAGTATGGAAAGGAGCTGGTGAGTCTCCCCTGGTGATGTCAGAGCTCACGGTAGAGTCCAGGTATAAGTGAGCCAAGGACACCTAGGGAATAGGCTGGACTGATGTAAATTAGCAAATAAAAATATTGATTTTGTTATATCAGTTATTAAAGTGATATCATTATTCATTCAAAATATTTTCTCGATTCTGATTTAAAAGCGTTTAATTGAGGTGATGACCAAATTTGAAGGGTGTTTAACGAGGAAATCCCCAAAAACAGGTTGCAGGTTACCACCATTAACCCAGAAGACCTCCCCAGGTTGAGTTGTTTTGATTGTGAACTTGAAAAATGGCGGACATTAGACAACTCGAAGGGCGACATCTGCTATTTGGAGAATATTTGCGGAGCTGGACAAACCTAAAGTGCCTGCATCATGCGAAGAAGAACTTACCAGATGGACCTATGGAGGTTAACTCAATGTTTTACCCAATTCAAAACTCCTGGGATTTTGAATGAATAATTTGTGTATTGATTTGCATTATAATGCGGCATTCACATTTAAATGATATGGAAATTCCTGAAACAAAACGTTTTATTCCCAAAGGGTTTGAATTGGGTACAACATTGTGTTAGCCGAATAGGTCTATTGGAATGCCCTCCGTGTGGAGATACGAAACCCATCCTATAATGCTTTTAGAATATTATTCCTTATAAGAACAGATTTAAATCTCAGTAGTAGCTTAGAAGGTTTTTCAATTTCAGTCTTCTTGGTTGTGACATTTTTCTTTGTTCAATTTCAATTGATATTATTTTTAATGTTAGGTTTTTGGTATTTTTTGCATTTTAGCAATTTCATTTTTTCTTGTACAGTGTCTCATTTAAAACCACCTGGAGTGACATAAGCCATCTGTATAAAGAACTTTCTTATTCTGATTCTTATCATTTAAAAGCTGCTTAATCTTAAAATGGGTGTCGAAATGGATTAGTTTGAACTTGAATCCTTAAATTTAATACTGTGTCTAAAGGGACAGATTGATCATACCTACCATTTATGACAACAGGCCATATTGTCAAATTTTCATCTTTGTATTCCTCCCCATCACTTCCAGTAAATCCTACGCAATCAAACTTCAAGCTTTCATGATACAAAAAGAATCTTGTGGCATGGATGAAATCACATAGGTTGCTAGGTCCAAGTAGCTTGATTTCTGATTTTCCATTGTCCCTTAAAGTCATTGCCATACCAGGCAATCCTCCAACATACTCCCAGCATATTCGTGTTAAGAAGATGTTGTTTAGTTTTGAAAGTTTTAACTTCTGTTCATTAAATATCCTCTGTGTCCCCTCTCCACAGTTAAAAAGATATCTGATGATAACAAAGAATTTTTTGTGAGAAATTGAATGTTGACAATGATGGTTTAAATGGATAAAACAACAATTACTGTTTTTTGTTCTTAGATCCTGTATACCTGCAGCGTGCAAAGAAAGTAGTGTCCGATAGCCCGAGGCTAGTGGATTTTGCTTTCGGGCTAGTGAATTCTGTTGTTAACTTGCCTGACGGGCAAGTGAGGTTTTTTGAGCAGTTCGAATAACAGAAGAACTATGAAATCAATTCTGCTCGTCAAAAAGCATCTGGGGCTAGTTGAAATGACATCTGGGCTAGTAAATGCTAGCTTCTGCTTGCCCAATCGGCAAGCTGTAAAAATGACTTTCTTTGCACCCTGACCTGCCAAATTTCAAACAGTCACACAAAATGCGTGAGATTTTTGCCTTGTCATGGACCGGATTTCCGAAAATGTCCCAGCGACTCCCGAAGATTTCCGATGACTTTCCGAAGGCTATCGAATGTTGCCAAAAAAGCCCGAAGATGTTCCGACAAACTTTGACCACTTCGAAGCCATATAAAAGACAACAATTTAAGTGTGTTTTGATTTCGTTGGGACACCGAGTCATCATTCAATGCCTTATTGGAACATTTTTGGGGAAGGTGAATTGAATTTTCCTTATCACTCATGTGTTAAAAAGCAATTTGTTCAGATTTGTGAGTCAGGTGTGAGAAATTGTCCTTGATGGGTGAGACCGATGTCTTTAGTCTGTGAGCGTGAGACTCACACATGATGTGTGAGAGTTAGCAGGTATAATCCTGCAAAGTGTAAGCCTGTGTACAGACGCCCCCTCCCCTCCCTTAACCGAATGTTTTACTGAGGGGAGGGGGAGTCTGTATACAGGCTCGCAGAGTATCAGTGAGTCCAATATAAATAACATAAACTGATTTAAGATTATTTTATATTCTTCTAATTTCAACAAAGTTTACGACTATTGTGGTAGTTGCAGTTTTTTTAATAAGAGATAAACTGTTGTACCTCTGTGAATCTGCGAAGATGAAAAGCGAGGGAGAAGTGTCCTCAGTTTGGGCTCCAAGAACTTGAAGGTAGACTCTAGGAGACGCTTTAGTACTAGAGGTGGCAGCCATAAATGTCAGAAATCTTTGTTTTTGAATGCTCGTGAGTCTGAATAATAACCTCATTCACAATTTTTACGAGTTTTTCCATGTAAGTGCCGGTGAAAAGACGTTGAAATCTCACATCCCCACCAGTGAGTCCGCCATGTTGGAGTTGGATGCAAGGTTGCTTTTTATATGCAGTACATACCGATACAAAGGAAAGCCTGCTGACTAGTTTCCAGTATCACTCGTCAATATGGCCGATGCTGCCTTTCATTTGTAAGTATGAGCCTTTTAGCGGGTTTGTTTGGCAGAACAAACTCCCGAACTTCAGGGAATGACGTTTTACGTGAACTCCATAGACTGACAAGATATCAGCTTCGCTGGCATTGGTGTGGCAGACATGGGGGAAGAGGAAAACTCGTGTCAACAAGAACGTATCTTCAGATTCTGGGAACAAGTACAGATTATAGTTCACCTAGCGTTCTACTATTCACTGATTCTTATAGGTGACTTTCCTTTTCATTTATTTATTTATTTATTTATTTTTTGGCAGCAACTTCAAAATACCTCCCTTTTTGGTCATTTGGATGCTTTCAAGAGAACCATCCATTTTGAAAGTATCAGTTCATTTCTCCATGCCCCTTCAATCGCCCACACGGTTACCGGTCGTTTCGATACTACCTCAGCTAAGTTGTTCTTGTTATTTTAGCGGCATAAAACTGTTAAGAGGTGTAAGAAAATGCCCTTCTGATTGTTCTCTGTGTACAAAATCTTTGGACATTTTTTATATCAGTTCAAAGAACATGTTCAAAATAGTGATTGTTCATGTTTGTAAACAATTTGTGTCATTCAAATGCTGAACCAATGGAACAAAGGAACATTTTGTTTAAAGAGCAAATAAGCTGTGGGCACATTTTATATGACAAACAGGTGGTTCCATTTTTTAATTCTCCAATAACTTTGACTGGAGCCTTTCTTTTCTTTAGGTATTTATTTAACTGTGGAGAAAACACAGTAAGAATACTTCATGAACTAAATCGACTGAAAATGAACGTCACTCGAGTCTTCTTGACTGGAATGACTTGGCAAAACCACATAGCTGGTCTTCCTACATTGATCAAATGCCATGGATCATTAAAAGGCACAGGATTAACTGTGTATGGTCCCCAGGGACTCACTAAGTTCCTCCGAGATGTAACAACTTTCTCAAGCACTGGCCTGCAAAGACTACAATCCCTGGAGCTCTTCAATAGCTTAGAATTTATTGGCAATTCTGATCAAGGCCAGCTTGAGCCATACGTCGATGACAATGTTACCATCAGACCTGTTGTTCTTGAAAGAAAGGATAAAGATACTTGCCATTCCGAGAGGCAGTCAGTTTGCTACATTTGTGAATTTGAAGACCTTCCTGGGCACTTTATTCGTGAAAAAGCAGAAAAGTTGGGTGTGACACGGGAATGGTTTAATGAACTAGCTATTGGACATCCAGTCATAACATCTCAAGGAAGAAAGGTATCATGGTCTACAGTCAATGTGCTACTACTACTGCTCGAGGGAGGAGGGGTGCTGGAGGAGCTGTGATAGTAGCACATTGCAACTACTACTAGCACTAGTGGTAGCACACTGCTACTACTAATATTCCTAAAGTACCCCACCCCCAGAGGGGTATTTAAGGAATTTTTGGGTGGGGATGTGCCACTGGGACCTTGGAACCCTTAGCCTATACCAGACCTAGTTCAGCGGAAATTTGCTACCCCATACTAGACTCAACTCCCAATATCCCTCCCTATCCTAGAGTCAATTGCCAATTTCTTTTCCCAGTTTCCCTAGTCCAGAGTAATATCTTCAACCAATTGAACAGTTTCCTGAAAAATGATACCCTATTCTTCAACCAAATTCCCTGATTTCTATACGCTTTCACAGTGGCATATACCTATATAGTTCCACGGCAGTACCCCTTCCCCTGAGCTGCTACCACTATTACTTCCACTAATACAAACAATAATAATAATAATAATAATAATAATAATAATAATAATAATAATATCTCATAAAACCTATATAGAAAGCTTCAGTAAAAATGTTCATAAAAAATGAAATATATGAACTAAACCAACATAAATTTTTCACACAAATTTGAAGAATTCAATAAAATGATATTTAATAACAATATTAATGGTTTAATAATAGCATTTCGACAATGTAGCTCTTCATCTTTACTGTCTTGAGTAAAAATGATTAATATTGATGATTAAAATAGACTAGTAGGTAGCTCTTTATAATAGGTTAAACAATTTCAGATGCACATTAACCAACATACACAATAACATGCATTTTGGTCAGCAAGTGTAGTCTGCACAACTCGGAGTTGTAGGATTTTCTATGGTTCCTTCGCTTTGTGGGGAGCTTTTTTAGCATTATGTCTTTTAATGGGTTTTCTATTTTTATGTAAGGTTGAACCATTTGAGGTCCTGTCCCCTACCACACCAGGACAAGTTTTTATGATTGTGGACTGCCCATCAGTGGAAATCAGGAATGAACTGGTACAAAATCATGAGTTTTCTCAGTTTCACTGCAGTACGGACTTGAAGTCACCACATGTTATTGTGCACATGACCCCACTAGAAATCTTTGAGTCTGAGTCTTACAAATTATGGAAGGATCAGTTTGGCAAGACTACTGTACATATTCTAGCTAACAAAGAGGTTGTAAAGCAAGAGACTCCATTCTTAAAAAGTGTTGCATTCCAGACTGCTCTCTCTGTTGTGGATCATGAAATTTTTCCACCCATATTGGAAAGTCCTGCAGAGATAAAACACATCAGTTTACCAGACAATTGCACCTCGGCAGAAAATTTGTTGACTTATCAATTTCGTCCGCTAAAAATGGAGGGATTAACTAGAAGGAACTTACGTGTGGGATATGGACTCAGTGATATGTTAAAAAGGTTACGTAAGGCTTCAGAAAAATTAGATGATGAGACTCTTGCTACTGTTGGCACTTCAACTGTAACCTCTGGAGAAGAAAACTTGCAAACAATGTCTGACAGCAAAGTTACATTTCTTGGAACTGGTTATGCACTTCCCTCCTACTGCCGTGGCCAAAGTGCAGTACTTGTTCATACAAGGTAAATCTGATTAGGGACGGACCATTAGAAAAGTTATGGGGGGGGAAGGGAATTTTCAAGCCGCTGGAATATTATTATGTCATCAAATTCCTTGTATGAATTTTTTTTTTCAGGTAACAAAGCATATTAACAATTTCAAAACAAAAATTTGCAGAACCCAAGGCCAATGTTCCTCCACTAGACTCAAGAGTGAGTCAAGAAACCTCAAGAGGGGGTCCTAAGAGGGGGTGGGGTGCAATATACTCTTCATTCACAATATTATTTTGAGCACTAGTAATGCAATAGTCATTCCAGTGAATGTGCTGTTACTGTTTTATTTTTTTTACAGAGAAGACAGATCAATTCTTTTGGACTGTGGAGAAGGGACATTTTCTCAACTTCGTTGTTTGTATAAGGAACAGACAGCGGATGCTTTGGCTTCCCTTAAATGCGTGTTTATATCACACAGGCATCCTGACCATCATATGGTGAATTAATTTTCTTTTAATTCTACTGGTTTTATCCCTTACAATGTATATACCATCCTTCAGAAAGGTTTCTTCAGCGGCTTCAGTGTAAAATAAGCATTTGTTGTAAAATTAAGTCGAATGTAAGGACAACCAGGTAAGAAGGGAAAATATAGCCTCAATAATCTTCAAATTATGTTGAAACACTAGACAAAAGCTCAAGATTCTTAGGGCCAGTTATTTAAACTGAAAATACCCCTTGTTTATTCTAATCTTAATTTATCATTGACAGGGACTAATGCGATTACTTCTTGAATATGAAAAACTATTTGATGAAAGAAAGGTAAATACTGTTTGTAGTTGAATCTGCCAATGACAAGGGTTATTTATTTCATTTCCTGCTTTATCAAGACCTCAAACAACAGTGCTGCCCTTCCCAATTTCACTTTTCTCCTTTACTCTTTTCAACTCTTTCACAGCCAGTCCTATTGCTTTTTTGACGGTATCCACGTAAGTCCAGGGGTAGATCAAGGAACTTATTTTTGTTATTATTTTTTTTGGATGGGGCGGGAGGTGAGATGGGGGAGCCACCAAACTATACTGTCCTTCATTTTATCCAGAACATTGCTAATTATAAGGGATAAACTGGAACCTGCAACACCGCAAACTCTTGCAATACCTCAAAATAGAAGAAATGGGTGTGGTCTGGTTTAAACGCACTCGGACATAAATCAATTTTTAGTTTCTCTTTGATTCCATAGCAGTCTCCTTTTTATATTTTAATATTTTACTATCACTTAAGTCAGTGCATGGATTTTTCTGTTCTATTATTATTATTATTATTAATCTTATTATTTTATTACTTTTTTTTAATACAGCTCAATTTTATAACAATTGTGGGCCCATGGAGATTACATCAATGGCTAAAAGAGCACTTTAAGTCAATTGGGCGAAACCTTCCTATCAGGTAAAAAAAAGTTTGTTAAAATATTCTCCTTGCCTTTTATACTTGTGAAGTAAACGTGCATGAACTAAAAAAAGCGCAGTGAGCGGTCATGTTTATTCAGTTTCTTTATTGTGAGCACAGATTTCTTCCTTTTGGAGAAGTAAAGGCGCATAAGGTTAACAACCAAATTCAGGAAGTTCTGGATGCACTGGAACTTAGCGGAGTAAGTCCTAATATCAAAGGCAAAGCTGTTTTTTTCTTTGAAAGTACAATGTCAGTAGCTGGTCTTGGGGAGGGGTCTGGGCCCCACCTTATTAAAGAGCGTAAAGGAACAGGTTCACAGTTCAACGCATGCTTATTTATTAAAATGCTGTTTTTCTGCCGGGACACGCTGTATCGTCTATGGAAGCAATATGATCATGTCATAATGTTGTCAAAGAACCAATCTGCACACTCCCCCTGGCAGTCACTTGCACTTGATGAACTTAAATACCGTAAAATTCCGAAAATAAGCCCCGGGGCTTATATTTTTCAAAGGCCCTTTTTGAGGGGCTTATTTTTGGAGGGGCTTATCTACGGAGGGAAATTTGCGTTTACAAATCGATTGGGCTAGCCTTATAGTTAGAAGTAAATTTACCGTTTTTGTGTTGTTTTACTTTGTATTTGAGGGCAATTTTCCAAGTACAAGCCCCCAGGGGGCTTATATTTGGAGTGGCGATTTAACGGAGGGTTTTTTGCGTCACCGGTTTTGGGGGCTTATATTTGGAGGGGCTTATTTTCGGAATTTTACGGTATTTGCAAATAGCTGTAAATTAATCAACCATGGAATAAAACCTTCGGGTCAACAATAAATTCAACGTTGGTAGCGTTGGCATAATCCACTAATTTTTTCTGCGATTTTAGTACTCCTTCCTCCTACTTCAGGTTACTCCGAAATACACTTCTACTGTGAAATATACTCTGAGATCGCTGAGATACATGTCAGTGGGATTATTAACCGATAGAATTAATAATAAATTGAAAAATGGTAATTTAATTAATGAGCATGCTCTTAACCGTAAATAGCCGGCTGGATTGCCTCTGGCCAGTTGGGATTCTTAACCCTGTTAAGTTCAATTTAAATTATTTGTTTCATGCATTTGCTCGGCCCCACTGGCATTAGTGCTATAAATACTGCCGGGGTTAAATAACGGAATTATTTATTTATTTATTTATTTATTTATTTAACCGTGAACCTGTCCCTTTAGGCAACGACGACGGCAACGCCAACGAAAACGTCACCCAAAAAGTGAATTTGAGCTGCTTCAAACGTCATCCCTCTTATTCTATTTCATTTAATTTGTCAAGCGTTGGAGAATTTTCCTGAGTTGATTCTAAAGGACTGTATATCTAAGTTCAGGAAAAATAAACGAAAATTGTTGTCTTGTGTTGACGTCCTCCATAAAACGTGAAATTAGGAAGTTTCGCGTCGTAGTCGTGCAACGACAGCAAAGAAATGTGCAAAAAAGCGTGATGCACGTCCAATGTTTTTGTTTTGCCAATCTAAACCTGTTGCTTTTTGCCGTTCTCGTGGCCGTCGCTGTCGTCGTGCTTAAGTTTCCTATTTTCAGGTCAAACTGAAGCCCGCAGGGCTGAGAAAAATTAGGGTCTGGATGAGCAGGTCCTCCATGTACTGAAAGATCTGAATCTGTCAATGAAGATAAGGATACGCATGCGCCTTTCTTAAAGCAGATCTTTGTATTAAAGGCCCAAAAGGTGTCGGAGTAAACATAACCCATGTATAGTTTTCTTTTACTGCCTTTCTTATCGCGACATAGAACACAACTCTTTGTAGACGTTCCTTTATGAGTTAATAATCATTAGACATTAGATGGTTTGATCTTCTTGCTGTAGGCCCATGTGCACAGCCCACCACGCAAAAAAAAAACGATGGCTAGCCTGTGAATTAACGTATATTTCTTTCGTGCCAATTGCCCCTTTTAAACGGAGTTTATTATATTGCTTTAGCTTCAAGTTGTTCCAGTACTTCACACTAGAGATAGCCATGGAATCATTTTGAATCATCCATCTGGATGGAAGCTTGTGTATTCAGGAGATTGTGTACCTTCGCATAACCTGATCAAGGAAGGTGAGCAAGCATCATCGCTACATCTCCGGTTTCTTCACACTGACCTCTGATGAAACTAGAACAGCAGTTTTGATTTCGAAATATGCCAAATATTCTTTTTGAGCGCAGGTTTGGGTCGCTAATCATTATCGCTGACCATGCATTTCTATGGAAAAACTGGCGAAATTTCCCGCCAAATGTAACAAATGTAACCGTTCACAATAAACATGCATATTCATTAGCAAAACAATACTTCTGCACGTGCGTTTTAATGTCTTTGTAATTTTTCTGCTATTCCCTGTAAAACAATAACTTCAAATGATTAAATTCAAGCGGGTTTTACAGAGAAAGTAAAGACACGACGCTTAATTTTGTCTTTCCACTATAAACTTGGAATGGCCCATCCATTTCGAAGCGGTTTTCCTCACAAATGGTAAGCGCCCCAAACATCCCGTATTAGCATCTTTCCGAGCACGAGCTGCACGTGCTGTTTTTCAGTGTTTGCATACACTGAATATTGGTCGACCACGCAGCTGTGCCAACGTCAGCTAAAAACATTGACGTGCAGTTTCTGACATCGTTTTGTTCAGAAGCCTACGTCCAAATTGTTTGAGAATTGAGCTGCAAGGATTCCTTAACTACAGAGAAAGCTAATTACAGTTCCAGCTGTCTACGTATGTGTGAATTCCGTTGTGCCATCAGGATAAAAAAGGAGACATTTTTCGAAGTGGCCTACTGCTTCGCCATCTTTAGGGCTAACACTTCTGTCGCTTTTTTCTTAAATTTCTCAACACTACTATTTTAAGCACGAAATGGAAAGTCTTTCGATAATTCTATGGCTTTGTAACTTTACTCGGTTCTGCATACTTTGCTTTATTATTAACTTTAGGTTTGAATTTCAGGTAAAAATGCAACGCTGTTGATCCACGAGGCAACTTATTTTGAGATTCCTAAGGATGAGCCAGTCAGAGGGAGACACTGGTAAGATAGTTTTAGTAGTACTTTGACGGCAGAAATAAACTCTTTGAGTGAAACATTTTGTAATATTTTGTTTTCTTGCCTAGCACCCTTTCAGAAGCAATCAAAGTCAGTCGAGATATGCATGCCAGCTACACCATTCTTACACACTTCTCAAAGCACTGGAAAAATTACTGGCCTCAAGAATGTGGCAATCTAAGGCTGGGGCCCGGGATAAGTACGGCTTTTGACTTCATGACGGTACGTGTAATATGAATAGGAATTAGGACGTCCTAGTTTGGCAAACGTGACTGATTCAGTGTTCATATTCTTGGTTTGCAACCACGTGACATGGCGGCCATGTTGGGGGTCAATACAACAGAATTTTTTCTCAACGAATTAACATGAAAATAGAGTTTCGTTCCCAGAGGAGAGAAATGCTTTTGTTCTTGACCACCAACATGGCAGCTGTGACGTCACAGGCAAACCAGCAATATCCCAATCGTGCCAGCAGGGAGGGCTAAGCAGTGAGTTACTCTCCCCTTGCAACTGAAATTTGCTGAAATATTATGGTGATTTGTAACGACCATGTTTTCGTGCGCTTGGTACAAGAGAGCTTACACAACGACGACGGGGATGGCAACGAGGACGGCAAAAAGGCAATAGGTTGAAGACCTGGTGCCGTCTACACGAGACGATTCGCAACGACGATTTTTAGAACAACACAGCGCTGCAATGTTGGAACAATGTTGTGACCATTCGAAACAATGTCGCAACAATGTTGCAACGTTGTTTTCGCTAAAAATCGTTGTTGCGAATCGTCTGATGTAACGTCACCTTTATGAAGGACGGGAGCACAAGAAAACGATTTTCTTTTTCTTTGTAGACTACGAGCAAAACGCGAGATACGCAAATAGCCACGCGCGTGACTGATGGCTGCCGCCCTCGTTTCGCGCGTCTCGCGGCTTCGCCGCTCCCGCGCGCGTGGATTGCTCTCACTAAATCTGAAGAAAAAGGGAGACTGCTCGCAGTCTATTTTCTTTGTTGAAGTTAGATATAGTCCTTTAGAATTAAACTCCTGAAAAAATCGCCAACCTATGACAAACTAGAAGAGTTGGGTGAAATTTTCTCTGCCGTTGTCGTCGTCGTTGGTTAAGGTCCTTACTGTTTTATTTCTCCCGCGTTGGTATGATCGCCTACAATGCTTTTCCACCACTGGCGCCAGTCATAATACGGGAAGCTAATATTGATACTTTTTCGGCGTTTACCGAGACCTTCGCGGTCAATGTATTTGGGTGATGTATCCAAGACTAACCGGGCGAACCAGGAAGACAGGGACTTCCTGATAGGCCGCACGAACCAGGGATTAGGCAATGGTGACCTACATATCTCATTGTCTTGGCCCAATTTAGTCCGTTTATCGCACCTGTCATGTAGGGATTATTTCTGTTTTTACCACAGGTTCGGTTTAGTGACCTTCCGAGACTGCACAAACTGAGGCCCGCTATTGCAAAAGTGTTTGAAAAAGAAACTACTGACGAGAAAGGAGAATCAAGACCAGTGCGAGCATTGACTCCTAGAGAACGAAGAATACAGCGACGAGAAAGAAACCAAGAAATACTCAATTTATTACTTTGAAAAACTGACTAACATGATCTTTCATTGTGGAGGGGGATCTTCATAAGGGGCCGACTATTTGACTCAGTTTTGAGGGGGGAGGGGGTAGTA
This sequence comes from Porites lobata, assembly GCA_942486035.1. Classification (NCBI taxonomy): domain Eukaryota; kingdom Metazoa; phylum Cnidaria; class Anthozoa; order Scleractinia; family Poritidae; genus Porites; species Porites lobata. The sequence continues at coordinate 651,031 of CALNXK010000124.1, forward strand.
TGGGTGATTTGGTTTATGTAAGAATTCTTTTTTTTTCCAAACCTCTGATGATAGAGTTTTTTCCTAACTAAAACGGTGTAAGATTTTTTTTTCCAGCATTGTACCCCATGAAAGATTGTTTTCAGTGTCGGTTTTTTGCGCCAGGTATTTCCTTGCAAGAATTTTCTCCCTGGGAATCAGTCTTCAGGACATGATATTCTTCTTTGAAAATCACCCCCCCCCTAAAAAGTCAAATGGTCGGCTCCCAATGGTGACCCATTAATAGCGGCGTGAGTGCCTCGTGCCTGCCTCGTGCCTGCCTTGCCCTCTATGTTTTATCATTGAATGATGTGGCATTCGTTTGAGGGGGCCTAAAAATTGAAACTCTGATTTAAAGGGGCTACGGGACGATTTTCGATACTACTTTCATACCCTCAAAACACGTTGGAATCAAAGAAACCCCTGAAATAATGGTTCAGTTTTATTCGTAGATAATAATTACTGCTACTATATCTCAACTGTAAGTTTCTGTCTTTGGCTTTCTATGGCCAAGATGGAAAGGGATTGCAACTCAAAAAAAACAGGACCAACATTTTCAAGTAACGCTCCTGTGTTGCAGAAAAATGACCGAAAACAGATCACGCTTTGCTTTGTCTTTGATATTGCTTCTCTTAGAGTTTTAAGTATGTCAACAGATGCATGACTAAGAACACCTTGTCAACATTTCAGCTCACTTTGATGAAAAAACGTTGAACTCACTTTGAATAGCCCTTTTAAATCTGATATAACGTCAGCTTGCAACCTCCGCGGTCTCAGAACATTCAGTCTTAACTAACAATATAATGTTGAATTAAGCCGGTAAGATAAGGGCTTTAATCAGCAGCATTTTCTCTTACACTATAATAGAAATTACTCCGCTTCCTATTTCTTGATATTGAAGAGAAGATGTTCTTTATAAAAGGTATCTTATACCGTCCTTAAAAAATACTTCTAGGGCTAATAAATATTGTTTCAAAAACTATATTTGTTTATTGTTATCGCAACAGTAAAATTCTGACAGCGATATTTCCATTCGTTGTTTTTCAAACAAATGCTTTAGTAGAAAAGCTCCTTTTGCCGCTAACTTTATGTTCAGTTTTTATATAATATTCGTCCTGAAAAAAAATTGGTAACATGTCGAAAACCCAAATTCTATAAACTCTCTTTTTTTCAACAGTTTTATCGTTGCATCCAATAGTAACTCGCTAAAACAAAACCATTTTCCGGTTGATTTTAATTGATAGACCTTGTTCTTCCTTATCAATTTGTTATTTGCTTCCCAGTGTGTGTGCGAAACAACACGATTAGCATGGATACACGGCTGTAAAACAATCCATTTTGAACAGAAATATTTTACCTTTACGCGCGAACTTCTATCGGAATTTCCATTCGTTCTGTTTAGTTGGTTTGTGTTTCTTAACACACATAAACAGATCTCTTTACAATCAAACTGAATTTCAATTTGGTTAGCGCGCATTGTGTGTGGTTGACACTTTACATGCTTGGCTGGTCTATAGAAAAGATTTAAAGTGATTACTTATTTATGCTCCGGTTCCAAACCAATGATCATCGTCATCTTGTAATCAAAATAATGGGCTTGTTCATTGTGAGTTTGTGAATTAGTGCGTGGTGATTGCGGATCAAACTTGCTGCCAAAATGTAGACTTGGCGAATGCCGTGAGAAGAGAGAAGAGAAACTGCCTACAGTTGAGCAGCATTTTGTCGACAGATGTCAGCTTTACAAGCAGAGACCCGTCTCAGTCATCTTAAAGGTAAAGCTACCAAACGTTTCACTGAAGAATTCCCGCGTGAATTTTCCCTCTAAACTGCGATCTTTTCGTTTTCTAGAAGCTGCTCAAGGGCTGGAGAGTTCTGTGAAGAAGACTATAGGAGATGATAATCCTCTGTTAATATCGGTGTGCGGAGGAATCGAGGCAGTTTTCAGGCAAGGATTAAAGAGTAAGTGAAAACCGACATAAATTATCATAATTTCGCTGTGATTGCGAATTACTCGATCTTTTGCTAATGGTTCGACTTCTCGCCGTGTGCTTGTGTCATAAATCGCTGTCCACGAAACAAACAAGCAAACGCGCGTTTTAAAACAACAAAGTTTTCAAGTTGTGAGTCTGCATCGCGTCTTCTAGGAAGTGTTACGCGGTTTCTTTTAATGCCGTTTCATCCGTCAGTGACCCGTGGAGTTCCCCATGGACTTGACTTCATTAACATCTTTGAGAGACATGTTATGCTTATGCTTATGCTCATATGTTATACGTTATTACGTTTTCGTCTCTTTTGCATAAATCATCCGCGATCAGATAAGTTTTAACGCAAAGAATTATTACTGATTCATGAGTAGAAACTATATCTTTCCGTGTATTTCTTTGTAACAGGTGTTGCAAGAACCCGTTCTCTGACATTTTACTCAAACTGCCCGCTTAGCGCTAAAAGTGTTTGTCAAACTTGAATGGTTTTCTAAACATTGTTTAAATCTCGAAACGTCTTTTACCCGCCCTTTGCTTAGAAAAGAGTGGCCTGGATTTTGAAAGTTCAAGATTCCTTCAAGGCCGATGCCAGGCTCATCTATTCAGCCATCGTGAGTCGTTAAAAGGCTTTCTGCAGTTTCTGTTTTAACTTTTTTTGTCCATGAACAGAATCAATTTTTGCGCCTGAAAACTATTACAAAATCATTCAACCATGCGCAAACTAATAACTTCCGCTCATTATTGCTGTGCTTAAAAGTCTGAGATTTTTCAGTGTTGAATTATACATTATTATACACTTCAATAGATTGTTTCACAGACAGCTTTCCCTTCTTAGCGATTATCGTATTTTTGTTGAGTTTCAGATGCTTTTTGTCATATGAATGGCACATAACGCTTTGTGGTAACATAGCCATTCACTGCGTGGTATTCAGTCAGTATAGAAAATCACCAGCAATTGTTGACTTTTTGCTGAAAAAGCCTGACAGCAAAATTCAAAAATTAATTTAGAATGCAGTTCGGAGAATGGAGTGTGCCAACCTAAATTTCGTAACTTTTATGTTCGAAGTCCTATATGAATAAAGAAAACTATGGAAAATAACGTTATATCATGTCTCATGAAAGATCGAGGGATTGCGAAAGAAATCCACTGAAAGAATGAAATTACCCTGCTTTCATTTTTCGCTGGTGTTATCCAGTTTTTTTTATTCCAAACCCCAATTTTATGCTCTTTAATTACACTAAGTCAAAAAGAAAGCCCTTGTTTGTCACTTCTACGGCTCTTAAGTGAAATTCACTTTCCAGAAAGCAATATACATACTACTTTCCGTGCCCTTTAGGGACTAGAGTTAAATTCATCTTGAAGTCTGCAGATATTCAGAGTTGTGCGCTTTTGATTCATAAAATTTATGTTCTTTTAGCGCCAACTCAGTTCTTTATATTAAAGTGATGTTTACCACTGTTACACTAAAAGACTGATTTAGCGTTTCGTTATTGCGTAAGGCTCTTTATTCACTCAACAAAACATGGCGTTGTTTGCATACCTCTTGCTACTCTCTTTCTGCCCGATTACCTGTTAACAAAAACGTTATTGTTTATAAAATAGCAAAGCTGTTTTTAAAATGTGCGAGGATTGGTCTATAGAAAAGGGACTGATGAGATGCGCCCTTAAAGAAATTCCATCGGTGGATTCATTTATTGTAACATACGCGTATAGCCATCGCATTTGCCAGTTGGAATTACGATAAAAACAATTTCAACGGGCAAATGAGACAGCTGTACGCTTATAGCTTGAGTTGCTGGCGTTTCTCATGGGAAAGGGCAAAGAGAGAAGCGAAAAAGGGAGACCTAACCTTCCCCTCCCTCTCCCTTCACCCCTCCCCCTTCAAACCTCAAATATCCAATTTCCTAACCCCTCTAGGGAAGGTCTGATGTTCGGAGGTAGCTTGGCCAGCGGTTAGAGTGCTGGACCCGACTACATGTCCCGCTCCGGTAGTCCCGAGTTCACATCCCCAGCCTATTTCGACGTGCTTGTGTTTGGAGTGAATCGCTTGAACGAATCAGCGTTCATGAACAATTGGTGTAAATATTCGTTTGGTACGAGATCTACTCAGTAATTGTCATTTCTTCTAAATATTTTCAGGTTCTGTGTTTGGTCTGAAGAAATGGGATTACTGGTGCTGGATAGAGGCGCTTGTCAATCATCTTCAAAATGACAAGTATGCGAACTCGACCTCTTACTTTTCAAGTTCTTATAGTAAGCGGGGTTAGTCCCTCCAGAATCCTCGAGGGGACTTCACACCTTCACCGCGGGCAAACGAGAGAAGTGTGCAAAATCTAAACAAAGTACTTCAAAACTATAAAGTTTGAGCAACTTTCACTTTTGAGAGTTTATGATATTTCCAACGCGCTGCTTCTTTGATGTTTTCTTTTTTTCTTTTGTGTAATAACAGTAGAGGTAAATTAGCTTGTATTCTCTATTTTCGAATCCCCAATAATACGCTCTGTTTGCCCTCCAATTTTTATATAAACTGTTGTTTTCAAATGCTCCTGGTATGACTGTATATTCCCAAGAGCATTTGAAAGCATTAAATTACGCATACTCTTTTTTTTGCGGAGGCAGGGGTGGGGGGAAGGCGGATCAGTAGAATGTATTATGGAGAATTCGAAAATGATCAAGTTTTTGAAGAATGTTTTTTTTTTATTTTCAGGGGGGAACTGGCCTATATACACGTGGTTACGTTTGTAAAATCTTGTAAGAAGGTGAGAATATCTTTCATTTTTAGCTTGTTACTGTACTCTAATCATTTATAGTCACAGTGTATTTCTCTGTGTTTGAAGATTCCTTGAACTTCGGTCCTTAACCTTGTTTTTATTTGTATGACAAAATATTTGCAGTTTTGTTTACGATCATTTTGTTTTATTATCGCAGATAAACTCATACCAGGGATATGGCAGACAATTTATCCGCCTCGGTCTGATGAAGAGGCTGCTTCCTTACACGATCCAGAACCTTGCTTCTAATTCAGCACTTCTAAAGGTACAATAACATTATTCCGAAATTAAGCCTTCTATTCCAAGACGTTTTCGACTCTTGTTCATTGAGAGAGATAGAGAGAGTTTGGCAGACGCCGGTTACTTTGTTTGGTTAGTTTTTATAGCGTGCGCGAGGGGAATACGCCCTTCCTCGCACCTCCTGTCTATTTTTCTCCTCGTACGAGCGCGGGTGCTCGAAATTTCTCCCCTCGCCCCAAAAAACCCGGCGCCTGCTACGAACGCTAACCTCTCGTACACTCAAGTAAGGATTCATAAACCAGCACTGGGGAAGGTCTGAGGACAGGCGGTGCTTTCCTCAAACGAAGAAAGGGGAACAGGAACAAGCACGGCGAACTGGAAAATTAAGAATGGAAACAAAACCAACCCAAACCATTACCCATTCTCTGTGTTTGTTCCTTTTTTTATTATTATTATTATTATTTTTCTGTTCCTGGTCGCCGCTATTTCCCCTTTTCCGTCATTCCCCGTAACATTACCCCCCTGGAACTGAGGTGATTTACCTTCAAGCAAAACCTACCAAAGCTGCAACTGGTGCAAAACTTTGCCGCTCGTCTTGTGACTAACACCAAGAAGTTCGATCATGTTACTCCAGTATTACGTGAGTTACGGTGGCCCTCAGTTAAGAGTTAGCTGGAAGTACAGGATGTCACACTTTTGTACAAGATTATTAGTGGACGTGCGCCTGCTTACTTAGCCAGTAAGATCGGCAAGAGGTTAGATGCACATAGTTACAAGACATAAAGATCATTTACAATCTCCTTTTAGCAGAACTGCTACCGCTCAGCGTTCCTTTTTTATCGTTCAATAAACATTTTGAACTCCCTTTGCTTAAACTCTAGAAACAGCAAATTACTCAGTAATTTTAAAAACAATGTAAGGCGTGAACTATTTAGCTTATAAATTGTAACGAATGATTTTAGTTTAGATTTTTTATGATGCTTGTAACTTAAGGTAATTATTATTCCTTTGTAAAATTATCTCAGAATAGCCCCTCCGAGTCTACTTAAGGTAATTATCAGTCCTTTGTAAATTATCCCAGAATAACCCCTTCGGGAGAGATTTTATATGATGCTTGTAACTTAAGGTAATTATTATTGTAACAAATTGGCTTGCTCCCAATGCATGGGTCTTCATAGCTCAATTGGTTAGAGCACTGCAGCGCTAACGCAGAGGCCATGGGTTCCAATCCCGTTGAAGTCGCGAATTTTTTTTCCGGGTGAATTAGCAATTGCTTAAATTGCAGTTACCACTGGGACGATCATATCTTCATTTAAAAATTTGTATTTCCGCAGTTCATATCATCTTCATTATTATCCTTTGTAAGTTATCTCAGAATAAACTTCTCGGGAGTAGATAATAAAGTAATTGTATTGTGTTGTAAGTAAGTCTTTTTTACACAATAATTGGTTGGCGTTTTCTAATAATTGTTTTGCCTCCATTTTTTTGTAGTATTGGTATAATGATACGGCGATTTTGCGGGACAAAGTCATGAGAGGTTCGTATCACAAACTGAATTTATTTTCTGTTTCCAAACAAATAGTGTTATTTATCGGTACCGTTGTGTTGAACATGCATACGTTAAGTATCTTCCACCCTTCCCTTGGAAAAGACTACCCCCTTGTTCCTCGAAACTCAACACTCACTCTTCCACACTACGCCAGTTATGTTGTAAAAAGCGTTTCCACTACCGCAAAATCTCAGCAAACGTTTTCCGTCCACACTGAATTAAGACGGATAAAATGTTTCCTTCCACAAAATGACAATCACCGACGGCGGGATAGCTATTACCGTTGTTTTAAAACCATTAAAACGGAGTTCAGCCGGTGTTAGACAAAACTGTGTTCAAACAGTTTTTAATCAGTTTTTTTAGCTGTCAGTGATGTCTAAACAATGTTTACGACATTAAGGCAAAAAAAGACTAGAAAATTACCCCTTCAGAACCAAATCTGAATCACCACTTCTTATCTTAATCAGCGTTGTAACTTAAACTCCGCTTGAATAACCTTCTCTCTGCCTCTCACTTCGCAAAGGACAAAGGGACGCCTAACTTCTTACCTAAGATGTTTTTTTTCCCTTTAGAATCTTTCATGAACATTTTAAAAGGGCTGGGAAAACTGATATTCTCCTTGGATTTGAAGGTAAATTACCATTTTTTTTTGTTGGCAGAAAGACTGTAACAATACAAAGTTAGGCGTAGTAGTTTACGAAGTATTTCTCTTCATTTACGAGTGTAATTCATTGGTTTCATGTTTTACCGACAGAATTGCAGTTTTCTGGATGAAACGTGGCTTATTCCTGTAAGTTCGTCCTCTCATTTCCTTTTGTGGTTGTCAGTAATGATGTTTTTGCTAGCTTTATTGATTTCCTAACTCGCTCTCGATCTTCTCATTTTTTCTGCTGCGTGTAGGAAATAAGGCATGTAGACATTGTGCCGTGTAAAGAGCTAGGACTGGTCGTGAGGTGAGGAGCAATAAGCATTTAACCTGCTTTGCTTATTAGTCTTTGAATCACTTAAATTCCACTGCTTGACAGCTGTTCTTTTCTGTTGTTATTTCTTTAAGAGTGTTGTTCTAAACGCTTCTAAACAATCCTTACGTCTAATCACTAGATTAAAAATTTCCCACTAAATAAAACTGCAGTGAAGTTGTCAGTACATAAACGAACGATGGCACCTTTGTATTCACGTTTCCAAGCTCGTTTTTACTCGGTACTGTGCGTGCGCAATGGAAGCGCGCGCTTGTAAAGTACTGTGTTTGTGACGCAACATACGCAATTGTTTTGCGTGTGCATAAACGAGATGAAAACGGTAGAGTCATTTGGCGAAGGGCATGATCCTTCTTTTTTCATTTCGTCGCCGTCTTTTCATTGCGGCATCAAGCGTGTAATGGACTAGTATACAGTTTAGGAAACCTTACAACTTTCATATTACATGACCAGTTAGGATTTTATTTTATGTTAGAAAACTTCTTTGTAGACTCGTTTGTTTGTTCGAAGGACAAATTTCTTTTACAAGCAACGCAAGAGGTTGAACGAACTTTTCAGTCATCTCTGCAGGAGCGAAAATATATCGGTGCTCCGTGGACGAAAACATACGCTGTGTAGCTCTTGCTAGAATTTTTGTCTTTTCGTTTAAAAGGATCAAACAATTGGTACATGTAAATAATTCTACATGTGATGGGTGTTTTGCGCTATAAATGTGTGCCCTAGGTGTCTTTAACCGTCCACGAGTATAAAAGAAAGATTACTCCTGTCCCCATGTCTAAAGATCACATCTTTTTGCAAATACTTTACCTAAGGTAGGTTTGATGTTAGGAAGTAACTTTCTTTAAAAACTTTTTTTTTGCAGGACCGTTAACCGAAGAGTCATGGTTGCTTGTGTAAGGACCAACAGCGCAGCAGAAGATGTAAGCTACTTTTAATATTTGGCTGAATAAAACCTGCCACTGTCTTGATCCACCTTCCCATCAAAATTGGTCTTTGTCAGTTGTCTTTTGCATTCCACTGACCTCTTAACTCAGAGACATGTATAAAAAGCTACAGAAAAAAAATGCCTTCTCTAAAAAGCGTCTTAAAATATTTGTGTTCCCTCAGGCTGGTATTGAGTGCGGTGATACATTGGACGACATGCTCGGAATCGTCCTTCACAAGGCAAAAACCGCTAAGGTAGGTAATCAAATGCATGTTTCACTTTCACTCGGATGACCACGTAAAATGGCGGTTCCCTCTCCAGTGGGAGACGTAAAAATAGAGTCCCCAGTTAGTGCTTTCGTTCTTAATACATTGACACTCGAAATAATGTGCATTTTGTTTCGTCTTTTTGCTTTTAAATTCAGGTCGCGGAGTTGCTGAAGCGGAACATTGGAAGGCCTATTTCGTGTACCTTAGTGAAGGTGATTACTTACTCGTTTGAACCTTGTTTGTTTACGTAGACTAAAGCTATCGCGAGATTTTCGTCACTTTTTTAATGGTCAAATGAAACTGAATGAATTCGAATGTAATGTGGGAAGTTATGTGTTTAATAATAAGTTACCTAAAAGAGAGCGCAAAAAGCGTTGTTCCGGAATCGGAATAGGCCGTGTTAGTGTGGTCAAGAGATTTTACTGAAAGTGCGGTTTTTGTTTTGTTTTGTTTTAGGGTAAATTTTACAATGGCAAAGGTTTTCCTCCGGCTACAGAGCGCATGGCTGTAATAGCCGCTGACCCGTACCAGGAAGGAGGCCATAATGGTTTGGATACAGCACCTCAGCAGCTGGCAGGGTTCGAGGAGACTCCCGTTCACGCCTCAGATACAATGTACTGTAATTAAAAAGGGGAATGACTCTAGACCTTTTCTTGAAATAATATTTGGAACTGAATTGATTAGTAAAAGATGACAAGATTCAAAAAGGTTGCAGAGTTATTTAACTCAACTGCAATAAACTACTTCTTGTCAAAAGTACTAAGAAATCTATTTCCATATTCACTTATCTGTATCGTAATCCGTGATACCGTTAAACATCGTCCCTTCCATCTGAGTTGCGCAAAGCCTTGAAAAAATAGATTGTATACAGTAGAACCCCGCCTTAGGCCACCTCGTTAATACGGTCACCCCGTTATTACGAACACTTTTTTTGGCCGCCCAGCAAAAACGACCATAAATTTTCTTGTAAAGAAACCCTCTTCAATACGGTCACCTCGTTATTACGGCCAATTTTTTTGGGCCCGTTGGTGACCGTAATAATAGGGTTCCACTGTATACGGTAGTTTACAATAAACTTTCGCTGACCTCGGGTGGAGTTACTACTACAGCTTTGTTTTGCCGATAAACTGGACCTAATGTACCAGTGCTTGGTTTATTGGCCCCGTAACTCAGTTTGGAAGGACAAAAGAATGGTACTTCAATGTTTTAATCAGCGATCACTATTCCACCCTCCCACTTCTAACTATGCAAGGCAAATGTATAGCCAAATCAGTCTACTGATATTTTGATATAGAGTTCCGTATCTTCGTGGAATATTCCGTTTAGTTGTTAACATCCTTGTCCACATCCCTCAGTCGCAAACAACTGTTCAGAAAATCCCTTTACCGGTAAGTTCGCTTTTCAGTTGTAATAATTGACTTGTTTGTTTTCCGCTTGTAGTGCAACATATGCAGCCACGTACTATGGAAAGCTGGATGTTGGAAAAGTAAGTCACACTGATTTGGGTATACTCTTGTCTTTAGGCACAGTGGATATTATAAAAGGTTTGTTCGTTTAGTCAAAGTTGCCAACCATGCTTTCCCGTTGTAACGTGCAGTTTGTCAAATGTGAACGGATGTCGTGTAATAAAATGAAATTCGCACTGGGTGCAAGTTAAAACCGCGTTGAATTTTTTAAGAACATGATAGAAGTGCTAGAGAACCACGAGCTTGCTTGTGGGTCAGTTGACAATGCACAAGGAAAAACTTTTTTCTTTTATGCGCGCTCTTACAGGTGACAGAGACCAAGTGTTGTTATATCCCGATAAAGAATGCACACGACATAGGTCACGTGCTTCATCAATATACAACAACCTCGCCCTGTCAAAAAGTTGGAGCACGGACTTCCTTGAATATTTGATAAACTGAGATAACTGCAAAAAAAAAAATAGAGCAGACTGAGACATGAAGGACAAAGCGAGCCGGTGCAACTATTTTTCATTGGGAGCTTATACAACCAAGCGATAACTGGGCCTTGGGCATAGCAAAAAATTGTGATAACAAACTTGCTAAACATTCACAAAACAAACTTATACAAATCGGAATCACTAAACATACATAACGCCCACTAATGATTCCCTTTTCTCTCTTTCCTTGACAGGATGGTGGTGTAGCAGTGATAGAAGACTCCATTTTGGACGTCTTAAAACAGGCAAACAAACCTAGGGTAAGCCATGAACGTTTCTCATAATCAGGATTAACACTCGCCTGACGCTCACCAGTTTGCACCAAAGCCTTTGCCTATGTATTGCTTTGATCTTAACTCTTTTTATGTGCTTACTTCTTGTTTTTTTTTTCCTTCTCTGTTTAAACCAGGCTGTTTTCCTTAACCTTTCGGAGACAAACATTGTTGTCACAGACCAAGAAACGTCCAAGGTAATCTTCCAGACTGTAATTCAGCTACAGACAGAGATAAACCATGCACATCCTCAAAATTGCTTGCCCTCTCAGGGCTCGAAGTTATCTTTTTAGTGCACTTGCAAAGTTTTACTGGTAAGATTTTTTCCGACTAGCAAACTGGTGAGACCACAAGCAATTTATTTCCCTTTGCTTGGGAGACATGGATAATTCTAACTCGCAATCGTTTGCTAGTGGCTATTTTTCTTACTCGCAGATTATCAAAATCACTCGCATTTTGCGAGTTTGCGAGCGTTAATTTCGAGCCCTGCCTCTCAGCTTAGTAGACTAAGTACAAGGACTTCCTACTTAGACCTCAGCAACCTCAGCGGCCCCGTTCTATTATCCGGGTGGGAGAATGGAAACAAATATTCTCGTGGATGGCACCTGCATGGCTCATTTAAGCACCGGAGCCTATGCCGCCGTTAATCGTGGTGCCCAGGCTCTGGCGGTCGGCAGGGCAAGTTGTTATGACGGAATTCCAAATTGAGTACCTTTGTTTTTGTATTTTGCCTCTTAAATGTCATTAAGGACGTAACAATTTCTTGCATTTAGATCCCAGTTGGTTTGACAGCTCAGTGGTGAGAGCATTGTACCAGTATCGCAGAGGTCATGGGGTCAAATCTCATTTAACATGCTTAACCTAAACTTTTTTAGGCGGTTTTGTTTTCGAAACTACATAATTTGCGCACATAAACCGCGATGATCTTGCACGTGTTAAATCCCATCCGCACTTTAAGTGTACGAATGTTCACGTACAATTATTCATTTTCAAGACTAGAATTAAGGTATAACCCCGGTTTTGGGAGGGGGTTGCTGCCATATATGGGATATATACTGTGAAGGGTATGGTTTTCAAGCAGTTTTCTCTGGGATAGGGTATATAAATCATAGAGTTTTGGTCTAGAATAGGGTATCATTTTCCAGGAAACTGATAAGTTGGTTGAAGATTTTAGTCTAGATCAGGGAAACCGGGAATTGCCACTCAAAAATATAAAAAATTCAAATAACATTCTGCAGATGTAAAACCTAAGTAGGATTTTCTCTCGACCCTGGCCTTCCCCTCCAATGTCTGCTAGAGCTAACCAGGCGGCGTGCATTTTCTTATGTCTCTCCAACTAATAAAGCGTGAGATTGCCTCACAAAGCATATCAGTCTGCCCTGTGGGACCCGGAATACATTAATGTTCAAGCTAATATCTGTTTTCGCAGGTCTTGGGAGTTCATTCCTTCACTGAGACTTCTTCGTGTGGTCGACGAGCGGACAGAAAAGAAATGATAGCTTTTGTTTCGGGGTAAATAATTTAAGTTTTCTTTTCTGGGATATTTAACTAACAGTTGGTAACCATCACTTTTTTGTATTAAGTACTAGCAGTTCCTAATTTTCCCAAAGGATAGTAGAGTAAGCGAGCGCGCGCGTGAAAATTGCCATTCCGCGTGACACCTTCGTCGAGTGTGACAATGCACCCGCGTATCTCTTATCATTTACAGGAATATAAAGAGTTTCTCGTAGTCTATCATTTTAATTACCTCCGCTTCAAATTAGCTTCCTCCCTTAGGGTGGATTTTCACTGTCGCGTAATTTTTAAGTGCGTGTACACCAACGTAAATCTTAATTACGTAAATAAAAGAGAGGCAAGATATAAAGTGTTGAGCTTAAACGTGAAGTTGAGCGAAGTTGAAATTTTACGTTTACGTGCGTTTGCTTTGCGAACGTAAATTTTACGCGCGTATGCACGTAAAAATTACCCTACAGTGGAAATCCACCCTTAGGCTAAAAGTATAAAACAAGTCAGTTGCCGTTTTTAAAAAAGCTCTCATATACCACCACCGCCACCGCCACCGCCACTCGTTGCTAAATATAGGTACTATGGGGTATAGTGGACATATATCGTCAAAGAAAATGGCATAACATACAAAATCACCAGAAGAGAAGAACCCACTTGAGGACATGACACTGACGTTAAAGTGCTTGAGCCTTGGAACAGAACTTATCGCCACCTTCATTTTAGTATCTCCCTCCCGACTAGCAAAATCATTTGGAGAGAGCTTACCTTTCCTAAATACGAGGATCAGCTCATCTGTTGATATCGTATTTTTTTAGGGAGACAACATGTACCATGGCCAAGAATTTTTATTGTTACGTGTTTGAAATGGCTACGGAAAGGATTGTAAGTACTTTTTTCCCCTCGCTCTTGATTTTTTGTATAGCAGTGTCAGTTTAACATACTCGAGTCATTATTTTTCATTATCTTATCACTCAATTGCCTGTGTTCTTTCTTTCTAGGCCAAGGTTGTTCTGTATAGTATTGGTAAGGATTATATATTTGTTTATCCCAAACCTTTTTGCTCTCTTCGTTCTTGAAAACTTAGTCTAAACTTACATTTTTTGGTTTATTTCAACAGCTGATGGCTTTATACGAACCGTGTGGTTTGTATGAATAATCGCGCTTTCAACTGGCAACGGATAATTTTCAAGAACAACAGACTAGCGATCTTATACCCAACTCTGCCAACCTGCAGCATATTGTGGGAAGTTTTGAATCCTATCATTTCAAACCATGTGTAGTTGACAAGTCTTATTTGTTGTTCAATATGGAGTTCTTTTAATTCATAGCTTGAAACGATTTTATTTGAGTGGCGTTCTGAAAACTTTCAGAATGTGGCAAACTGAAGAAGACGAGGAAAAATCAAGTGATTCTTCCTTGAACTATTTAGCGTCCCTAAAAATTTACAAAAATTGAGAAATTTCGCTCTTACCTGAGGACTGAAAGAGCTTCTGGTTTTGTGTCTTTTCCTTATTGGTTAAACACTAGTAATTATCACAGGTTAATATTAGCATTTTGTCGCGACTAACCTTGATTTTTATTCCCAAGCATTTTCTTTAACATTTATATTTACTTTGACTTCGCAATTTGTTGTTTCCTTAATATTACATATAAGTATTTAGTAGCTGTATTATGAAAGGATAATTTTGTCCCATTTTCTGCCGATAATAAACACCTTTCTTAATCTACGCCTGGTTTTTTATTCCAACTACTTTGACTTAAATAGTTTTTTGCTGTTCACAAAGTCTAAGATCTAAGTTTTTGTAAGTATTTTAGCTCGTCGATCTCTTTGCCTCTGACTGATATTTATACGATATATCGCTACAGATGAAGCAAATCCAGTAAATCTGGTTAATGTACAGATTGTGTGGGATCCCTGTGGTTATTATGCGTTTATGGTGGTGGCTTCATAATTCGCAGGAAATACTGAGCGCTAATTTACCCAAAAAAGGCGCCTGCGCTGTATGCGAAGACTAGAGCCAATAATTACCGATTTAGCACTTCTTTTGACTTGTTAGGTTGGGCAACCTCAGACCGACAGATGGTAAGCAGTCCTTGGACTAAGAGTTTGTCAAGCACAAATACAGGACCCATTTGATATTAGGGGTCAACTTTTATAACCCTTTTACAAGTCTAGCTATTGTATTTAGACTCTAAACCAATGGCCACATTTGTAAATGACACTTGTAAAAGTGTTATTAAATTGACCTCAGTACCACTTTTTTAATCAGACTTACCTTGGGTAGGAGCTATTTTTCAACCTACCTCCTCTACCAACAAAGATTTCAAGCCTAATACCAATGCTAGTTTGGCTTTGTTGTGGTTCAATTTTATCCTTGGTTTAGATTATTTTCCTTTGTTTTTGGCTATGGTAATGTGTGATAACGAGTTTGAAACAAAAGAAAAGTAAAATTAAACCAAGGATAAAATTGAACCACAAAAGCTTCATCTAAATATCAAGTAATGAATTGGTAAAGTGTCATTGGTTTAAGAACCAAATTACAGACAATTCATTTGGTTCGTTTGGAATCGGATTTTTCTGATTATGCCAAAATGAAAACAAATAATTAAAAGGCGTCGAAGGCAATTCTGACTTTTAAGGGGAAAAAAATCGCTGTTTTTTGATGATTTCGCTTGTTGTTTTGTAGTTTCCTTTGTCCTTCTTCAAATACTACATTCTAGTTTTCACAGTTTGTATTTAAATTGGCTCTGCGTTTTCAAATGTACCAGCAGCTGGAGTTAGCGAGATAACAATGATGAACCGGTTTCATCAGATAAAATGGACGCAAACACTTCTGACAAAATAATTTAACATCGATCAGTGTGAAGTATTTACACCTGTTGAATTGGGCTCCAAGCTGTTGAAAAAAATCTTTTTCGGATGCAAGCGTTTTTTAAAATGCTCGTTTGGGACACGATTACGCGAAAAGAAAGAAGTCAAAAAGCGTTTGTGGCACGACCAAGGTTATTCCGAAATTATCGAAGTGAATTACGAAGTGATCTGAGAAATAATTACATCTGTAGTTTGAAAACTATTTTCGGAAAAGAAGGTACAAACTCAGGATGTTAGACGGAAAGCCGGCCCTTTTCGAAGACTATTTGCTGAATTATTTGTCATACATAGAATTAAATGGCAGAAACGAAACATGATTGATTGTTCGAACCCTCTTGAAATCCACCGTTCACTGAATGATATCCATGCTAATTTTGCATTTTGTAGTTTTTAATTTTTTGAGTGAGACGTAATTCAATTTTACATCTCTCTTAAAGAACAATGATTATTGTTATGGTATCTTTTTTCTAACTGCTGTTGCGTCTGACAGCAGTCCACCTTCTTTTTCTGTATATATTTAGCAGTATCCTTACGGACATTGGTCAAAACATTTAAACAAGCCACCAGCCCGTAAGGCGACATGTTATTGGTGCAGAGGCGTGATAATTTATTCTGATTTCCGAAACAGGTGAATTTCTGATTACGAAAACGTAATTCTAAACAACGAGGAACGCCGAAAGCAACCATTCAGTCTAAACACGATAGCATGGAAGAGTTTAAAGCTAAAACTTGCAGGTTAAGACACGAAATCGACCAAGCTGAGGACAGGGAAAAAGCTGCGACGAAGAAACTTGATTTTAGAAGGCATGAAGCGGATGAAAAAGAAAAAGAAGTCGATGCATTGAAAAGAAGAAAACGGCTGCTTGAGGCGAAACTCGACTCTGTAGAAGATCGTATTTTCGACAAAGAAAAGTCGTACCGTGAGGAGCTTGAAAGGTTAGAAAGGGAGGACAGACAGCGAAAGATCTTGGATGAAATGGAGGAGGAAGACGAGCGAAAACTGGAGAAACTCGAATTGTCGATAGAAGAGTACAAGAAATCCGCCGACTACAGCGAGAACAAATGCGCCGAATGCTGGCGAAAGTTGCAGAACATGTCTAAAGAAAAGGAAAAGTACAGGCTGAGATTAAAAGTCGCAGAAGCAAGGGGCCGAGAGCTGGAGGAGCAGAACAGATTAGTTGGCCGAAACTTGCGTAAATTGGCAATTGATGAGGAGAAACGTGGTGATCGCGAAGAGGCATGCGAAAATAAGATACGAGAATTGTGGCAACTGAGGCGGGATGAGGAAATCCGATACGAGGCGGCAGAGAGGAAGGTTGGAAGACTTCAGGGTGAACTTAACGTTATAAAAGACAAGATTCGCGAGGAAGAAAAGAAAATTGACGATGTTAGATCAGATTTTGATGAAACGATGAATGGATTGGGTCGATACTGAGGTGTGTGCGAATAATTTATCCGAAAATCGAAGTATAAAAAGTCAATAAACATTAATAGCTTCGACGGAAAACAAAGAAATTCGCCCTTTGCTTCTCACTCGCAAAGAAATGGCATTTTTAGCATAGAATTGAACGAAACTAAATGTTTTTGGGGATTATAAGTTTATCGCTTCGTTGAAAGCGACCAAATATGTGAACCAGTTTTGGAAATTTCATTTTCGAGTAGAGTGGAAAGAAATTCCCCTCTGCATATAAAATCATTTGCATGGAATTCTTGATAAAGCAGTTTGCAATATAAGACATAAAAGCCACGACATTTGGAGAATATTCGATCGTTTGAAGCGCTAGCAATTTCTTTAAAAAGGCTGTTTATAGGAGATGATTTATATTTCAGGGCCATCGCTGAAATGTATTAAAATTCATGTCTTTAAATATTCGGTAAAAGTTGCTCGAGTCGCTTTTTGTTTGCATTTGTATAGAAAATGCAAATCTTTGTTTGAAACACACGTGTCCTACCTGTTAGCAAAACGTAATGGCTTAATGACGTCGCGGAAATGGTCGATCGATTTATTTTAATTGAATTTAATTTCAGTAACAATTTTGTGAGATCCGCTGAGATTGAATACATTTGTTAGGAAATTAAAGGTGTGTTCAACAAATCTTTTGTCCGAATAAAAACATATAGAAATATGACTACATTTTCCTTCTATTCAACCTACGCTAGCCGGGCTGAATAAGTGGTTTGTAGGCTGCTTATTTTATGATATTGTTCTTCCAAAATACAACCAATTGAAGGTACTCTAAATAATTTCTAGTCTTCACCTGCCTTTCAAGGCTGAATGATACGTCAAGCATGTGTTAGTCACATTCCAAGTAATATTTATAGGGGTGTCTTCATCAAGTATTTAGAAAAATTGGGAGGTCAGTAACTCTCCAGACATGGTCTGCGATTGGAGAACGAAACAATAAACGATTCAACACAAACAATATCCGTAGCCCTGAAAACAAAAGAAGCTATTGCTTATTTAGCCCGATGAAAATAAGGGTCTGGAAGAGCTCCTGTAGTACTCTAAAAATGGAAAGCGCCTAATCGAAAATTGTCAAGATCGAAAGTCAAAGTTCTCAGTATCAATATATATATATATAATTAGAAAGCCCTATAACTCCACAACATGGCTATTGGGAGTATTTTTCAAGCTCGGAAGTGTCTGGCTTGGCTGGCCCATCCCACTGTCAAGGAAGCCATTTTTGCCGTGCGCCACTGCCCATTTAATGCTAACCATTACCGTATGTCTGCTAACTTCAGTATTCGTGATAATCAGTAGTTGACTACGAGGTTAAAATTTTGTGTGACAGGCCCAACTTGAAGTCAGACAACATGAAGTAATTACTTGCCAACTTACTTACGTATACTTTGGCCGATCTCCCGATAGAGCCAGAATAAAGAAAAATAAAACTAGTTTGTAGCTTAAGGTTTCGGTTGAAAATATTCCTTATACTGTATGTGTCAGCGCCTTTCTTTCCCTTATATCGATCCAATGTACAGAACAGAACGTAAGTGAAGTGCAAACACAATCACGTCCTCCGTTTTGTTTTGGTTTCGTGCGTTGCCAGTAAAAAAGACAGACATTTTGGATCGATTGAATTTGTTATTACTTTTCAGGAGAAAATGAGCTTTGTACTCCTTTATCTGAGCAAAAAGTTTTCCAGATTTAAAAAATCTCTTAAAGCAACCAGCTAACTTCGTACAGAAAAAAAAGCATGGCAGTGGATCTATAGCAAGGCAAAGATAGACAACACTCGTCAGCAGTCATTGGCCAGTAGTTTTAAGCGGGTAGCATGCGCTGTGGAATGCTTTTTTGCAGGAGTTTCCACATTCTCCTTCTCTGGGTCATTAATTAATTTGCAACGAACGAAGATCCTTCTTCATCGGGAACCTCTTCAGGATACACTTAAAAAAGACTATTTCCATTTCACTGAATATCTTAATAGATTTAAACAAGGATACTAAAGTACAATATAATCCGCGCCTTTCTCCCACCGAGGTATTTTTGGGGTTGTTCAAAGATAAGGGCGCTCTCGAACCGTAAACCAGTCTACCTTGATACCTTTACTCTTAATTATAAGCCACGACAATGCAAAGAAAGGAATATGGAATATATTTATTCTGTTTTGTTTTACGTATGGTCAAAGTGCAGAAATTAGATTGATTTAGGAATACACGTTTCCAGTTTGATAACATGTCCTAGTAAAAGCTATGCCAGCGGACAAACAATTTAAATATTTATGCTGCACTAATACATGACGTTTTTAAATTTAGCTGGTGTTCTGCCAGCGTCCATTGTTCACTTACTGTCAGCCTGTCAAAAGGCATAGAATGTACCTGCTAGGCAATTAGCAAACGCCTCCGTAACGAGAACCAACATAAGCGACTTTTATCGTAGATACCAAGAATCTCTTATTTCTCTTGATGATCCCCATTAAGTGAAATTTTCTGCGTTTTTTAACTGTTTCTTCCTGATGTTTGGTCTTTATTTTAAAATTGATATGACTTGATAACCAGGCCATTTCAAGCTTTTCAATTAAAAAAATATAAATATAATGTTACATGCTCAAATAATTCGATCTGTGTTAGCTTTCCGTCGTGCAGATGGTGAGTGTTGTTATAAATCCTGTTATGTATCTATTAGTATTCTCAGCAGCTGAATGCGCGTAAATGTTTCCTGGATGCTTCGTCCAATCATCTACCATTTTAACAAGTGCCTCCATGTCACGTGACGCCTAGAATAACATGACGAGGATTGTCTAATTTTGTTATAGATTTTGTAGCAACATTCAATTTCGTGTCCATCTGTGTATCTGAACTTGAACTAAAATCCAGCAACCTGCCAGATAGAAAGGACAGACAGATATTGATTTAAAGATGGCTATATTTGGAGTTCTTGGATTCGGTTTGACAACAACAGCTCTGTTGATCACGTTTGCCAAATATTTCGTAAGAAACTGGTTTCCTTATTTTATGGTCAGTTTGGTCCTCTTCGAGATTGGAATGTTCTCCATGACAAAGGGAAAGACAATTCAACCTGAAAGGCCGCCGACCAGGTCAGAGAAAAGTGAAGAAGGAAGAACGAACAGAGCACCGCCCGCGTCACCGGGGGGAAATAAAAACAGCCCATCTCCGAAAAATACAGAGAAGGCCGGCGGTCAATCGGCAGCGACAAGCAAGCAAGACAAGGCAGCAAAGAAAGCTCAAGCAAAGGCAGCAGCCGCCGCTGCCAAATGAGAACTATGGCTTCGTTATCGGCTTAAACTATTTCATTCTCTTTTAATTCATTGCGCGTTGCATTGAATTTTGGACATTTCCAAGTGGACCCTTTCATTGGTTAATGAACTCTGCAACTTAAATTAGACAACAATTCTGAAGTGGAAATCTTTTCCCCATTCACTGCTCCTTATAAACTTGTATCTAATTTTCTGGCAATGATTCTGCATTATTCGGTTTTCAATGCGAACACTGATGGAGTTTTTATATTATTAGAAATAATATTGTCATCTACTAAACGAAGAAATGGGATGTTAAACAAATAACTACATACTTTAAACAACATAAAGAGAGTCCCTAACTCAGTAACATTTTCATCATTTAGAAATAAGTATTTGTTCATCAGGGGAAACCGTTTTACTCTCTCCAATTTAAGACACATTTCCATAGAATAGTTAATTATTTAAACTTCTACAACTTGTACAAAATCATTTTAATCCTTCATTTCTAACAATAGTTTTAATTCCTAGATGTTTGCTAAAGCTTGTTTTAAAATCTAAAATACATTCATGTCTCTAACTTTTTGTCCGATAATTTTTATAAATTTTTATATTCTTTTTTAACTTTGTCTCCTTGCTCTGAAAGTTGCATCGGTGCAACAAAGTTTTTTGTAGAAGGTTGGTGCGCTTCTAAAAATAAATTGATTGAAAAGTGGACCCTGTCAAACAGGTGGCTAATGTATCCTTTACTGTCAGTAACGCAGATGAATTAACTCACAGGCTGGAAGCGGGGCGGGGGGGGGGGTATTAATTGTGTAAAGCATTGAGAGTTATTTCATACGGTGACGGGCTAAAAAGGTAAAAAGAGAAACAACATCCGCCTTTCGGCGATTATGATCGAGAGGCAGTTGTATTTGTAGTAGTTTAATCGCTCCCGTCATTTCCAATAAAGATGTAATATGTACGCGTAAATTCAAATCTGTTACTGTCGAAACTGCAGCTAAGACATTTAGCCAGTCGAGAAAGGTCATCGAACATTTTTGTTCTGTTTTATCATTGTCACTCGCTTGTTGTTTCGAGTATGAAGCATTAAAACACTTTTGGAATAAGAAATAAAGAAATGCTTTCATTCTATACCTTCAATAAATGAAGCGCTTAATTTTATTGGTCAATTGAGTATTCACTCTCTACCAATGTAACCGGTCGAATCGGCGGAAGCTAGCCAAGCGCGCGCGATTTGCTGCCAAATCGATTCTTTAGGGACGAATTTTTTCAAGGTTTTGGAAGACAAAATGCTATGTAAAATTTAATCCATTTCAATTTTGTGTGAAACAAAAATAGAACGTTAACATGGGCTTCATCAACACAGATCTGTTTGACTGTTGAAACCGGTTTTCAGAAAATTGATGGGGTCCAAAAGATACATTTGTTAATCCACTTAAACTACCCCAATTTATAATTCTGAAAAAGGCCGATGAAAACATGGAACTCTTAGAACAAGATATAAAAACCTACATCCATGGATAAAAAACCCTTAGAGAGATGGCTAGGCAGTATTATTAAAGTTCGTCAACAACTGGCGCCCTGTGTGAAGTTCAATTTTTTGCCATCAAGCTTCTTGGTTTTGGTTCTGCTTCCTTTTGAGCTACAACCCATAATTAAAGGGGAAAGCACTTCAAGAGAAACCCAAGACCAAAGCCATTTTCGTAATCAGCTTAATGATTCTTAAAGTATGGGTGTATGCCCGTTTATTGATATGTGTTAACGTCATATAGGCATAAATTTTCATAACAACTGACAAACGATTTTCTTACGGTATAAAGCATCTTAAAAATACGTAAAAAGGTTATAAGCTGAGCCCGCAATAACTAAGCTACATAATGTAGTTGCAGGTCCTCGCTTCCTGCTACGCCGTAGCGGAAAGAGCCCTTGCGGTTTGCAAAACAAATTTTGCGCGTAGAAAAAGATATTGTTTCAGGTCTGAGCTGACTAATTACAGGCCACCAAACTGATGCATTTTTCATGCGCGACTCAAGAATTGAAACTTTATCAAAACGCTAACTCGTTGATCATGTTACTAAACCATTTGTCCTCTTTCTTGAAATATTTCTGTAATCGCCAAATGGACCATATAAACAGCGGAACGCTTTGAAGAAATGGAACGTGAATGATGAAAAAATTGAGACGCTTCAAGTTTTGATAAACTACGGCTTCAAAACGCGTATATACCTGCTTAAAGACAGGCTTGCTAATTACTTGTAAAAAAAGACAGGTGTTTGTACTCTCAGCAAGATTTTGGCTAGCCTACAACTAATACCGCAAGGCAAGTCACACAGTTTCAAACGCAACGGTTTTGTGACCCATACGCAGAGCAGCTAGCCATGCAGATAGACAACGTTGCAGTGATATCATTGCTCCTTATAGAGTGAAGCACTTAGCCTTGCCGTAAAAAAGGAGATCTATGATTATAGAGCAGAAGCTAGACAATCGAGGGACCTAAAGCATTCAAGGCAACAATTTCCAGCGTATTAGCTTTACGCAGCAAAGAAAAAAGTAACAAAGAAGTTTCTGACTTCGGTTATTCGCCTCAGGAAGGAAGGCATGTTAGACGTTTCATTGTTTGGAGTAGTGGCCATTTTCTTGTGTGCTGTTCTAACTGCACTCTTATGGTCGTACGGCTTGGAAATTTTCACAAAATGCATCAAATTGATCATAAAGGGGACTTTTAAGGTTATCGTGCTTATTTTGTTTGGAAAGAACAAGAAAATAGAGGAGAAAGAGGGAGCAGATCAGACGGATGCTACCAAGGAGAAAGATTTGGCAGCAAGTTAAAGAGGATATATAACTGTTGAATTTGCTAAGGTCTGTAGAAAATTAAACCATGGAGACTGTCAAAGAACTCAAACAAAGTGAAACGCCTCGCTGGCTTGATGCAAACACATCAAAAGGGCTGGTGTATTGACTTATATTTAACTACGAATGATTTGCTGTTTATCACATAAAGGACTTCAACAGAAATTCTAATCGAACTGATTCTCTACTTTCTTTATTATGTCTCTTTAAAAATTACTAAACAGTTTTAGTTTTATGACCAAGACTTAGGAATAAAAAGTGTAAACCGAGAAAATATTACTTGTTAACTAATTATTTTTGGGAGGGGTTTTACGGGTGGTTTTAGCCCAAACTGACATGTTGGAAATTATTAGCATAATCTTTACCTTATGAAACTCCTCGTACTTTCTTACTGTCGAAGCTTTTGTTATATTCAGAAGTGCTGTACATTTTTTTGGTGCATATTAGACCTTTTCTCTCGTTAAAAAAAACCATTCATATTATTTTCACTGCTAATTGCTAATAATACATGTTGTTTTAACTTGTCTCTGAAATGTAATTTAAGAGGTTTCATGGGGTGCAGTAAAGTGAACAACAAATAAATAAAACAAAATAATGAATTCAGTGGCAGCACATTTACTTGGTTTGTCGTGGTTAAATATCGAATTGAATTTTGGAAATATTGGTTTTGGGGACGATTGGCAGACCGCGAAACTCGCCTCCTGGATTCTAACCCTTCTTCTAACCCAAATTGGTGACGGGTTAGACTGTAAAACAGTCCGTATTTTTGCTTAGGTCAAGAACGCGCGAGCGGCCAAACAGGCCAAACGAAATCCGTAGAGCGATGGTGAAAACGAAGGGTCAGACTGGTGACTTTCGCCTCAAACGCCCCAGGGGCGTGTGTGGCTGGCTCGCTTCGCCCTTCGAAAACCGATTTTGACAAAAGAAATAAAGAAAAGTCGGCTGTTGTGCAGTCTACGTCGCTGGAAGGCGAGTGCTCTCAACATTAGGCCATCCATCTCCCGAAAATGAAAATGAGGAGATAAATTGCATTTGATATCTCGGTGAAGTAATAAAACCATTACAGTTCAACAAAATGTCGTGTGAATGGGAATCCAGATCTTTGACGTTCATCGTTGAGAAAAGGGGGGGAAAAAAATTCGCGTTCTTCACTATTCGAGGGCCCGTGCATGAAACGCAATGCATTGAAAACATGGATAAACATTTCTTAGTTGTCCCGCTGTTATCTGTTTCTGGCAGTATATAATGGTATGGTCAAATAATCAAAACGCAACTGAGCGGTTTTGTTGTAAAAATCAGTTGGAAATCTATTCAGGCTGCGTGAGTAAAGAAAATAACCTGCATTTTTTAAATTCGCGGTCAAAGTAGGAATATGAATCCAACCAAGTTATTCCTGATTAGCAGTGAGATTCAATATCGTTACCTCTCTGGAGACCTCGAGGGGTAACCTAAGTGTAATGTGCCTATAACTTTCAGGGCTTTCTCCTTGTCTTAGTACGCAAAGCGTGACAGGGGTTTGAGCAAATTATGAATTTTGGTTTGAAAGGATAATTGGCTGAAAAAAAGCCTGCAAAAAGCTCAAAAATTTCCATCTTCTCAATCTCAAAAGGACTCCCCTCTTGGCGCTTTGACGATTTGCCAACACAACTGTGTGCATGTACCAGTCAGATTACATTTTTGATAGGAGAGTAGCCCTGGAATGGAAATTCATCAGTTTTCCTATGCTACCATTCCGCCCTCTTTTACCTTTTTAGAGTTTAAATCATTGTAAAGTATCAATAAACTTAAACTTGAACTGTCGTGCCTATTTGGTTTAAGTTCTGTCTTGGCTCGTATTCGAAGACACTTTGGCAATGTACCAAATTCAATCCTGACAGCGAAAGTAAAACAGTTATAAACGTTACTTTAACTCATTAGGCTAATTTGAATATAAGATATATTTTTTGAGACAGACCTTGGAATCGACGCGGGGGTTGAATAAACACCTTAATTTTAATTAAAACATTTCTTTTTTTCCCCTACGTTTTGTTTTAAACTCTATTCTCTTTTAAAAGTGCAATATTAATTAACAAAAAACTTGAAGATTCTTTACTTCGTGATGTGCATTTGTAGAATTCCCTTCTATAATCGCTTCAAATTAATAGGAAGACGGTGTCCATTTTATTGACTCTAATAAAATTAGAGCAATCTATACATGTTGGCAATTGAACGAACGCTACAATTTTGGCACTAGGAATACCTTCCAGGGTTTGTTTACTTGCGTACATAGCGTCAGCTAAAATTACTGGTGGTCTTTTGTCCGAACAGTGAAAATTTTACTATTTAGTGATCACAACCTTTTTGAAATTCATAATGAAGTTTTACCAGTGAACCGCTCATTTGAATGCTGTAGAGTGCTAAAAAATTCATTTACGGAAAGTCATGGCTGGTCCACCCCCGGTCATCGAAGGTTCCTTGAAAAACACAATTCATGCACTTGCGTTTGGACTTATTGTCGCCACGCTTGTGGTGAATTTTGGCAAGTTTTTCCTACCGCACTTTTTCCCTTACATGATGGGAGTTGTGATATTTTTTGAGGCTGTGCTTTTTTCGTTGGACAAGCCTAAAGAAAAATACGACGTATTTCAGCCCGCTGGTTTAAAGGGTCAGCACATGGTTGATGGGTCTAACTCACCGCAAATAACAGTGTCTGCGCCTGGGGAAGACGCTGAATTTTCGCCCCGAAAACAAAGGGTCAAAGATAAACAAAAGGCAAGAAAAGATCATAAGGGAAGAAGAGAAAGCGGCATCCCAGGTTCACCTTCAAGGTCGGCTCCTAGGCGTAGTCTAAGTGTACCACCAATTACTGGAATGGAAACGGCTGATGGAGCGGGTGAGAAGGGAAAGGAGAAAAGTGAGAAGGAAAAGAAAAAGGAGGAGGAGAAAGAAAAGAAGAAAGAGAAAGAAGAAGAGAAGGAACGACAGAAAGCCGAGAAGAAGGAAGAAAAAGAAAAGGGAAAGGAAGGAGATGAAGATAAAAGTGAGAAAGGATCGTGGAGGAAACGACTTGGCAAGAAACAGAACAGTGAATAGTTCCATGCAGAAAGTTTGGTGCGTTATACTGCTCAAAGTGATCCCTGTCTTTTCTGAGGGAACGTTAGAATCGACTGACTTTATAAAATGCTGATAGTTTGAAACTTAAAAAAAAAGATACGCAAGATCTACTAAGTCATAACTTAAATGTCTTAAATTTGACAAATAGCATGAACTGTTGTTCAATCTAGATTGACAGTTACGTCTAAAAGCTAAATTGTGTAGTCATTTCAGCTGGAATACTAATCATAGTCGACCATTAGAAGAGTGAATACTGCTTTAGGGTCTTACGAAGCTGTAGAGTGGCTCGACATGAACAATACGGAAATAACGATGTTTAGCGCGTAGCTTAGTCAAGAAAATAACACCTGACAGTAGACATATAGTCATTGCATACAGGGCTTTGATCGCACAAGCTGGTGCTGTTGTGCCTCGCGTTAATAATTAACTACAAACAAAATGGAATACTAATTAATTTGCTTCAGTAGAAAATCTATTAAAGGTGTTACATCATCTGATTGAAAAAGTGTTTGTATTAGCCTAAAATGTATAATTTTGGTAGGTAGTAAGATTTGTAAACCTCGTTTGGGTATCATGCTAAAATGTTGATATGATGTTTAATTTGGCTCTTAGCCAAAAAAACCCTGTTTTGAATAAATTCATTAGCAAAAAGAGTCAGAAAAATACGAACGTTAGGCATTACAATGTTCCCAAGATTAATTAACCTTCGTTGCGTTCTGTACATGTAACCATTTAGCTACGCAACTTTACATGTTGTAACTTCGTAACGTGGTGGCGCAGCGGTGAGAGCACTTGCCTCCCACCAATATGGCCTGGGTACGAATCCTGCGTCGATACCATATGTGGGTTGAGTTTGTTGTTGGTTCTTTCCTTTGTTCCAAGAGTTTTTTCTCCGGGTACTCCGGTTTTCCCCTCTTCATGTTAACCAACGCTTCCAGATTCCAATTCGATCTGAAACGCACGGACACGTTTAAAGAAGTTCTTAAGAACTCCTTAGTGCTCCGTGTGCAAACAAATTTCAAAAAAAATCGAAAAAAAAAAGAATTTTCTACAATTTGTCAAAAAACGAAAAACCGAGAGGAACACCAATTCCCTTCGTACGTACCAAGTGCAATAAGAACTTTACAAACATAGGCTGATGAAGGACAAGTTTTTATTACTTTCAATAGACTTGACGAGTTCAGTCTGCCATCGTATCTGAGGTAGTATCTGTTTTGCCTGTAGTCCATGCCAGCCGTCTTTATTTTCCAAAGCTAAAAGCCACCTGCCAGCCTCTGCAATATGGCCGGGCCATTTCCGGATTGCTCTTTGCGTCTTTTTCAAACCAGGGCAATTATAAAATCATTGATATGGAAATGATCATTCTCTTCTCATGTGAACAAAAATAATTTTTGCATGAAAGTCTTTGCACTTAGCCTTAAGTGAAGATGTTTGTTTGTTTTTTTTTTTGAAATCAAAAATGGCCTACGTGGCCCCCGGGGCAGTAAAGGGAAGTTTGGGTCGATACCGGTGAGAGGTGCCGCCAAGGCCTTCAAAACCTGAACCTGTTTTAAGATAAAAATCGTACACTTCACTACTTTCTTTAAGACAAGCGACTTTATTTCATGACACTGATCATTTCGTTTCGCCCAGAAGTTGAGTAATTTTTTAAACTAACATCATGGAATTAGATTTTTTGGGAAAAAAGTTCTTGGTATCAGAAATGAGGACTGCTCATCACCAGCCTCGACACTCTTTTTAAAAGACTTCCGGTCCAAAAAACCCTGTTCAAGACGCCAAATAGTGAAAAATTGTATATCTTATCGAAAAGCCCGATAAGTTTCCCCAGCTGAGAGGAGTCACTTCCACTGCCTCCTCCTTTTTCAACTGGAAAATGCTGATTTGTTTTCATTGGTGGCACCGTCTTGTCTCATGGTCTTCTCCACAGCTGCTTTCGTTTTCATGGCTTTTGTTTCAGTTTGTGCCAAACTTTAAAATTAACAAAAGCATGCAAATTTAATCGCAGGAAATTGCAGTTTTGGCGCTTTGATTGTTCTCTTGCGTCATCCTAGCAAAAAAGTACTTTGACAATCACCATTGAGAGACGGTCGGTCATCCTGTCCGCCAGACTTTCCTACTGGTTTCTTCTCTAATTTTCTTATGTTTTAAACCGTACACTGCGATCACTTTAAATGCGCTGTTGTTTTTGGCAACTAGTCGTCAGCTTGAGATAGAAGTCACAGAGAGCATTTCCACCTAGTTGCGTTTGCTTCTCGGAGCTGTTTAATTTGATTTTTATCCAGTCCACAACGAGAACGTTACGTTCACAGGAAATTTCGTCTGGCAAGTAGAAACGACGACACTAAAATTACACCGGAACATGTTTAACGTTCTTGGATTTGGTATAGCGTCTGCAGTTTTGCTTGTCGCATTCGGAAAACTCATCTCGGACAGCTGGTTTACGTACCTCATGATCGCGATCATCCAATTCGAAATGGCGATATTTTGGCTGGGTTTAAGAAGACCTTTGGGAGAAACATACCAAATCCACGACGATTCCGATATTGAACTTTCCAAGAATGAATGAACAGTTGATAGAAGGTAAAAACAGAGCTAATAACATCAAATGAAATCATCCGAAATGGCCGAGTTAAAAAGGACAAAGAATTGAATGGTCTGAATAAATTCAACACAGGTGAAACCGAACATTTACAGCATTTGAAATCACTTGTGACCTGAGATCCTCTCAAGCATGGGCATCAAGGGAACTTCTTATCTTTTTTAAATGGCATTTTTATGAACAAAAAATTCTGAGTTTGAAATCTTCAGATACGTGCGAAAACCAAAAATATATTTTTCCCATATGATTGCAAATGGCCCGTATTAAACCGAACGATGTTTATCAAATGTCTGGAACGAGGCATATGAGTAATCGTGGTCATCAGTGGCAGATGGTAGCAGCCGGCTTCAATGGAAATAAACTAATCAAAATATGGATGTCGTAACTGAAAAATCGAAACTTAAGCAAACAAAACTTGACTGATGTTAATTTTAAAAGTGGAATATGTACACACGAGTGCACCCAAGTTTCTCAGAAACCTCACGTCTACATATAAGCGATCGTAAACAGATATTTTCATAAACAAACATCAGAGTGGATACTCCCTTAGCGGGTAATTAGGTTAATTTAGCAAAAAAGCACGCAAATGCGAAGCGTGCGGAAAGGACCGGACACCACTTCGTCCCCAGAGTCCTCTCGTTTTCCAAAATGGCGGCGGCAGAAACGAGAAGACGAGGTTGACAGAGCTGAACAAGGTCTGCGCATGTGCCGAGACGGGAGAGGTCTGGAATCTAACCTAGTATCGTTTTCAAAGGGATTTTCAAAACGTCCTCACATTTTGGCGATTATTAAGGTGGATTCTGAATATTTAAGGTCCTCAGTTAAACTAAAGGTAGATTATTTCATACTTTAGTCAATTTTCGTTTCTACCGTTGTAATTTTTCTTCTACTTTTTTCTATGAACAAAAGAAGACGCAAGAACGAATCATCCCTCCCTGGGGAGAGTTGAAAAAACTGACCCCAACTCCGCGGACTACCCACTGACCCCACTCCGCGGACTACTCTACGGACTACTCCGCGGACTACTCTACGGACTAGTCCGCGGACTACCCTGCGGACTACCCTAACTAATCACCCAAATTTACTTTCACGGAGAAAAGAGTTAGAAGAAGCGTACCTGCCTACAAGATCACACTTGATAAACAGCCGCCATCTTGATTTTCGCCATTTTACTCGACCCAGCTCTCCTTTAGCCTCGCCCCAGTCTTCACCGGCCACAAGTCAGAGCACGCCGTTGAGCAATGGATGACCGGTAATTGTGTGTTGAATATTCATCCCTTTTAATTTGTTTCAATTGTTTGCCATCGACATTAACAATTGATGAAAATCCACTCTTTTACAACTTCTTTACAATTAGAGAAATCGAGATCCTCGAGATTTCCAGCAGTTCCTGTGATGAAGGTAAAGATGCCACCCAAGCAAACAGGTAACCTTATATTTTTCAGTAGTGTAGCAGTTCTTGTAAGCTGTAATTCTATAGCGGCTGCTATTATTTTTGCTTTTATTTTTTATTATTTTTGTTGTTCGTTCTATTATTCTTTCCAAGGGTAGCGGGCCATGTTTTGCAAATTGACGTCAATTTTAAGTAGCTAAGTAGCTAAAATGTGATGACATGCACTGGTCCCTCTGGGTATCTGAGATGGGTCTATTTCAGTCTGTAAAATATAACCAGGGGCAGATTCAGAATTTTACCAAACAGTGGGGGAAGGGGTGGGGGGAAGAGTAAGGTGAGGAAGCAAGCTACACCGGAAATTAAAAAAAATTGAGATTGCAAAACAAGATATTTATTGTACTTTTAACTTCTCATAGGGGGGTAGAAGGCCAGGTTGACGATAGTTCGGATGACAGTGACAGTACTGATACTTCTATTGGCAGGATACCAATGGATGAGATAGGTTGCCTTACTTTGCATTTCTTGCCTTGTTTCCATGCTGTGAACCAAAGCGCTTGGTTACCAAGGGTTTTGTTTTCAAGTTATGCACTTATCGGTTTTAAGCCTGATGGGGAAGGGAGTGGACATTTTTGGGTCATTTGAACTGTCAAGTCATCCCCGCCCCCCTTGGGAATTTTACTGCTAGTTTGGGCCCCACACTGGGGATGTTTGATTTATTTTTCTGAGGAGGACTGAGACTGAATCTTTTGTCGCTCGTCGTAGGGGCGGCTCTGTGAACTTAAGAACTCCTTTTCAATGGAGAAAGCAAACACTTCACTTTTGTTACCTCAATTTGTGGGTTTTGTGGAGCTATTTATGTTATTCTATCTTGAGCAGTAACATTATCCTACAATAGTGTAAGTTAATAATCTGAAAGGAAGCTATCCCAAGGTGGGGGAACACGGGTTTTTGCTTCGTTCCTGAGCGATGATCCCTCTTAAATTAAACTTAAATTAAACTAAATTAATTAAATAAATTTAGGGAATGTTGTGAAATATGAATTTTGTTTGTAAATATTTTTTTACAGGCCAATGACACTGATGAAGATGAGGAGACAGAGAACATAATAGACGTTTCAAAATCTCCTGCCAAACCTCTTAAGAAGTTAAAACTCTACAATGCAAACATCAAATGCAAAATCGTCGATTTGGAATCTCTGGAAAAACCCTACATCATCCCTTTCCTCTTCAACTGCCAAAGCGATAATGAGGACATGATCAGTACTTCTGTTCCTATACGGATTCAACAAAACGCGACATTTGTCTTAGATATTAGTGCCTTAGGAAATAGAGCAGATTTATATGCTGATGAGAATGGGGTTTGGAAGATGACTGGTTGCAGGCCAAAATATTACACCATTGATAGAGATGAGAACGGAAGAGTAGTTGAGATGGAGAGAGTGCGTAATGAAGGCAATGCTGATGTTGTTGTGCGAAGAAGATCGTACACATGTTCCTCATACCCGTTGTACCATAGAACCATTGTGTCTATTGAATTTTCAAAGGACATAGACAAGTGGTTCCCACTTGTACTTCTCCACTACCACTACGACGGCAAGCCTACAGAGTTCAAAGTTGAAAAGCATGGCAACCGTACATCCTCAAACATGCCATATCTACGAACTAAAACGAGCACAAAGCGGTCGATTGCAGAAAAGGCACAGCAGTATGGGCCAAAGAGAGCTTTATTTCAAGTAAGAAAGGAGGCTGGTGGTGTCTGTGGTGTGGATAGTACGGGCACACTGCCCCGTAATGAGAATCAAGTCAAGTACATTAAGAAGAAACAGTAAGAGCCAGGACCAGCTAACAAGGACCCACTTGCATCTGTAATGGAACTACAGAAAACCACATTTCGTGGTTTTATACGTGAAATCGTTTGTAACGACCTACCAACTGTAATGCTGTTTACTGACCGTCAGCTAAACAATATAGTCAAGTTTTGCTGCCACAAAAGATCCAATCAAGTCTCTGAGCTTGGTGTTGACCTCACATTTCAACTTGGCCCCTTCTACTTGCTTGTGACAAGTTACAGAAACACTGTTCTCCAAGTGAAAGGAACAAATCGTCTTGTATTGGCCCAGTCATGATTTGCATGACCAAAGAGGAATCAACCTATCTCTCCTTCATCCACTGTCTCAATCGTGAGATTCCAGGCTTATCTCAACACCTCCATGCCACTGGAACGGATGACGAGTGTGCTTTGAAAAATGCCCCTGCTGCCGGCTTTCAGCATGCTGCTCCTTTGCTGTGTTACATCCATAGTGAAAGAAATGTCAAGGCTAAGGGAAGAAAACTGGGCCTGTCATCAGCACTAGTTGAACGCATATGCCAAGATCTCTACCGACAAGGGAGTGGTCTTATTTGGTCCAGCTCCAGGGAGCAGTTTGATGCACGGGCAGCAGTTATTATGAAGGAATGGGAGACTTTGGAGAGGTCAGAGAAGGGTGGTCCACCAATGTTCGCAGAGTACTTTAGAGCACACAAGCTGGAAGATATGCAGACAAGGATGTCAAAGTACGTGATGAAAAACCTTGGCTTAGGAGACAAGCCTTACCAGCAAAACATTCCAGAGTCAATTAATGACATGTTAAAAGATTGGGCAAATTTCGTCCCTCAAGATATGGACAAATTCATTGTCACTTTATACGATTTCGTAGAATCCTTTGATCAGGAAGAAGAGCTTGCCTGGTTTCAGTTATCTGATAAATGGGAAATTTGCCCACAGTTTCAGCAGCATTTATCAGGAAAAAGCCATGGAGAAATGACACCTGAAGAAAGGAAGGCTTTCATGCGGAAAGTTGAAAAGGTGTGTCCAGACCCAGCGGCTTACAAGCGGTGTCGCTCATTCAAGTTCAAAACTGCTACGGCCACTTCAGCTGAGAGCTCATCAAGTCAGATGTCTTGCGACATCAGTGACCTTGCTCAACTTGATGGCGAGTTCTCCAGAGAGGAACAGGCGAGTCTACTTGAGAAGGCGAAGAGTATCCTGTACAATGCCAAATTTCGGGAGGGTTTCCAGGAAGGAGTATTCTTTGTAGATAGTGAGGGACCTCTGCCACATCGCGTACAATGCTTGAAGAGTGGCAAATGTTCTTGTGGTTGCAATTTCTTCAGTAGAAACAACCTGTGCTTTCATTCCCTGGCTGTTGCCATTCATCGTGGTTGTGTCCAAAAGGTAGTCCAGGCATACAAAGGCCGAAGCTTAAACAAGATAACCACCGCAATCGCCCCGAAAAATGTGGGAGCAAAGGCTCCATCCCGGAAGCGTCCGCTGGATGATGTCGTTATGGAATCAAGTACACAGGTAGAAGACACAGCACCTGGATCTCATTTACAAGCGGAGGTTTTGAATCCAACAACCCTTCTTATCAGGAAATCAGCCAGGCCTGTCGACCCGCCATCTAGTGCACCACTAGTGCTGAAAGAGATAACAGGAAACATCAGAAAGTGTGCTGGCTGTCTTAAATCAATCAGGTCTGCTGTTGTTGGCTACCAGGATGCAGATGATCAACGGTGTTGTTTTGCCAGATTCGAAGCCTATCACTTTTGGAACAAAGCAACAAACCGGTGGCAATTGACGACTTCAACCAGACACAACCACCTGAATCCCGTTTGTACTAAGATGTCAGGAAAGGAGTCGAGCGTGAATATCAAAGCCAGTCTTGTTGTGTCTGAAGGATTACAACAACTGGTTAGGGCTAGGTTTGATTACGATTTAAGCTCATAGCCAGAAATTTCAAATCCCGTACCAGTACATGTTCATTTAACTGTCAGTGACAGCTAAGGGAAATCGCTGCCCACATTGTAGAGATCTTTACGAGAAGATTTGTAAACAGACAACTAGCTAAATAATGATTTACACCACAGCAAACTATATCGTCTAATTTTCAAAATATTAGACTGAAACATCCTCCTGTGAGGTTTTTTTGAAAATATGTTTACGATAATCTCAGCTGACATCTTAGTTTGGAATTCGCTGTTAAAAATGACACGATCATAAATACTTTGCTGATGAACTCATGTGTAGTCTAATACTCACGACAGGTGTGCTTGCATACTGTCGATTCGCTGATTCCCGCCAAAGAAATATATCGACACGATGACGAATTGTCCTACGCAAATACAGTCTGAAATACACAAACATGGCGACTGTTTCTCGTGTACTCTCGTCGCGCAATGCGTTTTGGGATGTCACAGGACCCCCAATTTTCAGAACGAAATCTCAAAAATGCGGCAAATGCAGAATGTAGTATTTGACCGTATTTGGGGTTAAAAACTTATTTACATGTATAAGGTTAGCCTATTTAGTACTCTGGTTAGCTTTTTTAACACTCTGGTTAGCCCAAAGACGGTTAACTTGCGGTGTTTGTTAGGACAGACATCCGACAATTATAAGACTTTGTGTACATTTGGCGTTTGGTGTTTGGCAAAATAACCCTGCCGTCAAAAATGTCAACGTTCAATTGAAAACTAGGGCTGGACAAGGAGTGTAATGTGATTTTGAGTCGGAATTTCTGGCTATGTAGTTTTCGTGGTGTTTCTGAAACTGATGAGGTTTTCAATGTATAGTTCCAGTTGTTGTAGTTGACTGTTCCTGTTTACCACATTCGGTTACACGAAATGTGCAACGTTGAATCTAAAATAATGTAGCTTCTCCTTGTGCACATGAAAATGTGAAATGTAAGCATTAAACCAAATTAAACATAATTAGAACAGTTTTAAATCAGTGTCGTAAAGCCAAAACTAAAGTTACCACTCTGGCTAATCAACAGATCAGATGCAGAGAGCACAATGAGCCAATCAAAACTGAGAAGGAAAATAAATATATGTAAATGTTGTCAAACGTGAAAAACACGAGAGCAAGTCACGATTGGAAATGATGTTTTTTTTTTCTGCGGATTGGTTACGAAAGTACCAGGAACTTTTCCTAACCAATCACAAAAAAGTAGTGCAAAACTAAAGTTAACGCAAATTAATGACACTCAATTGAAAACCGTGCTATTTATAATTGTTGTTATTATTTCAAAACATCGCATCACAAAAATGTAATGTGACAAACGAGTAAGTGTTAGCATGTATATGTTGTGGTTCAATTTTATCCTTGGTTCAATTTTTATTTTCCATTGTTCTTTTCTATGTTAATATATGATAATGAATTTTAAACAAAGGAAATTGAAAATTGAACCAAAGATAAAATTGAACTACAACGTATACATAGAAGACAGTTCAAGATTCAAGGTTGAAGCCATGAGTTAAGCAACATCTTGTGACTTGTCCTATAAGTTTCATTTTCCATTAAATAGTTTTACTCATAAATGCCTTTAAAATTTAAAAAAAAATAAAAGAGTGTTGAAGGTTGATCCGTGGGTCTGCTTGCATACTTCTCGCCAGCATAATCAACGAAAGACATCATTGACGTCATGCCAGCCACTGATAGTTTATATTTCATATAGATCAGCCAATCGATGACCACTATTGGCGCTGGTAACAGTTTTTGTTATATTCAGCTTAAAAATGTTTTTAAGAACTTACTTATAGCCGTGCTTGGAAGTCACCATATTTTTGGATTCACCTGGCCCAGAAGGCTCTTGGAGACGTATTCTCCTACGTAGGGCACGCAGTCGTTATTTGGATCGTCACGCGAGGTTTGGAGAGAAGCGTTGCGTGACGATCCAAGAACGGAAGCTGCAATGGACGTAGCAATGAAGAAGAAGGGCTGGGTCGAGTAAAATGGCGAAAATCAAGATGGCGGCTGTTTATCAAGTGTGATCTTGTAGGCAGGTACGCTTCTTCTAACTCTTTTCTCCGTGGAAGTAAATTTGGTTGATTAGTTAGGGTAGTCCGCGGACTAGTCCGTAGAGTAGTCCGCGGAGTAGTCCGCGGAGTGGGGTCAGTGGGAACACCGCGGCAAAACGTCTACGCATGCGCCAGGATGAACATTTCCGGTCTCTTTTTCAGTCACACTTTCCAGTCAGATCAAAGTCTCCCGCGCGCGTTCGGATTAATTCTGTGTGCAGCTTGTGGTTCAGTTCTTCTGCTTCATGCTGCTCGTGTTTTGACTATTTTGTAGTTATTGAAATTGCTTTTATGGATAACCAGGCACAGATCACTGAAACAATTAGTCGATTAGATTCAGAAAAGGTAAGATGATAATAACTCAGAGTGTGTAATTTTGACTAGAGCCTCAGGTAAACTGATTTTCATTCACGAAAACAAAGTTTTTGACTGTTATTTTTCACTTAACCTGGATGAAACTAAGACATAAAAAGTTATCATTGCAAGCTTGCGTATTTTAGTTCTAATTTTCAGTTCTTCAATTTCTCAGTCTACATGTCTTAAAGCCGATTCGAGCTTTATTTGGGAAACCACATTACACAATCGCTTTTTTAATTTTTTTTCACCAGTGAGTTTTACTGAAACGAAACTCCTCTGAGATGATTGCCATGAAACATAAGCTTAATTATACTGTTGAGGTTGGCAGCAAGTTGACAACTCTATTTATTTTTTCATTCTCAGAATCAGAGAGCGAAAGCTGGTTCGATGGCTTTTAGAAGTCGAACTTTTCATGCCGTGTATTTAGCAGTTGGAAGTTTCGTGTTTGCATGAGATGCAGCCGAGCCGCACAGAATGAAATTATTGAAGTCTTCAACCAAAGAAAAACCATGTAAAAGAATTAAATAGGCATTTTCTTGAATGAAAGTCATTTATAGGCATGTTTAGTTTCCCGGCACTGAAAACTCCGAGTGTTTGTGATTGCAGTCGTCAAAGTCGAAGTTGTTATTAAATCCCGCCCATCTTTTGTTTTGAGTTCTTGTTTTCTCTGATAATAAAAAAATTATTAAACGGACCAAAATTTTAATTCCTGGTTTTAGTGTTAATGATAATGATGACGTCTTTATTTTGGTTTCTTTCATAAGTATTGTTATTCTTTTCTTAGTTGTCGCCTTCTCCCAAATTAACTTATGCCAAGCCAGAAGCATGCAAGAAAGCCAGTAAAAACAAAGTCGTCATGTCGAGCGCTCGCGACCTGCAAACTTCAAACATCATTTTCACCGTTGGTGCAAACAGATAACCATGTGGTGCAAAAGTTTGACACTAGAAAAATATATAAGCTTTCGATTGAAGTGACTTTTTTCGCCCCCTTTTTTGTCTGTTTCGCCCTTTTTGCTTTTAAACTTGGTGCGACGGCGATGTTATGCTTACGCAATTGATTTATATACTAGACCGGAAATAAAAAGCTGACCGGATGTCAAATTTTGTGCTCATGCGCATTGCGTTTTGCCGCGGTGTTGTCAGTGGGTAGTCCGCGGAGTGGGGGTCAGTTTTTTCAACTCTCCCTCATCCCTGCAATAATAGTATCGTTTGCAAAGCGATTTTCAAAACATACTCACATTTTGGCGATTATTAAGGTGGTTTCTGAATATTCAAGGCTCCCATTTAAACTAAAGGTAGATTATTTCATACTTTATTTAATTCTCGTTTCTACCTTTGTAATTTTTCTTCTACTTTCTTCTATGAACAAAAGAAGACGCACGAAAGAAGCGTCCCCGCTATAAATAGTATCGTTTGCAAAACGATTTTCAAAACATCCTCACATTTTGGCGATTATTAAGGTGGTTTCCGAATATTCAAGGCTCCCATTTAAACTAAAGGTAGATTATTTCATACTTTATTGAATTCTCGTTTCCACCTTCGTAATTTTTTCCCTTTTTTTGCTATGAACAAAAGAAGATGCACAGACGAAGCCGAAAACAATTCTTTCATTCGAATGTGTACATTTTCAAGCGTAAACACATGAAAGTACAGATTATCAATATGTTATCAGTTCTAAGAAATCGTCCGGACATCATATCAGTGTCAGCATTAAAGGTACATTTTAGTTATCTTTGTTTTTCCTTGAATGATCGTCCTTTAGTTATTTCTCTTGTTACATCTCGCTTGGTTTCACTGAGGTTTCGAATTCAATCAAGTTCTTTCTTCCAAACTTGTTTCCCTTTATGACTCATTCTTGGCTCAGCTCAAAAGAGCTATTATAAATTTTTGTATATGACAACAGGCAAAATTAATGTTGAAAAGAGTAAATGGGCAAGTAATACAGTCGATGCTTGCTGGTAAAAGTATCAATGACTTGAAGTTCTCTAAAAGCTTCATTACAGGGAGAAGCACAATCTGACTCTTTACAAACTTTCATTTATTTTTCTCTTCGAAGTCTAGATCTTTTGATTCTTCTGCTTCATTCAAACCTGTCATAAAAGGAAAACCCATAGTTAATACGAAAACTCACATACAGCTGAGCCAACTTGTGATTGTTTCCCAAAACTTCAACAGCTTTAAACTTTTAAAGGTTTATTCACTAATAAGCTTAAAGGTGCAAATTAAATTTTAAACAAACTTTACCGAATAAATACTGATTCTACAGCTCGACCAGCGCCTCTAAGCCGGCTAGAGGTACGTAAAAGCTTCTTTGATCGCACTAAGATTTGTAACTAAGTTTATGATTTTCATGACTTCTTGTGTCTGATGGTATCATCGCGCTCAAAGCCGGCTTTCTTGCCACCAAGTCAAAAGAAACGGTCAACAACTGTTATCGCTCGGCCTACGTCACAAATATTTGCTCCTCCTTAACCAGAATAAAGTAATGTTTAAGTAAATCGTTTACGTACCATCGAAGAAAAGTCGCCCAAACTCCAGCACATTGCTCTTTTTTAATTTCTCAGTCATCTTTCTGCAAACTTACTGACGATCTGCATCAAAACAATGAAAAACCTTCGCCCGGACGGTCAAAAACATTTTCCTTGATCCCTGGATTACATAACATTTCTTTCCATGAGTTGTATTTCTAACGTATTCGTAGAATTTCTCCTTTGTTGGCATTCACAAATATGAGTTTAGATGGTCGAAGATAAAATGGTCTCAGATGCTAGAATTTCACTTTGCGCGAGTGCTTCGTGCACGGGCTAGACAAGTAAACAAGTGATGTCACGGACATGCGTAGTACGTTATTCAGCCCTGTCGACGAGATCGGCATTAGATCAGATTCTACCCACCAAAACCACATCGATCGAGAGGGACTGAGATTAAATTTTGAATAACTTAAAAGTCGTAACCGAAGATTCTCGGAAAATGTACGGATGATATGCACGAACAACCGAACATCCGAACACTAGATCGGACGTTCTAACCACTGAACCATTAGGGCTCTAGCGTTAGTGAAGTCGGAATTCTACTATACCAGCAGAGTGTACTACACTTCTGTACTGGGAGCTGAAAGAAAGAGAAAGGCTCGAGAAAGGCTGCGTTCATTTCACGTGGGGGTGCAGAAAATATATCAGGGGATACAGTTTCATACATAATGACTGAGATGTTAGTAAGATGTTGGAAACGAGCAACGAGCGGCGAGAACGAATCGCGAAGCTCGCTGGTAAGTGCTCGTTCTTTCTCACGCGGATAAAAATCAGGAACAACCTCTGGAACCAGGATATATAGCTAGGTGTAAATACCGCGAGCTTTATACTCCCCCCACCCCCTGCAAGAAGAAGTTTCTTTCCGGCATGGATTTTAGCATTCCAGTCTACATATATTGACCTCCAAAATTCTAAATTTCTGAGACTTATGAATGTACATAATACAGCTTTACTGCGCTTTTCACAAACATGCGAACTCTAAAGTTAAAAAGCCGCCTTCGCAATTGCGTTTTTCGCTGCCGTCAATCATAATTACGACCACAAGCAACGA
Source organism: Porites lobata (assembly GCA_942486035.1). Taxonomy (NCBI): domain Eukaryota; kingdom Metazoa; phylum Cnidaria; class Anthozoa; order Scleractinia; family Poritidae; genus Porites; species Porites lobata. The sequence goes on from CALNXK010000124.1 coordinate 690,766, forward strand.
TCCTCGAAACACAGAAAAACACAAAACGGATCGAAATCCACCAATCACAAATCACAAAACTTGACCTTTTGAACCCATTAAAGTAAAGTCTTGTTTCCTAAGAGGTCCGTTAAGATGATTGACGGCAGCGAAAAACGCAATCGTCAGTTGGCTTTTGAACTTCAGAAACATATCCAAAATTCTCAGCAATTTTCCTATCGAACGCGGGTTCGTAACTTAAAATTCCCGCCATGATGTTCCTGTTTGTTTCCCGGGACTGATGATGGGATTTGGAAGGTCGCGAGTTCGACTCTCGCCCAGGGCACGAAAATTTTCGTTGCCCCGGGCAAGCATGGTTTCTCCTTCTCCCAAGTGAAAATGTTCACTGGAAGTGTAAGTGTGCTGCTCACAAGTGCACATTAAAAAAATAATAAATAAGAATAAGAAAATAAAATAGTTTGTATGTGTAAATAATAACAACTTATATAAAAACCATGATTAAAATTTTGTTTGTGTCAATAATTATTATGCTTTATGAGTATGGTCTTAAAAAAGTCCGTCAGTACTTTGCAGAAGCGTAACTATGCGCCTAAAAAAATTAAAACCCTGAGTGGTTTTGGTGGATGTAGACTTCAACATCCACCAAAACCACCGACAGTGTTCGGTGCTAGATGTGTATCACGTAGACCCATGAAATCTGAAACATATTTTAAAAGTTCACGTACAATATTTGCCAAAATACAGTTATACTCGTTATATTCACCCTTTGTTGGCGAGAACTCGATCTCCCAAATATTATTAAGCCCTGCCCAAAGCAAAAGAAAGGCGAATCCCCGGGAGGCGAATACGTCAAAACATCGTAGGCATCTTTCGTTGGTATAACATGTCACAAGGTGTCCAAAAGTCAATCTCAGTCCCTCTCGATCGATGTGGTTTTGGTGGGTAGAATCTAATGCCGACCTGTCGACTTACCTTGTCGACGAGGTTGCAATTTGGTCGTGACTTAAGTCGTGACTAGAATGGATGTAGCGTTGCAGTTAGGTCCTCGCACCTATCAACCAATAGAATGCTCTGTTATTTCTTCCAATCAAATTGCGTTGTGATCGTGTCTTCTGCAAATGATTTCCCCTATAGGGGAGGGTCGCAAGCCAGAATTGCGAGAGTGTAGTCTTTCGTAGTAAGAGAATTCCTTGCTCTCTTCGTGGATTGTTTGGCGTTTGTCGTGCTTTGAGCTTAAAAATTGCAAGACTTTCTAAGGTAAGGTATTAGTTTAAGTTCATGTGACAGTCTTTCCTTGTAAAAGGGATTCGAATTAAGGTCCACATACCTCACCATTACTTATACAAGACCTTGAAGCTGCGAATTTACATAACATTGATTGTATTGTAAAGCCTGATAATGAAATTACATGGTAAATCGAATAACCATCTTCTTTTCTTTTTGTCATTGAAAGTACCCACGTTGAATGGCCCTTTTCTGCTTAGGGCATGCAAAACGTCGTTGTAAACATGATTTCAAAATGGGATCAGATCAGTCATGGGTTTTCTGAAGAAAGAAAGTGCGATATCTCCCGATCTGCACAAGGTTTAAAACGTTATTACGCAAGCATCAAAGTTATTTGATTTTCTCAACATAAACGTGAATTTATTTCAAGACAATCACTCCGATGATTGTACATTTCAGTGATCTTGTTAAAAATATAGTTCTAATTTGTGAGTCATGGTACTCATCTAGTGAAGCATCATGTTCTCAGTCCTACCCTGCGAGCAGAGTCTAGTCCTTCAATCTTCGACTTATCTAGGAAGATCGAAGGAGACTCTACTCGCAGGGTATCTCAGTCCAGGACCATTGAGTCCCAGTCCAAAAACTAATGTGTCTGCATCCATGGGTATTTTGTTACCACACCGTAGCTGTTAATCTGAAGATAGACTCCTAAACACAAGGTTTTAAAAGTTGTTAGCCATGCATGAAAGTTACAATTGTTATGATTTTCTTAACATAAACATGAATTTATTTGAAGAGAAACACTCACACGTACAATCATGGTACATATCATTGATTTTATTGTTACAAATAGTTTTTGTGAGTCATGGTATTCCTCTTGTGAAAAATGGTAAATCCCAGTCCAGAACCATGGAGTCCCAGTTGAAAAAACAGAGAGTCTGCATCCATAGGTATTTTGTTACCTCACAGTTTATATTAAAATAATCTGAATACAGACTCCAAAACTCTCTATTGCAGTTTACTGAAATAAAAATGTTATTTTTCTATAGTTAATCACAACATTGATTGACTTTCTTAGAACGTCTGCATGAAAGGCTAGTATATTTGGGGATTTTTATGCATCAGGGATGCATGACACAGACAAGTATTATTACTTATGATATTGTAAAACTAAAATAAGGTTGACTTTGATTCCAAAAGAGTTAATGATGCTACATGCGAAATCAAAGATGTTGGATGTACTTTATATTGTTCCTATAGAAAGGCATAGAAGAAAGTAACAAGACTGTTAATGAAGAGAACCAAGTCACTGATGAGCCAGTAAGCTCCATTAATACATATTTTTCCCATTTTTAACATACTATATATTAATAAAATGTTTCATTTTCTCATGCTACAGCTGTACGTCAAAAAATACCTTCTCAGCCAACAGTACTAGTAGTTGTCGATGTGTTTTCAGGTTACTCTCTGTCCCAAGGCTGAACCAGAAATGATTTATCTATTTCATGCCCATGTTAACATTATTATAACGTGGATACATTGCTTTAGACAATTCCTAGTTTTAAAACAAGCTAAACAAAGCTTACCTCTGTCGATGTTAAGTTCATCTCAAGAGTGCATGTTTGACGGGAAGTTTAGAAGAGAAAGGGTTGTTCAGGTTCGCAAATTAATATACTCCAAATAGCAGATGTCATCCATAGAGTTGTCTTCTTGCTTGTCTTCTTACTATCCTTGCTATGTTTGTAGACAATAGTTTGCCCTGCAACAATATTACTAAAATGTTCCACCACTTTGTGCTGACTACCAAAGCAGCTCTAACTTGTCCCTAGGTCTTCTAGGTTAACTGTTCAATAATCTGATAATTTTGCTGCATGATTGCAGACATTGTTGGTTCAATGTTGCAAAATTCTTCCAAATTTGGCAGACAATATATAGCTGGTTATGATAAATTAGGCATGGTGTTCTTAGCCAATCAGAATCTGTGAAATATGTTGAGAGAATAATTATGTATCATATTTGTTAATTGACAGCCCCCTGAATCAGAGAATGGAAGTGTAAGGACAAACACTGATGGTAAGGGACGTTCAAAGAAAACCCGTTTTAACATTTATTTTGATACTCAGAACCCTTATATGTAGAATATTCAATGTTTTTGGGTGTTTCTATGAAATATTTTGCAGGGTGCAAAGAAAGTCAGCTTTACAGCTTGCCATCTGGGCTAGCTGTAACTAGCATGATTCCACAGTTCTTCTGTAATTTGAATTCTCAAAAAACTTTACTTGCCCATAGAGCAATCTAAGAACAAAATTCACTAGCGCGAGAGCAAACTCCACCAGCCCTGGGTTATTGGACAGTACGTTCTTTGCACGCTGAATTTTGGCAGATTGAAAGCTACAGTTTGTTGAAAGGACCCCCCCTCGATTAAGTGTATTCTGTTTAATAAGCACCCCTTTTAGCTTAAAACTTTTAAATCGGCACCCAGGCGGTTGTTTAACAGAATAATGGTCACTGTTAAAAATTTTACTTGTTCGCTGAGCAAAAAAGGCACTGAAATATCTATTAATAGGTTTGCACAAATTTTCCGATTAAAACCTGTTAGTCTAGAAAAACCTTGTCAAAATTACATATGCTGCCCATTCTAGGCACCTCTTTTGAATTTTTTTTTCTTAGTACGCCGGACAAGCGTACTTAGAATTTAGTAAGTTCTTTGTTAGTTTATTTTGTGTATACTGGATTCTGATGTCTTTACTTACTGCTCCAGAAGGTTAGGTGTGAATAGGGCCTGTTTTACTCCCTTAGTCACTGAGTGTTTTATCAGCTGTCTTTTTAACATGCTGTGCTCTGTGGTAAAACTGAAGAAAGCCATACATGCATGCCCATGAAAATGGAAAAAATTAGCCGTACTGCGCGTACTAAGCGTACTAAGACCGAAAAAAATACCTACATACATAGAACAAGACTGAATAAAATACCAACATACATGAGAACATGGCTGTACTAAGTGTACTGACGTACTTAGACCGAATAAAATTTCAGCATACATAGAACATGGCCGTACTAAGCGTACTAACACCGAAAAAAATACCAACTTGCATAGAACACGGCCATACTAAGCGTACTAACCTACTAACACCGAATAAAATACAGACATGTGTAGAACATGGGTACTAAACGTACTAACGTACTAATTAAGACTGAATAAAATACCAACATACATAGAACATGGCCGTACTAAGCGTACTAACGTACTAACACCGAATAAATACAGACATGTATAGAACATGGCCGTACTAAACGTACTAACGTACTAAGACCGAAAAAATACCAACATACATGAAAACATGGCCGTACTAAGCGTACCAACGTACTAAGACCGAATAAAATACCAGTATACACGAGAACATGGCCGTACTAAGCGTACTAACGTACTAACACCGAACAAAATACCTATATATTATCGTACTAACGTACTAAGACTGAATAAAGTACCAACATTTTGAAAACATCGCCGGTCGCGAACATCACCACGTTTAGTTAGCAATACAAACGCATTAGGCACTCCAGCGCACCTGATCATGAGGTCAAGAGCTTTTTTAAAAATCTCTTTTTAAAAACAAAATTTCACATACCTTGCCTCTTGGGGACAATGATTCAGACAAAGCAGGGATTTATTCCCAGATTTCGGAGACAGTTGTTCATTAGGTTGCTAAAGTTATCAACTGAATAACCAGGTGCAAACTTTACTGTTTATATAAGTACTGGCTTCAAAGGATTGTGTGGTCTTCAGGGGCACCCAACGACAATTTTATGAAAATATCTGTTCGGAAGACGATTTGAGATCTACAATTTTCGGAACATTTGTTGTAAAATTTCTTCCTTCCCTGCCTCTCCTAGGATTTTCGAACATCTAAATAATGGTATAATTGCCTATTTTTAAAGGATTTGTACCCTAAAAAGGTCACCTAGAATTTTCGGGAGCCTTTTTTCTGGCTGGAATTTTCGAAAAGGTAAGTTTTGATCCCTATAATTTTCGGATCATTAGACTTTCAGCTAGGAAATCCGAACAGATGAAAAATTTTTAGGGGATAAAAATATGCCTGTATCTACCGTTCAAATACTAAAATACGTTAAACAATGTTATGTTTAAGTGGTTTTGAACTATCTTCTCGTTGGGTGCCCCTGGGTCTTGTCGTTTATTAATCAAGCTCTCCGGGGCGCTCTGCTGCCTCCCGGCTCTGCCTCCACCCGCCGCCGCCATCGTTTTCGTTTTCGATTGTTGTGTCGTTAATAGGCTGAAAATTCTAAGAATTTTACGACGGGAAACACGCCTGATAGGCAGCACTCAAATATTACAAAATTCAAATGTTGCAAGGTCTTAAATAGAAGTTTTAGTAGTCAAACCACTCAACAACAACAAAAAATACGTTTATAACGATGACTTTATTAGCTGGCCATTATACAGATATATTGCCATTAGTCAAACAATCAAACAAACGAACTGTTAAAGGAATAGAGAACTGAAATTTATAATAGTCCCCCAATCAGACCATCGGGAGAAATGGTCGGCCATTTACGCACATTGATCATTGAGCCATTGAGCTGGGCTAAATCAGGCATGAATGTGCTAAGAAAGCGGCATAATAATAGAGAAAACGGGCGATTTTGGCGCAGCAGAGTGACTAAAATCGTCATTTCCGTATGAGATGAATTCTCAAATCGGCTATAGTATTTCGTGATGTAGCAAATGTAATAAATGTCGGTATGATGTAAGACTGCTTGTCTTGATGATGGTGTTTTTTGTGGGATTTCATTAATTTAAAGCATTTTCTCTTTATTAGTTTCCATTCGTTTTTAGTATGTACACGAAGAGAGAGAGAGAGAGAGAGAGAGAGAGAGAGAGAGAGAGAGAGAGAGAGAGAGAGAGAGAGAGAGAGAGAGAGAGAGAGAGAGAGAGAGAGAGAGAGAGAGAGAGAGAGAGAGAGAGAGAGAGAGAGAGAGAGAAGATAACGCCTTTCGATTGTACAATGTCACTAGCAATAATTATTTTTTAAAAAATGTTACATATTTATAGGCACTTTTTCCGATGCTGCGACGTCCCGTCATAGCACCAAAAATGAGATAGGCGCGTTATCAACAAAACGGGAGTAAATAAAACAACAACAAACTCCTTAGGCTATTCACAACAGCGATAACTGAAGTGTTTTAACCAGTATGGAATATATTCATTGAGTGCCCAGCTCTTTCAGTTGCTCCTCTCTTTCAGAAATTAATGGTTCTTCCTCCCGCAACAACTCTGCATTTGTAAATATCTCTGATCGGCTGAGAAAAACTTGGTCAGCATCACTTCTAATACCTTCTTGGGACTTAATTTCGCAATTTTCTATATAGACAGTGGAACAAGCAATCGGTGAAATCTCTGCAAAACGTTAACTTCTCAATGGAAGGTACAAAATGGAACTAACCAGTATAACCACATAAAAAATTGTGTGTAGTTGTCGATACATAACCTGTATATGTTGCTACTATGCATGTTAAAAAATATTTTTGTGTTTTGAAAGTAGTTATATTGGAGGGTCTTTATTTTCGCGAATTTTTTTACAATCGTGAAAAACGCGAAATTAAAAACCCGCGATTTTGAGTACCTATAAGGTATAAAAAGAGTTTGTGTTCAATAAGCTTTTACTTTTGGCAAAACAGGCACCTTTCCTTTAGAATAACATAATTCAGTATACCGATTCCTTCGTTTGACAGCACGATGTAGGAAGAAAAATTGATGTAACCTTGTCATGGCACATACAATCTTCTTCAAACGACTTGCCCAAACGAAAGTTTGCTCTCCAGCCATAGTGTTGAACTGTGCAGGAATCTTATTATCTGGGTTGTAAAGACGCTTACATCTTGAATCTTTATGATTTCTGAGATGCAAGCGATCAATGACCTTGCCAATATTACTCCACGCTTTATTTAACCCTTGCGAAATGAATTCCCAGCTTTCTGGGAATTCCTAGGAATTCCCAAAAATTCCCAACTATGCAAATCAGCCTTCATCAAATAAGCTTGGAATTCTTGAGAATTTTTGGGAATGGCAAATTAGGTCTCACTCTAGGCTTGGAATTCCTAGGAATTCCTAGGAATTCTAAGGGTTACAATTTTAGAAGCTTAAGAATTGTTGAGAATTTCTGGGAATAGAAAAATTCAGGCCAACTGGGCTTGGAATTCCTGGGAATTCCTAGGAATTCTAAGTTATGCAAATTAGGAATTCAGCTCAGGGATGTTTAAAAATCAGAAAGACTTTAAAAATTGTAGAAGATTTTGTAGTCTTTTCTTATTTTTTCACATTTTAATTTTAAGTGATTGCACTGAAACAATTCTAAACTTATAATACAGAACATACTGGTAATGTATACTTCTATACTTACATTCTTATATTCAACTCAATGTTACCTTAAATCTGGTAATGCTGACATGTGGCGAATGCTGTTCACAAACCTCCAACCAGTATTTAAATTAAGATAACAATTTAACGTATCTAAATTACATTATTACAGCATATTACAGCAATAAATATTTAAAGCTGTTACATGTCCAGTACACTTTCAGTGCAAAATGTTGTCTGAAATGAGAAGTCTCGTTTTTAAAAATATGAAGTGCATTTCCAGTCTGAAATGTACGTTGTTTATCCACATACTCCACGGAAAATAGGCAAACGCACAAGACATGGGCTGTCTTGATTCCCTTCAACCCTTGCATCAGGAGTGCAGTCAAAAGCCCGGAACAACACGTTTTTCGTCGCAGTTCTTTGATTGATAATGTGGTCCAACATTCTTTCCCAACTTAAAAGAACAACGTTAAGTTTACTTCTTGCTTTTAACACTTCAAATGCGTTGCTTCATCTTAATTGACGTTGAAAATAACTGCTATTTCGACCCAAACGGGAGCACTTCGCAAGATGGACCTCGCAAGATTAGCCGCCATGTTTTCTTGTTTCCCAGGCTTCCACGCGTGCCTTTGCCACATGCGCGTTTTGATTTACTTTGTCACGTGCGACTTTTGAACCAATAGAAAAGTGCCAAATGAACTTCCGTTGAATAGTTCAAATTCACGCGGACTTCACAAGCAACAAAGTATTTTCGTAAGACTGTCTTTCTTTTATCCATGTTATTTTCGAGACAAATTGATCAATTGCGAAGTTTGTGTTCACATAAAGCATGTTTGCAAGTGAGTTTACTCAGCTGGATTAATGTGGAAAGGTATGTTTTCTAATAACTTTGCGTAAATAAGCTTACAAAGTTCAAAGATGCATGTGAAGATAATTTATGCCATTGATCAGATCCCTTTTTGCTGCTTTTTGTTTACTGCAGATCGAAAGAACTGTACTCTTTGTTGCAAATAGTCAGTGGAATACTCTGAAAACTGTATGTTCTGGCGCTACAAGGTTATAGCCGACTTGTCAAGACCAATGTTAGATAAAATAGGAGAAGAAATAGCATAATAAGTATAAGTTTCCAATGGCTACTTATACAAGTTAGAAGCAATGAAATTTCCAGTTAATTTATAAGGACTTGAGACTTGAACTTACATATAGAATATTAGAATACAGCTGGTAGGTTTGTTCATTTGAACTTTAATTCATAGTATAGGTTGCATAAGGTTTTATATTAAATGCTTCTGGTACATGTAATCTTAATAATCGCCGCAATATTAAGGTAAAAAACAACTAGCACTAGCACTTGCCTGATGTGTGGACCTTCAGTTCAGAAGGCTGCATCGGCGACATTGGAAAAAGCAGTCATTTAGCTTTTTTTCATATTCATGCACTGTATTAATTATTCGAAGATGTTTATTTACATGCATGTGTGTGGAATGTGGTGATGTGTATGTTGGGTAAAATAAATTACAAAAAAGAGAATGTTCAGCTGATGTTGTCATTTGGATTAAAAACAAACACTATCTGTAGATTCCACCAACAGGGTATGTTTTTATATTTTTTTTTCAATCATGACTAGGTATATGTTACTTTACATTATCTCACTATCTAGAGATTCCACCTGAACAGGTTATGTTTTACATTTTTTCAATCATGACTATAGCGATAGTTTACTTTAGACTACATGTATATCTATGTGTAAGTATATCTATATCTAAGTTTATTCATATGTTTATACTACTACATGAGAAATTTCTACAATTTGATTGGCTGAGAGAAGTGGTATTTCAGCTTAATTTGAAATACCTACATGTGAAAATTACAAACCTTTTACGGGTAGTAGTATAAACAAATAATAGCATGATTTGTCGTGATATTTCAAAATTGTCTCAAATTTCACTCGCCTAATGGCTCGTGAAATTACGTATAACAATTTCAAAATATCACTCGTGGTATTTATGCCAAATATCACTACTAATCATGCTATTACATATACATATAAGGACTACAGTCATTATACTGAATTATTTGATTCCTACTTCACAAAAAGTCATTGTCTTAAATTTGATTTTTTTGAGGTCACTGTTGTAATTTTTGGAACATTTAAACGATCAGTGCAGTGAAATGTTTAAGTCAAGTTAAAGCAGAAGAAGTATTTTTTGTTAACATGGAGAACTATTTTTCAGTTATTGTTGGAATAAACATTGCTTCAGTTTTTGTACATTTGCCTTATGGGTTTCTGGTTCGGAGAGCAAAATAGCAACTTCTAGTATTAACTTCCTTAACATAAGGGTTTAAATGCAAATCAGTTTTTGATTCGAATATCCCTTAATTCCGGCAGCAGGTCGATTTGTTACATCCCTATTGACCTAGCTATTCCAAGCTATTCCAAGGAATTCCTAGGAATTCCTAAGAAGTAATCATTCTGTTTATATTCTTTCAATTCCTAGGAATTCCTAAGAATTCCTAGGAATATTTTCCAAGCCAACTGATGGGTAAGCAAAGCTTGGAATTCCTAGGAATTCTTAGGAATTCCATGTTCCAATTACCGTGAAATTTCACACCTTGATTCCTAGGAATTCTTAAGAATTCCTAAGAATTCCTAAGAATAAATTCTTAGGAATTCTTAGGAAAATCCTAGGAATTCCTAGGAATTCTCAATTCCATTTCGCAAGGGTAAGCGGCGCTGGAAATGGTAGTTCCTTCTTCGAGATTTTTAGACTGTCCACGTGGCACATATTGTCATAAGCTAAAGTTACTGAGCTTACTGCCTTTGTTAAATCAGCTGACGATTTTCCAATGTCCTGAAGGGCCTTGAACTTGCGATACAACCATATAATCAGGATAAGGTAAGCTTGTGTAGGAGATTCTGATCTAAGTGATTGAAGAGAACTTTTGTCAAGAGTCATTTTTTTTTTTTAAGAATTTCTTTTTGTTCAGAGAAATCGGAATTACTGTCAACAAATGTTTGACCCGGCTTTTTTTTAGACTTTTTACACACTGACTTTTTGTTGTTAATGTTACTTGCAATCAGCGTACCTGTACAATGGCTGCCAAAATTCAATATGTCCACCTGAGCTAACAATAAAAAATATCCCTCTTGACCAACAGTGAAGCGTTTTCTTTCCTCCAGTATCCTTATTGCAACTTACTTCCAGCTCTTGTTCCTAGGAGTCAATAAACCCGGGATGAGATTGTAAAAAATCTGATGTTCCTAGTTTGGAAAGGATAATGATATTAATGTTTTAAAAAGGAGGAAGAGTTTATAGTTCGAGGGTACCTAGTGACAATAATCTTGAAATTACAGACATCCCACTCTGTGGTGAATTCTTAAATATGGCTAACTGTTTACAAACATTGCAGTGCTATTGAAATGTTATTTTATACCTTGATAACTTGAAGCATTCTCATCGTCAGGGCGGTTGCTTCTTGTTTTTGCACATTTTTCCAAAGCCTCCTCGACAGCATCAACGACTTGCGAGCTTGTGCTTTTGCCTGTGCCAGAAAATAACCAATCTTTCTTCAACACAAAACTATTTATTTATGTACACAAGAGGTTCCAAAAAAAGTAGTTGACTTACACACACCTGCACTGAAATAATTAAATGAAAACAGTTATCACGTGTCGTTTGTATTCGCAAATCGTTTATTAGAAGTGAAATTCTCTACATTGTCTCGGCCAATGTTACAATGCTGTTGATCTTTGTCTTGACTTTTTGTATAAATCCTGAAACTGTATTCAGTTAACAGAGATTTAACCGCAACAGGGGCTAAAAAGAAATACCAGCGACACTTTATTACAGAAGGTTTTCAGAACAAATCATGTACCAGGTGTACTTCCTTGGTAAATTCTATAAACTTCCCATAAAAGGTTCGACCATTCTCTAGTTCGTTTAAAGGAAACATAATGACTTTATTATAACTCTCACCCCTTCCCCCCCCCCTCCCCCTCACCCTCGAGAAAAGCAAATTTGGTAAGAATGTATGAAAGGTTTGGTAAAAATTAACACAGCATGGATTCTGGCAAAAAAGACAAAAAAAGAGGCATATTGTCCGTTGGAGATTTCACGAAAATGGCCAATTTGAGAAAATGGGAAATCTGGCAAGAATCCTTCAAAGCTTTGGCAAAAACTCAAATGAGGTCACAAAGAGGGGAATCTTGCCAAATGGCAGTTAAATGAAAATGGAAAATTTAGACAAAAATGCCAAATTTCGGCAGAAATGGCGAGTAAGCCAAGTATTCTTAAAAGGTTTGGCCAAATATTCAGAGAGGTGTCAAAAAGGGGCATCTTGACAACTAATAGTGGGTTTCACGAAATGACAAATTTGGCAAGAGTTTACAAAAGGTTTGGCAAAAATGAAACCAATATGAAAAAACAAGCACGTCGATAATTGTGAGTCTTACGAAAATGATAAATTGCGAAATTGGCCAGTTTGGCAAGGATTCATGGAAGGTCTGACAAAAAAAAAAATAGTGAGGCAATAAAAGAAACATATTGACAGCTGGCAATTTCCACGAAAATGACTAATTTGGGAAAATGACAAATGGAGAATTGAGAAAGACTCCATCAAACGTTTGGCAAAAGCTAAAATGAAGTCACAAAGAGGGGAATCTTGACAAATGGCAGTTAAATGAAAATGGAAAATTTAGACAAAAATGCCAAATTTCGGCAGAAATGGCGAGTAAGCCAAGTATTCTTAAAAGGTTTGGCCAAATATTCAGAGAGGTGTCAAAAAGGGGCATCTTGACAACTAATAGTGGGTTTCACGAAATGACAAATTTGGCAAGAGTTTACAAAAGGTTTGGCAAAAATGAAACCAATATGAAAAAACAAGCACGTCGATAATTGTGAGTCTTACGAAAATGATAAATTGCGAAATTGGCCAGTTTGGCAAGGATTCATGGAAGGTCTGACAAAAAAAAAAAATAGTGAGGCAATAAAAGAAACATATTGACAGCTGGCAATTTCCACGAAAATGACTAATTTGGGAAAATGACAAATGGAGAATTGAGAAAGACTCCATCAAACGTTTGGCAAAAGCTAAAATGAAGTCACAAAGAGGGGAATCTTGACAAATGCCAAATTTCGGCAGAAATGGCGCGTATGCCAAAAAGTTATCAAGGGTTTGGCCAAATATTCAAATGAGACGACAAAAGGGGCATCTTGACAACTAATAGTGGGTTTCACGAAATGACAAATTTGGCAAGAGTTTACAAAAGGTTTGGCAAAAATGAAACCAATATGAAAAAACAAGCACGTCGATAATTGTGAGTCTTACGAAAATGATAAATTGCGAAATTGGCCAGTTTGGCAAGGATTCATCGAACGTCTGACGAAAAAAAAATAGTGAGGCAATAAAAGAAACATATTGACAGTTGGCAATTTCCACGAAAATGACAAATGGGGAATTGAGCAATACTCCATCAAACGTTTGGCAAAAACTAAAATGAAGTCACAAAGAAGGGAATCTTGACAAATGCCAAATTTCGGCAAAAATGGCGCGTATGCCAAAAAGTTATAAAGGGTTTGGCCAAATATTCAAATGAGACGACAAAAGGGGCATCTTGACAACTAATTGTGGATTTTACGACAATGACAAAATTGGCACGAATTAAAACAACGTGACAAAACAGGCATGTCGATGATTTAAAGAATGTACGACTATAGAATTTAGCATGGATTCATCAAAGTTCTGGCAAAAAAATCAAATGAGACAACAAAAGAGGCATATTGTCAGTTGGCGATTTTGACAAAAACGCAAATGGGACAAAATGGGGAAATGGGCAAGAATCTGAAAACGACAAATTTTGAAAAAAAAGGCGAATTTTAGGAGCATTTTTGATCCAAGCTCTGGGAAAATGGCCTGTTGCAGGAGCCGATTACAATTGAGTTCGAAAATCGAACGTTCGATTTTGTTTCAATCGAATATTTTTTGTGAGTTGGATTTCGTTCAATGGCCGATCTGCGAACTGCATCGCACTCTTTCGTCTCCTGCCTGTTGATAACTAGCGGTTTTTAAGTTAAGAGAATTACATCTTAGGCGGAAATGACAGATTTGGCAAGAGTTTAAGAAAGGTTTGGCAAAAACGAGACCAATATGAAAAAACAGGCACGTCGATAATTAGGAGTTAAAAAAACAATGACAAATTGCGAAATTGGCGAACTTGGCAAGGATTCATCAAAGCTCTGACAAAAACTTTAAATGAGACAGCAAAAAAGGGATAATTAAAAGTTGGCGATTTCCACGAAAATAGCAAGAATCCATCAAAGGTTTCGCACCACTAAAATGACCTGACAAAGAGGGGAATCTTGACACACGCCAAATTTCGGCAAAAGTGGAGAGTATGGCATCAAGGGTTTGGCCAGATATTCAAATAAGACCTACGACAAAAATCATCATATTGCGGATTTTACGAAAATAACAAATTCGGCTAGAAGTTATAAAAAAGGATTGGCAAAAATTGGAACAAGATGACAAAAATGGCAAAAAAGGTTTGGCGAAAACGAGGCGGACAAAAAAAACAACCCGACAAAACAGGTATATCGATAATGAAAAATAATTTACGATTGGAGAATTTAGCATGGATTCATCAAAGGTCTGCCAAAAAAATTAAGTCAGTTAACGATTTTGACAAAAATGTAAATTTGACAAAATGGGGAATTGGGCAAGAATCTCAAAATGACGAATTTTGCGAAATTGGCGAATTTGTGGCCAATTTTTGATCAAAGGTCTGGGAAGATGGCCTGTTGATAACTAGCCGTTTTCAAGAGAGGGGCAACTTAGGCGAAAATGGCGAAGTTACCAAGAATTTATCAAAGCGTTGGCAAAAATAAAAACAAGATGAGAAAAGAAGCATGTCATTTATTGTGGGTTTTTACAAAAATGCCATTTCATTTTTCAAAATCAACGAACTATGGGAAATATTCCATCAAAGGTTTGGCAAAATTCAAAAGAGACGACAAAAGGGGGCACCTTTTACAAATAGCGATTATAATAAAATATGAAATTTAGACGAAAAAAGGCAAATTTCGGCAAAAATGGCGAGCATGCCAAAATTCATCAGAGGTTTGGTCAAATATTCAAATTAGATGACACAAAGAGGCACGTTGACAGTTGGCGTTTTTAGGAAGATGACCAGTTTTGCGAAAATGGCGAATTTGGCAAGAAGGAATCAAAGGTTGCAAAAAAGTTAAAACAGGATGACAAAAAGGGGAATCTCGGCAAATGGCTATTATAACAAAAGTGGCAAATTTGGCAACAATTCATTGAAGCTTCGCATAAATTCGACTGAGATGACAAAGGAGACAGGTTGACTGTTGGCGTTTTTTGCAAACATTTCAGATTTGGCGAAAATAGCGAATTTTGCAAGGCTTGTCTAAAATTTGGGAAGAATTCCTGAAAGGTTTGTACAAAATTCAAATGAGATGAAAAAAAAAGGCTATTTTGACAAATAGCGATTTTTCAAAATTGGCCAGTTTTGCCAAAAAATGGTGAACTTGACAAAAGTTTATCAAATGTTTGGCAAAAACTCCTAAATGAGTCGACACAAAGAAAACTTGTGAAAATTTGGGTACCAGTTGAAATTGAACCTCGTGTAGTCAAAGATCTAATGGTACTGAAATTACAGAGAAGTATTTGACAATCGACGTGACATTGTTGTAAAGAACAAACAAAGCATTTTTATTGTCGTTGACGCAGCTATATCCGCTGACTGAAATACTTCCATCGAGGCATCTAGATGGAATAAACTAATTAATAATACCGTACTGAAAATAAAGATTGAACGAATGTGGCCATTCAAAACACAAGTAATCACTGTGGTCATAGGTGCATCAGAAGTACTCCACAAAAGAACTTTTTTAGCTTTTTTTTGGAAATAGCCTTTGTACAGTCACCCTCTCCCCTCAATAAATGAATCGACAGGGGAAAAGATCAGTTTTTAGCATCATTTTTTATTATTGTGAAAGGTTTGAACCCAGGAGTCATTTCAAAAGGTTGAATTTGATCGTCCGGGTGAACGTAGTCCTGAATAGGACTGTTGTTGTTGACAGTGACTGACGTTTCGACAACCTGTGCGGTAGTCATCTTCAGAGTCAAATACCATCTACTGACGTGATACAACTCACTTTGACTCTGAAGATGACTACCGCACAGGTTGTCGAAAGGTCAGTCACTGTCAACAACAACAGTCCTATTCAGGACTACGTTCACCCGGACGATCAAATTCAACCTTTTGATTTTATATTAAGTTTCCCGCGAAACATCACACATACTTTTTTCTTGTTTTCTATTCTTGCTGATGAAGATGTGCTGCTGGACGAGGTCGTATTTTCAAGACTGGATCAGCTATAATGTGGTTCAATATTGTAATGGTGTCGCACATTTTCGAGATTTAAAAAAAAATGCTAAGTTGGATACGGTAAATGCATAGGAAGAAAGAAACTACGTTGTGATCGCAAAAATTATACCTGTTAAAAAGTGGATAAGATGGCTTCTATGGGGTCCACAGAGTTCCGTAGACAAAATAATGGGGCAGTGGTTGTGAAAGACCATCGGCACCAACCCAGCAAAAATTAGGTCAGTTTGAAAGTGGGGATTCAGAGAAAGATACCAGCCCAGGAAAGTAAAGACTTCCAAGTTTTGGTTGACAGGACATTCACCCACCTATTTACTTTAGAACATCAATGCCATCACAGTGCAAATTAAACCGTCTGTGATTTTAAACAGTGAGATTTGCCGATTAACCTCATCTACAACCAATGAACGTACTCCTCCCATAGTATAACCTTTTCCGTTTCGACCAACTGCACGGACTAATAAGAACTGTCCTTTTTTAAAAGACAAAGACATCTTTTGAAATAACATATGCCTTTCAAAAGATGGGCCTTGTTACAAAGTCTTATTTTGCGACATTTCAAACTATGGTGCTGTTTCGATACCACAGTTTGCGTTATTGCAATATACGGGGCGTTTAACTCTTCTGTTCTCAGCTCACAAATCACGTCCACTCAATTGACCTGATCGGCGTCAGGAAGTCATTCCTGGCAAAAAAAAAGGTGCACTTTACCGGGACCAAGGTTTGCGTTGACGCATAATGTGGTCTGACAATTGTGACGTATTTTGCGTTAACTCAATCTGTGTTCCATGTTTTTAAGACCAAGGTTTGCGCCAAAAAAATGTCGCTAACCATATCGAACCTAAAGAGTCACATTTTGGAATAAGTCGTTCCGTGTCCTTCAAATAAACAGGGCAACCCAATGACTGCGTCGTCCCTCCAAATACATTGAAAACCGCACTTTTCAGGCTTCCAAGAGTACAAATAGATCTACAAGGGCTTCAGTACTTCATTACCGTAAAATTCCAAACATAATCCGCGGGCTTATATTTTTCAAAGACCCTTTTTGAGGGGCTTATTTTTGGAGGGGCATATTAACAGAGGGAAATTTGCGTTTTAAAATCGGTTTGGCTTATAGTTGGAAATTTGCGTCTCAAAATCGAGGGGGCTAGCTCATAGTTAGAAGGAAATTTATTTTTGGAGGGGCATATTTTCAGAGAGAAATTTGCGTTTTAAAATCGGCTAGCCTTATAGTTGGAAATTTACGTCTCAAAATCGAGGGGGCTAGCTCATAGATAGAAGGAAATTTATTTCAGTAATTTGCAGAAAGTGATTAATGAAACTCGTCTTAAGGACTTAGACCTTAATAAAACACAGCCATGCAAGTAGTCCAAGTATAATTTGTCTATATGGACCGAAGAAATCCAAGCCATGAGTAAGGAGTGAATTACGCAAATAGAAATAAACTGTGACACTTTCTGACCTGCAATCATTTGGGGCATGTCATGGTTCTTTGGCAGAGACAAAAATTTATTTATTTTTGCTTTCTTTTATTTTGTATTTGAGGGCAATTTCCAAGTTCAAGGCCCCCCCCCCGGGGGGGGGGGGCTTGTATTCGGAGGGGCGATTTTACAGAGGACGATTTTTTCTGTTACGAATATGGTATATTTGGAGGGGCTTATTTTCGGAATTTTACGGTATTTTCCCGAAAATTTTAGATGCAAATTAACGTATTACGAAAGTGAGAATTTTTCTGGTTCCTCTCTCCATCACATCATTTTAGGTTTCCTTTTTGGTAAGAAAGATAAGCCTAACCTGTGAAGTACAATGGAAAAAGGAACTCGTATAAAATCGTAGGGAATTGATTAGATAAGCGTCAAAAATTGTACGTAAATGAAACGATTACCTAGAAATTTTTAGCCGTCCTCAAGTCCTCAATATTTGCCTCTCCGAACAGCTATTTTACAGAAAATTCTCTTTGGGTTCCCCTGAATTTTCAGTATTTTGCGACAGCGCGAAATGTCAGTTCCCAGATCGTGAACTATTTATAGGCTTCGCTTTTCAGGACAGGATTTGAGTTGTCGCAAACTGAGGACTGTGGAAAGAAGTCACATTTTGCGTTAACTCAATCTGTGTCCTACCGATCAATCACCGAAAGTCACACACCCAGCTTCCTAGAAAAAACTAGTGAGTTTACAACCGTTCAGTCGTCATCTTAAAAACGGAAACACTGGCTGTTTCCTGCGACAATCAAGAATACAGCACAATCAGCGAACTTACGCATTTTACGCTAAAAAGATCTGTCTTTGAACGCTTGATTTGCATAATAAACAGAAGCAGTTAGTGTCATATTTTAGTAAGCGTTCGCGTTTTATTCGATTTCATTTATTCATAAGATGCAGAGTTGCTTATGATCTGTATATGGACTTAGATTGTGAAAATATTTTAAACAAAGCGATTTGACTTGTCCTCTCCGGCAAGTCTTAGCTATCTTACCGGACATGGGCTAAAATTAAGTTGATCGGTACTTAAATGAGAGACAGAGTATAAACTGCAGAATCCGCTCTTCATATTTTTATAACATGTAAAAACGTGAAATTTAACGTTAACAACCCACAGCCGGTATTGTTTTTTCGAATTCTTAATGTAAAATGCCAAAACAACGTCAAATATACTCTCCTCCGCAGCCTTAAAATCCGCGATTGTGTTGTTGATTCGGCCGCCATGTTTACTTCACTTGCAAGGCAAATTTTACTACCCTCCCCGACCCGCTAAAATTGTAAATTTTGCTCGAAGACCAAACTGCAACGGAGGTTCTTTTCCAGTTCCATGCCGCGACTACTACGATAGATCGCATGACCTGATTGGCTTGCATATCACATTACGTCAGAGGACATGTTCACAAGATAGGACATAAGTACAACGGTACATTTGACATGCGGTTCTCCTCAGGTATCAATTCCAACCGAGAGGGGCTGGGTATGAATCCCTTTATTATGGGATAAACAACAGGAGGCCCACATAACCAGAAAGAGCACATTGAGGTTAGCAACATTCTCAAGCTTAATGTTTATTGGGCCTATATCGAATGAGATACAACAATTCAAAAACTCCAAAATTTACTGAGAAATATATAGATGTCTGGAGGGTGTGTCCTGCAATCCATGCATACATCACTTATTAATTTTCAAGTTTATAAATAGCTGTATCTTGTCCATTATTGGCCTGATTGACACCAGACTTGAGATTTTTCCTAATCTCAATTGTCTCTTCCTGACTACTTGACAGTAGGTCTCCTGTTGTGTATCCCATGACAAACCAACCCATACTCATCCCTCCTTGGTTTGAAATTTGGCAAGACACTAGCCTAGGCAGTAGATTCTGATATGATAACTCCTTTGTAAAGAAAAATTGAGATTTGAAGGAAGATAGCGATTCCAAGTTCATTGTAAGACAACCTGGCAGTAGATATACTGTAGCTAGGATCCATGGTGAGTTGAACCTGCACTGGCCTGATTGTGCATTTTATTTTTGTGAGAAGAGAGCAAAAGAGAGTGCCTGATACCTATATATGACACCTATATATCCCACATATAGCATTAACCCCCACATCCCCCCCCCCACCCCTCTGCTCCCGGGTTAAAACCCTAGGATCATGAAGATGGATCCCATCAGCCAATCTAAGTGCACTTCATTATTTTTATCAGATATTAAAAGTGTGAATTTGACTCCTCTTGCAGGTATGGAATGGAAACTTTTTCTCATTTGATTGTAGATGGAAATTTGATAAACAGTACAGTCAATATTGATGATCAACCGCAATATGTGCACAGGGGCCTTATGTTACTGACACTGGGTGAGCATCATGCATTCATCTCTCAATAATTTATAATTCAGTGGTGGTTGAAAGGTTGTGTTGCTATTGATTGTATATTTTTTACAGGCGAAGGTATTTTCCGTTTGAGCTTGTGAAGAACATTTTGGACGGCATGAGCTTTGTGAAGTTAAATGTGCTTCACTTGCATATATTGGACTGGTGTAGATTCAGTGTACAGAGCAAACTGTGAGTATTCAAAGTACAGTCGAAGCTCTCATAAGCAACCAAGCAAAATGGCAAGAACTCACTGATTTCTAATGAAAAATGACCCTATCCCAGACTTAATTGCTTGAAAACCATTCCCTTCACAGCGGCACATGTCGAATAGTTTATATCCCATGTATTTAAGTACCCCCTGGTACCACCCGGTTGAGTAGGTGTTTATCATTTTGGGGAGGGATGAAATACGAGCTCCCCTAAATAAGCCTGCATGAAAGGCTATCCGAAACTGTGCCTTGAGTTAGTAATTCATTCTTTGGATTGTAGGAATGTTACTTTTTGAAATTGAAATACAAAATTTATGTTATTTATGTGTTTCATCTTTTCTCTTATTCTTTTCAGTTACCCAGAACTACAAGAACACACAACTCAGTTTTATACCCAGGAGCAAATCAAAGATTTAGTATCTTATGCTGGTGACAGAGGAATAAGAGTTATTCCAGAGGTTGAATCAGCGTAAGTTTGCAATTAAAAATCAAGAAGGGTAGCATAGACCTTAAAAAGCTTTGTTTATGCACGGCTAGTCTCATTATCTATACGAGGCTACCTGTGCACGTGCACAAACAAAGCTTTTTAAATCTCCTGCTCAGACAAAATGGCCATCACTTGACAAAGGTCTAGTGCGGCATTTTATGGCTGTGGAGGGGTGGGGAAGGGGAGGGGGGCAAGAGGCTTGTACCAAACACTAGACTGCAAAAAAGTCTGTATTTTTTCGTATTCAAGTACACGTGAGCAGTCAAACAAAAGGTCTGGAACGAGGCTGAAACATGGGCGTGTGAGGCTCACGTGCTTTGCACGCACAAGACTCTTATGCCACGCTTTACCGATTTCTTTACTGATTTTGAGAAAAAAACCGACTGTTTTGTAGTCTAACCAAACACTAGATTCCCTTGCACACTCTGTCTGTGATAGAACAGTCAGCTACTTAGTAATCAGTTGATAATATTGCCCTACTTCAACAAAGAAACATTTTTTTCAGTAATGGAGGGTGGAAAGGCTCTGAAACATCAAGTCCTTATGTACATGGACTGTAATAATTAGTGTCAGCATGTCTGTGATCCATGTGTAATAATATTGCTATGTTTTACAAGTCTTGTATAGGTTGTTCCTATTTCCCCCCCTCTGGAAGCAAACAAAACACACTTACTTGTTTGTCAGTTGGTTTATTTCACATTGTTATGTTATATTTGTTATTATGCAGTTCCCATGTTGCTGGAATGATTGGTCTGATCAACAAAACAAAAGGACTGAGATTCTGCAATGATTCAGGATTTCTTGAACTCTATAATGACCCACAGGTAAGATTAACCCTTTAAGCCCCAATATCCACATACAAATTCCCCAAACTGATCTCCATACATTTCCTTTAAGAATTAGTTAAGAGAATTTGATAAAAGATCAAAGTATTTTCTCTAAGGCGATCATTTTATTAATTCTCATAACCTCATCTACTGACAATGTATGGATATTGTTAGGAGAAAATTGCTGTTGGTCACTATTGGGACTTAAAGGGTTAACTGCAATCAACTCTCAGAGTTTCCATTCAAAATATCCATGACTACTGATGACTATTGCTGATTTTCTGTTTGGCTACATAAGAAAATTTTTTTACCAAGGAAGGTAAACCTCGAGATTTCTATTGACAGGCAGTTGACAAGGCTGATTAAAGCGCTGAGTGTACTACCAAAGCAAATAGAAAAAGTGGAGACTGTTGGAGCCTTCTCATTGCTTTAATTTTTTAAAGTCTTCTCATGCCTGTCTAATAATCTACTACAAAGCTGAATTGATGTGCTATTTAATAGCAAAGTTTTCAAGAAAGTAAATAAATCCATTGTTTTTTGTTCATAAGGAGGCCCTGCCGGGGGGGGGGGTCAATTATGTTGCCCATCTGAATTTTAAAACGTCTCGTGTCGGTATTTATAAATGCTTGTCGCTTATTGTCGGCTTTGCCGTCACTGTCGCAGTTTGGCTGAGGGAGGTTGTCTCTTGTCACGATTTCATTTTACGCACTGTCGCTACTTTTTGGGCCACGTCGCTTGTCGGAATTTACCCTGGCAGGGCCTCACTAAGTGTTATTGGGTTATCTGGTTTCCCCTCAAGACTTGGCAAAAGTCGTCAAGTTGAAGTGTTCTCTATTAAATTATTACAAAACACCAATTAATCAATTAATTATGTAGCAGATATAACACTAAAAGCCTCTTTTCATAAGGCTTGATTAGTTTAAAAAATATAATTTATCATTATGAGAAGGTTTTTGTGTAGTTTGAGTCCTTTAGTTAATACATGTTAGCAGTGTTTGTTTACTTAGACATGTATATGATATCCAATTAGTATTATTATTATTACTATAATAATAATAATTATTATTATTATTATTATTATTATTATTATTACCATCACTTTTATTAATGAGTCTTATGGTGTACTTGCTTCGACAAGGGAGTAACTCTTACCACAATGAAAAATATCCTTGAAGAAATGATGACATTGTTTCCAGACCAGTTCTTTCACCTGGGTTTAGATGAAGTCACAACATCCACTTTGTGCAGCCTACAAAGTAGGTTAATTTAAGTACAGAAAGTTGATTGTGGCATAATGAAAACTTTGAAACATATCTGCCAATTCATCCCTCTTTTAACTTTACATGTATATGTTTGTACTTAGCTTTTTATCTCAGGTAATAATTCGTTTTCTTTTGTTTTTGGATACGTCAATGTATGCTAATGAAGTTGAAACAAAAGAAAAACAAAATTACCTAAGATAAAAAAAATAGCTACAAAAAGGGATTTTAGGTTGACGTTTGTTACTAATGAATATATGATTAAATTATAACTTCTCATTTTGAAATAATTGAAGATAGTGTGGTTTTTCATTAATAGCTATATAAGGACAGTTTTGAGAGGACGCATTTATTTGAAAGTTGGTCAAATGCGACAGAAGGATTTTTTGTCTACATGACATTTTTATTTTTTGTTTTAAACTACAGAATAAGAATCTTTTGATTTCAATAATTGAAATCAGTCTTATGGTGTATCATAAAGAGTGATTGACTACGGCCCTCATTTGGGGACAGCACTTATTAATTACCTCTTTGTCCAAAATGCGACAGTTAATTGAGTGAATACTGGATGCAAGCTTTTATAATGACTTATGATTTCATCATTATGATTTTAAGTTTGACATAGTATGTTGTCAAGCATTACTTGGGGCAGCGACAATTTTTGGAAAATATCTGTTCGGAAGACGATTTGAGATCTAGAATTTTCGGAACATTTTCTGTAAAATTTCTTGCTTGCCTGCCTCTCCCAGGATTTTTGAACTTCTAAAAAATGGTATAATTGCCCATTTTTAACGAAATTTTAACCCTTAGAAGGTCACCTAGAATTTTCGGGAGCCTTTTTTCTGGCTGAAATTTTCGAAAAGGTAAATTTTGATCCCTATAATTTTCGGATCACTAGACTTTCAGCTAGGAAATCCGAACAGATGAAAAATTTCTAGGGGATAAAAATATGCCTATATCTACCGTTTAAATACTAAAATACGTTTAACAATGCTATGTTTAAGTGGTTTTGAACTATATTCTCGTTGGGTGCTCCTGTTACTTCAGGTGAAAGCAAATCTCTGTCAATGCAATAACTTGGGTGGTTATTTCTACGCAGATACCAAAAGCCTAGAGCAAGAACTAATGAAGTTTCTATAGTACAGAAAGGAAAAATTCCATATGCCTGGCAAGAGGCATTGATATCAACTTCTGCTGTAAGCATTATGTATTATACAATGTATAACATGCATCTTATTCGCCTGGGTGAAGAGCAGTGTTTTGTGAAAATGTCCATGCAGATTACTGGTTGTTATTAAATCTTATTTATTTATTTATGACTTAATCTTATTTATTTATTGTGATTTCATCATAGGCAATAAAAGGAACAGTGCTACAGGCATGGAAAGGCTCAGTAGTAAAAACCCTTATAGACGACGGATTTCAAGTGTAAGCAAGAAAGAAAGCTGACTGTATAATAAATGATATCAAGTTTGACAAATTAACAATATTTTTGATCGAGTAAGACTTGTAAAGTTGAACTTCTATTTAGTAATAAGTTGTTTTCCTCTAACAAAACTTTAATTATTAAACAAAACAAAAAAAATTGGCATTTCACCGATCCTTATTTGATCCGTTTGCGTTGGAGAGGTTTGTCTATATCAGTATTATTCATCTCCATCTTGTTTTTCCATTGAACAGGATCAACTCTCTGAGCGGCAATTTTTACCTAAGTAGCCTTGTGGATTTTAGTGCACTATGGACTAATATTTCAGCCAGGGTAACTATCATTTATAATAAGTCTTTATTTTAGTTCGATCTCATCCCCAGGGGCTTGTCGGTTTTGAAAACGAGAAGACCCTAGGAACAAGTTTGCAAATTTTCAGACAAATGGCCTCTATGAACAGAATTAAGTCTCCACCAGATTTCGGGATTTTACCATCTAATGAAAACTAAAACAAAAGATTTGAAGAGTTAATCCCATGTATTATTAGACAGTAGCATCAGACAAAAGGAAAAATAGTCGGTGAATAGTAAATTACAAAACCAAACCATTAATTGTTGGAATTCAATTAGTACAAAGACACGTTTTAGCTTAAAGGATAGCAAATATCACGAAACAATCCCTAAATATATCTTTTGCTGTGTCTGTTTGCATTATTTTGAAGTTAAATCCAGACGAGATGACACTTGTTCCTGGTGGTGAGATGGCCATGTGGACTGATGATTACTGCTTTGTAGATCAGTGCTTTCTGTACAAACGGGGAAAACCTGACGCATGGTGGATGTTTGGACCCGAGAGCGATTCACAGTTTACTGAGTCAGTGAGTGGAATTGTAAGTATCTCTGGTCGTAAATTAAGTAAATTTCCTCTTATGAGTGCCCCCTCCCCCTCCCCACTGAAAAGCGTCCCCACTGAGTTACAGGCCCATGTACCCGTAAACAAAACAATACATCCGCGGTTATAAGTCCCCCTCCCCCCCCCCCTTATAAGTTCCTCCAGTTACAAGCCAATTTACCTGTAAACAACAAAAAAATACGTCCAGAAAATTAGCCCCTGCCCGTACAGATGTAAGCCCCCTCCCCCCACTTATAAGTTCCCCCAGTTACAAACCCATACTTGTAAACAAAAAAAAATAGTTACATCCAGTTATTACTCCCCCTTCCTCCCACCTCGAAGTTCCCCCAGTTACAGGCCCATTTACAAACAAAGAATAATACATCCGGTTATTAGCGCCCCCCCCCTCCCATAGATATAAGCCCCCACCTCCCCCCACTTATAAGTTCCAGGCAGTATAATGCTAGAAAGGCCCTTTGGAACAAACTATCTCAACTAATTTTGTCAGCCAATTGTCGATAAAATGAACAGAAAACGGTGCACAATGCTGTTTGCAATGTGCACGCAATTAAGTGTCCACCAGATTTCTGGATTTTACCATCTAATGAAAACTAAAACGAGAGATTTGAAGAGTTAATTCCATATATTATTATTCCGGAATGCAGTTAATCGAGCTTGCTATTAAGAGAGCCAGCGCGGCAAACTTGGCGAGCCCGTCCCTTAGAATCAGGCCCTGATACAGAGGGTCTTAAATAGGTTTTCTCGGGACGCGGGATTTCTCTTATTTGAAGACCGGGACTCGGGATTTTGAAGCCGAAAGGGGCGAGGTTCGGGATTGAAAATGTGCTCGGGACGCGGGATAACCATCGGGATTGCGCGAAAATATAGGTCGGGATGACCTCATTAAAGTATTATATTGGGACACTCCGATATATACTTAATGAGACAATAAACTTTCAGATTTGGCCCAGTGCCATTGTTGGAGCTGGTTCATTTTGGAATTATCAGTCAAAACTAACTCCCGATAGCAAAGAGTTCGCGATGGTTATAGATACTCAACACAAGGTGAGCCGTTATGTTAGATTTATCGAGTAAGTTATAATTGTCCTGACCTGATTGGTCAAACGTATTGTGTACTACTGGTAAGGTCACAGAGCCAAGTTAAAAGCAATTGAGCGAACTTTCTGCTCACACTTCAACCGCCAGAGGGCTGGGAAAAGCGAATGAATCAAGGAGGAAAAAGTTGACTGCGCATGCCTTAACTTGGTTTTTGGCATCAGGATCAAAAACAAGCTTGATCGAAAAAATTAAAAAGGGAAACAAGCGTACCGATTGAATGATAAAACAATGAGTGAGCTCGGTTTGAAAAGAATAAAATCATGATTTCTTATTGCCTCACAGATCAATTATTTACCACCGCCCTCGTCATCGACCAATAATTGATTTGCTCGTAACAGTGACGAAACACATAACTTTTCTCTCCCCCCTCCAATTATTGTTAATTATTTGTTTTTGTAGAGAATGGTGCAACGTGGCATCCTTGCTTGTCCTTCCGGGTGTAAATGTGACGTCCTCACTAGATGTGGTCAAAAGTATCCAAAGCCCTATTGACTAATTCTTAGAATAAGTTAGCTTAGGAAGAGTGATTTTATGTGACATATCTTATTTATCTTATCGAGAACTCCACACACTGAAAGGTTTTTGGCTTAAGTTCACAAGTTTTGCGTCAAAATACCTGTTAGAATAGTTCTTGATGTGCTCTTTCTTGCGTTGAGGTTTTCTAAAGCGTCCTTAAATGCCCCGCCCTGACATCTTCATTCATAACATTTTGAATTTTCTACGCCATCTTGGCACTGAGACGTACGGAACGTTGCCATGGCAATTTTGTAATTTCACAAGTGAAATCATAAATTAACGCTGAAATTTCGCGCCAAAATTAAGGAGTAATCTGTCACCGGGTTCTCATGGTTACCTCCCGTGCTGCCTTGCGGCTCGCTTCTTTTGACCAGGCTACTTCCCCACACCCATCTACTGGCGAAGGATTTAATCAAGGACTAGCTACGTCATGTGTTCTGCCTCTGGAATTTTTTTTAAATTTTTGAAGTTTGTCTTTCCCATCCATGCTTATATCCTCAGCGTATCCTCAACCGTCCTTAATTCATTATAGTGACTAATAACTCTGTGCATGAATTTTTTGTTTTCCTTGCAAGTCCGTTTCCAAGATATCTTTTTTGAAATAAATTAATATACATATTGTAAATAAAATTAGTATACATTTTACTTACTGCGTGCCTTCTCATTGGCTAAGAGCCTACAGTTAATTTCGCAAATAAGGGCAACCCACGGATTAGTTAATTATCTGCTAGCAGATAACTGACTTGTCTTCAGGTTGCGCGCGCAATACATGATTTCCAAGAGCAATGTCAAACTATGTTTCGTGCGACGGTGTGTAGTTATTTTCTTCAAAACAATGTGTGATTAGTTTAGCTTTTTGTGATATCTGGAATAATCAAGTTCTCGGTAAATGTTATCAGCCTCAGCCTTCGGCTCGGCTGGTAACACCTGACCTTGATTATTCCGGATATCACAAAATCTCATTCAATAGGTGTTCAATATAGGCACTGGTTAACATGACCATGTTTGAAAATATGATTAAAATTTGCAGTATTGCATGCTTCTCGATTGATCAGGTGTGTACTTAAACTTGACTTTGCTCATGCCTGGAGGGGAAAATCTATAAATATTTACAATCGCCCCATTCACTATTTATGTGTTTTTGGGATGAGAGAAGATGGGAGATTGGAGAAAAGATTGAGGCGCGCGGGGATAAATAAATAGCGACTGGGTACGAGTCTAGAGTAGTTGGCCGAGAGGGACTGGGGAATTAATTCCCAATCCTCACTTCCACTTAATATTTACTTCCGTTTTTCTGGGTTTCACTCCTCCCTCTTACTCTTTTATTAACGCAACGGTTCGAATACCCGTTACCCAGTATTGATGAATATGCACAAAAGTTTCCTTTGCTGTTTCAAAGGTAAATCCCTGAATGGGGAAATTTGGTTTGAACACGTTTTTTGTTTTAGTGAGTCATTTGGCTGCCCAGATACCCGTGGCAAAGTTGTGGGTCACTACCATGGTACTCTTTGAAAATATAATGGAATGAGTTTTTGGTGCCTTTATGCTTCTTATCACGTTGTATGGCGAGATGAGGTCAAATGGTTTCATCAAACTTCTGCTTGAAAGTTGGGTTTTCTTGCTTGAAAACCGATTTACCTAGCGCGATAATTTGATGACAGAATCAGAACCTTGCCTCAAATTATGTGAAAAACGTCCTAGAATCGAAAATGTTTAGCGCCTTTAAGGAGGGAGTGGTTTGGTAATCAAATATTGACTATTCCAGTTCGAGGAGAAGTTGTTTTAAAATGGTTTAAGGCATCGAAGGGATCAACAATCACAGTAAACATCTCGTTTTCTTCAGGTTTAATACAACATAACTTATCTTAAGGTAACATCAGAAACTAAACATTGTATCGTGCTACGTGTTGGGATCAAGTAGAAGCAGTTCAACAAGCCGACCTAAAAGACAGTCACCCCATGTAAGGCAATCAAAGATAGTCTTGGATTCGGGATTCTACATCACGGATTCCGAATTACAGGTACTCGATTCCAGTCTTCGTCAGTGGAACTTGGATTCTCAATTCCAATTGCTAGTGGGAGTTCGGATTCTTTGAGCTGTACTCCGGACTCCAAAGCCTAGGATTCCGGATTCCACATGCAAATTTTTCCCAGATTGCGGATTCCGTTACATGTGGCGGTATAAGGGATGAACCATTAGGAAAGTAACGGGTTGGGTTGAATTTTTGGGAGGTCTATGAAAATTTTCTCTCTACTCCTGAGGTGGAAATCTATTTTTCCTCCTCGAACAGCTTTTTTGATCATGTTGCGTGTGGAGATTTTTTTCTCACTAATGCGTTTGCCTTTTCCCAACCTCCTACCCTTTTTCCTAATGGTGACATCCCTAAATTAAAGCAGCTCCTTTAAATAATATAACTGAGGGATGGCTAAAAGTCAATGGCCTCGAGAAAAGCAACCTAGAGGCAGTAAAAATAGGTCAGATTCTCGATAGAATGATGATAGCTTTAACGATTGCTGTAATTTCCAAACGCCAAACCTCAGAACGTTGCTGTGTACGTGTTGTGATCTGGAACTGATCTACTTGATAAAAAGCCCAACTTTTACAACCTAGCACAATTACAACAAAACATCATTAAGTTATTGTAGCGTCCAAATTCTTAATCTAATATCTTCCACTGTTTGGTTACTTTAAAGTCAACATCAATTAAAGCTGTTGGACCACTAACGCAATAATACACGAAAACGTTTTTTATGATTGAAATGACTCGCAGTAATTAAGAAACAAGATTAAGAGTTAAACCTAGTTTAATGGCAGAACAAATAGTCTACGAGTGCAGAGACAGAGGCGGACTCAGCTCCACAAGGAAGTGGTGGTGGAAAAATAGAGAAGGAAAATAAGTCTTGTTTTCGGATGAAAATTAGATTTCGGGCCCTTTTTCCTTTGTTTGCAGGCATAGAAGGACTATCTGGCAACGCTTTTCCTAAAAAAGGGTTATTAAAATAAAGCAAAAGTCACTCTATTGATTCTCAGACGGTCCAATTCGCCAGCAGTCACTCGCTCCTGTCTCTGGGCAGGCTATTCAGTGTATCGTCCAAAACTTACAGTTAAAACTACGAGCATATTCATTCCCAAACGTGGAAGGCAAAATGTTTACTCTTGTAGGAAACGCTAATAATTTATCCATATAAGTTAAACTCGTCTCTGAAATCCCATTTTACTTAAATTTAAAAACAGTTTTAATTAAGTGACACAATGTGTGTCCCAATATATAACATAAGTACAAAATGAAGACTGCAGACTGCTGTCAGTGGAAAGCATTGTTTTCATCATGCAAATGGGAACGTGACAACAATCGTCCCATTGACAATTGCATATGAAAGAAATCATATACGAGAACTGCGGAAATGAAATCGAATGATCCTCGCAGCTGTGAACGCAATTTATGCAGTTGCGTAAGAAG
The DNA here is from genome assembly GCA_942486035.1 of Porites lobata. Lineage (NCBI taxonomy): Eukaryota > Metazoa > Cnidaria > Anthozoa > Scleractinia > Poritidae > Porites > Porites lobata. Next base: position 720,803 of record CALNXK010000124.1, read on the forward strand.
GCTGAAAAAAATACCGGTGCGACGCACCCTGAAAACAATGGTCTGCATTCAGTCTGCAGTCTGCATTTTGTACTGTCCACCAATTTATGCATTAAGGATCAACAAGACATGAGCATATTATTTTTTTTAAAAAAAGATATAACTAGTTCAGCTGGGAAACCGGGGATCAATCATACAAAACGTAATACACCCTTTGAACCCAGACCTTAAACCACTGAATTGTGACCAGCTGTTCAGAATCACGTTTCAGAATGTACAAAATACTTACAGCGCATACTTAAATTTTTAAGATTATCTGATTAAAATCTGAATCACCCTACTGAAACCACGGCCACACTTGTATATAGTTAATTGGTTCGTTTCCGCCCCGTTATGAGACTTGGGATTCTTAACCCTCGGACGTGCAACCCCTCCCCCCCTCCCCGACGCTTTTTTTTTTTTAGACGATAAAACATCAGCACCCGACGTTTCAGTGGCCGTTCGTTTATCCCTCGCGCGCATTTTGAGACAATTTTAGTCATGGTCAGTTACTATGGTTACGACACATGATGACTTAAGTAGCAGGTTGTCAAGCCATTTTTCAGTGAAAATGCCTGTTCTTACAACTTTTTTTAACAATAAAAGAAAAACCTGTGAATGAAATGATGCAAAGGGCTTATTTAAATGTTATTTTATATGTGAAGCACAGAAAATTATCATTTATCGCGATTTTAACCTGACTTCTAATTCTTGGTGAGATCCAAGATGGCGACCATTGTTGGTGACGTCACAGGCATCCAGCAACGCCACCACCCATTAAAAATAAACTTCATCTTGTTGAGTAGATCAAAGGCTTTCCACTGACGGCAAAATCGTTTTGAAATACTGCCAATTATCATGATCAAAAACTCTGGGGAGGGGTTCCATTCACCACTCCGTCTTATGCCACGGTTGTGGTATGAATTTGCGCGTACGTCTTAGGGTTAACCCTGTTAAATTAATTTGAATTATTTGTTTCAGTCATTTACTTTAAAGCCGAGGGGAAAAAACTGAAAAGGAATTATTAAGATTATGATGATGATTATTATTATTATCATCAATATTACAATTATTACAATGCAATTTTCCTTTGCCAAATTACAATTTGCTGGTTAAGGTAGGTTACACGAGAAAAGGGACAATCATCTGTACTACTATTCAGTCATTTTCGCGGGAGAAACGAAATACTTGTAAACAACGTTAAGTTCTTTCTCCACGAAAATTGTTTGTCTTTTTCCTAAGTTAAAATTGATAAGTGTAGCCGTGGCTAATATTGAGCTTCACAGTATACAGTATGCCCTTTGATTTACAACGTTTTTTGATGTTATTAATTAGAGAGATTTAGAGTTTCGTTTATACGGCAAACCGTGGGTTTGTACCACGTGACTAAGTGTTCCCTTTACTTCTCGAACTTGCTCGTTTGCTGTTAAATAAATCTACAAAAAATTGTTAGTTTCAAGTTAGTTTTATCCATAAGAATTGCTTTGAGCTGTTTTCATTTTATCTGCATATTTTCTATTTTGAGAAATTCTCAACTTGAATCTGTAGACGTTTGCCATTTGCCGTTAGCGTGACTATAAATCTCTCTATTTAATATCTTCTGACAAAAAATGACTAAAATGAAAAGACGCTTTTTTACCAAACGCCCCATTGAGGACAGCTATTAAATAACGCACTTCTTTCTTTGGGGAAATCCAGATATATACACGCTACTTCAGCAGTTGTGTTGGCATCAAACTTTCGGCGCATCCCTGTAAAGAAAGTAACAATTGATACATTAATTAATCTTTGATTTCAAAACAAAATAAAGGTCAAAGAGTTAAATTTCTGGATGCCATGGATGATGATATGAAAAATAGCAAAATGAAAAGCATTTAACATGTTAGACATGTGTTCGTTTTGAAACTATGAATTTCTCTACATATAGTGCTAGTCCTGTAGGAAAACGAAGGAAACTTATTCCCTATGTATATCTTTTATCCACACCTGACCTAAAGTATTTAACAATTCAGAACATTAAGCAATGCCTAGTGTTCAATTGATTTTTGAAATGTGTTGGTAGCCCGTTAGGAACAGCGTTTACTTGAGTGAATCCATAATAATTTAACACTTACCACCCAACCCATCCTTACTTTATACATATTTTTATTCTTTTTATTATCAAGTCTGTCATTTTCCTCTTATCTGAATTTGACAAAATTGGTTCTAGCTTTTCTTCTTAAGCCTTTTGTTACTAGAACAGCAAGAAAAAAAACCTCCACTTACGACTTGCTCAATGACTCTTTTCCAATTCAATCTTAACGTCATCGCCCATCAGAACAAAAGGAGCCCAGTACTTCGGAGCAGAATAATCGTGGGAGTCTCGAAGACATTTCATGGCCCTCTGAAGAGCAACACTTGCACTTTCTCCACTTCCAAGTTGTTTGTAGAAAGATTTCATAAACATCAATTGCCCAGAGTGTCGCCAGCACGGAACGAGCACCAGCAAACAAGAAAGCACGTGCCATACCGACCACACCCTCAGATGATACCTTTCCTTGACCACTGTGGCAGCAACTAAGCACAACCAGCCTCGCTCTCAGCTTAACAGCTTGTATGTCAGACATTTTCATAATGTAATCCCCCTCCTTAGGAGGCTAGGATTCCCATCGGGGGTCTGGAGCCAAAACAATTTCTCCAGTTTCCTTTCTTCCGTGGGCTGCAATGTGTACCAAAGCAACTGACCCGATTCTCTGAAGTACCGCTTCTTTGGTTGCATCTTCACCTGTTAAAGGTTGACTCTTTAAAATTTCTCCAATCATCTCCACTTCAATTCTTGCGTACTTCAGAGGATCATAAATGGGGCTCCCCCGTCTATCTGTAATTTTCTTCAAGCATGGATCTCCAACTAGCAGGGCTCCACTTTTACTGTGGTATTCAATTGGAGAATCTGTGATGACTTTCAAACTTGTCAGTGAGGGAACAGTGCGGATCCTTAAAGTTTCACTCAGGGCTGCCCAAGGAGCTTTGAACAAAGCGCCGTCAGAAACTACAATTAGTTCATCACCATCAAGCAAGTCTTCAATGGGACCAAGAGCTACATCATATAATGGCTGAAAAAGGTCGGTGGTCCCCTGTATTGGCTCCGATGTTTGATCATCGTCTCGAGTAGTTGAAGTTTGGTCATCACTCATCTTATCCATTGACCGATTTTCGCACCTGATACCGACGCCAGCCCCAATGTATTCCAAAACAAAGTCTAAAAGGAAAGTAAAGGAATCTTCGTGTTCAGGACCAATTTCTATCTGCGCTTGCCTAAAAATAGGGTTGTCCTCTTTTCCCAACACCCACATATTGACTTTTTTGTTTTGCAGGGCAAGAAAAAGTGTTAAAACAGTTGTCTTCCTTGAAATATTTCCGACTTCTTCTTCAGATTCAATTGACCTGGGAGAAAGTGATGTAAGGCCATAAGTTACTTTTAAGGCATCGAGCAAAGCCTGTGCCCGTCCCCTCTCAGCAGCGTATAAAGCCTCATCATTCCTTTGAAGCATTACTAAAACCTGCCATAAATGAGTATAGGCACATGGATGATGAAGCGTACAGAAACTTATTTTCAATTGATCTTCCGAGATAGAATTGGCTCTAATAGTGTCATAGATTCTAACGCAGCATCTAAAATGTTCTAAAGCCTCATTCAAGGAATGTGATTGCAGAAAAGAGTGACCCAGGCCTTGATGTGCACATGCTTCAGCTATCCTGTCACTGATTTCCTCGGCAATCCTCAAGTGTTGCTTGTAACACTCTATTGCTTCCTTCAAGTCGTGGAGTTTTCTATAACAATCTCCAAGGCGGCAATAGGCTTTTCCTTGTCCTCCCCTGTCACCGATTTCCTCGGCAGTGCTCAGGTGTAGCTTGTAGTACTCCATTGCTCCTGGCACGTCGCCGAGGGAATAACGAACTTGACCGATGTTTACATAGGCACGTCCTTTTCCTATTCTGTCACCTAGTTCCTCGGCAATGTTCAGGTGTTTCTTGTAGCACTCCATTGCTCGTGGGAATTCTTGAAGGTGGTAATAAGAATTGCCGAGAGTGGAATAGGCCTTGCCTTCCCCTACCCTGTCACCAACTTCCTCGGCAATGATGATGCATTTATTGGTGTACTCTATTGCTCGTTGGTGTTCGCCGAGAATTTCATAAATAAGGCCGAGATTGCCATAGCCTTGCAATTGCACTGCCCTGTCACCCACTCCCTTGGCAATGATGAGGCCTTTATTGGTGTACTCTATTGCTCGTTGATATTCGCGGAGAGCCTCATAAATATAGCCGAGTTTGCCATAGGCTGTGCCTTCACATGCCCTGTTACCAAATTCCTTGGCAATGCTGAGGTGTTGATTGTGGCACTCTATTGCTTGTTGGAATTCCTTGAGGGAGGCATAAGCATGGCCGAGATTGTCATAGGCACATCCTTCCCATTCCCTGTCACCAACTTCCTTGGCAATCCTGAGCTCTTGGTTGTGGTACTCTATTTCTCGTTGGGAGTCACCAAGGGATCCATAAGCACAGCCGAGTCTGTGATAGGCACGTCCTGCACCTGTTCTGTCACCGACGTCCTCAGCAATCCTCAGGTATTGCTTGATGTACCCTATTTCTTGATGGAAGTCACTGAGGAAGTAATAAGCTCTGGCTAGATTGTAGTAGGCATATGCATCTGCTTTCTCTGCCGTGTTTTTATTGATTTGCGCTATTGTAAGACGCTTTTTTTGTTCCTCTATATGTTGTAGTATTCTTTCTGCCATTTCGAAGTTTTAGTATTCGAAGTGGAACTGTTTCTTGGGCGTAAGGTTTCTTTAAAGAAGCCTGGAGGTGTAAAAAAAGCAAAATAATTGTCATTAGTACATTTGAAGTCTTTTACAAAATTTTGTCTCCTTTAGACAGATAAAACATGATAGAACTTTCCACTTCTTTCTCCCTGGATTTACTCTATCTGACGCACCTCCTGAGTTTTTTTTTGTTGTTGTCAATTTCTGGATATTGGTGTATATATTAAAGCGATAGACCACACTTTCTATGGGTTTACCGGCGTGATAATCCACGCGGGATGTTGGGAGAACGTAAATCACGAGCCGAAGGCGAGTGATTTACAAGCTTTTCGAGTGTTCTCCCAACATCCTAAGTGGGTTATCACGCCGGTAAACCCATAGAAAGTGTGGTCTGGTGCTTTTATAAAACAAACCGTAAAGCATGTTTTAGTTTTCTATGAGTTTACCGGGCGGGCACAATAAACCATAGGTTTTTAACCGTAATCAGAACGAGGGTACTATCTTAGTTAATTATTTTATAAAACAAATATTTCCTGCAGATTCCCTTAAAACGTCTTTCTATAAATTTGGATGAAAATAAAAAATCTCTTTGTACCCTACCTAAATATTCAAAAAACAAGAAAGGTTTCATTAAGTACAAAAACTAACCACTTTTGAAACTCCTGTGATACGAAATGAAAAAAGAGTTGAGAGCTTCTGCCTGAGAAAGTGTGGTAGGCTTGGAAATAGGTGTCGGTCGATTTTGGTCAAATTGGGTACAATTAGTTACTATGGGGATTTCCACATTATGCCAATGTTTTAACTCGATTGACCCTTTTTTGGTCTGAGGTATAGATCAGCCTTTTGGGGCCGGGGTTCTCTGAGGTCAATTTTTAGTTTTGAATAATTCACCTTTAATGTATGGATGGGAACATTTTGAGCCAAATCAAGAGTCATTTCTTATTACCGTAAAGTTCTCATAGTAGCGACCCCCCGAAAGTAACGTTAAAAGTTTCTGACTTCTAATAAATCCCGAAAATATCGAGCCCCCGAAAGTAACAAGTCCCAAAAAAGCGTCAACCATTACATTGAATTACGTTATAAACATACCGAATGCCTTTATTGTTTTCCAATTGCAACCCATAGTCAAATTTTTAGTGTATAATACTAATATCTTCGTGCAATTTATCACAATGAGGCTCTTTGTAACAAGGGAAAGATGGCATGCCTGAAACTTTGTCAACTATCATTCGTCGTTGACGTCAGTTCACAGATTGCACAATGTAAAAACTAAACTGATTAAAAGTTCATCTCAACAAAAGGAACGTTTCTTCAAGTTAAAACTGAAACCTCTGTATACTGCACTATAAAATACATTTGTTTGTCATGGACTAAAAGCACTGAGTTTGGCTTTCCTCCCCTCAGTCAGAGAAGAATTCGATTTCCTCTACATCGGCTAATTCACCCATTCGGTAGTCCGGTAGACCATCGATGTTGATTTCACTGTCCCTGCAATACCGAATTTCTCAAAGGAACGGATAACCGTGTCTTTCAGGAGACGAGAGGTCTCTTGTCATGCCGTGCAAGCTAGTACAACTCGTCCCGACAAGTGACAACACAATATGGGTTATTCAGTATCCAGAGACCACAAATGTGGCGGACAAAAACATGAAACTGGACAAGTGAATTCCTTGTCATTTGCTAACTATAATCATTGCTCTCGTCTTTTACCAGAGTATTGCTGTGTTTAGCACGTAGGTACTATCTCTGTTACACATATCATGTAACACAAATAAAATATTGTTTTTTTTTAAATATTATGTTGTTTATTTTTTCATATCGAGAAGGAGTATTTCCATCGTTTGTGGCTTTATTGTTTAGTTTCATGCTCGTGCATGAAACAGAGAAACCGCAAAAATCCCAAAGTTAAGTCCAATTAACTTCGGTTTCCACTTTTGAAACTATAAAATTCTTACATGAGTAGAAAGTATAGACCTTTTGATCTAAACGTCAAGAGGAAAATACTAAGGTTATAAGGCTTTCTCACTGTGCAGCCGTGCTTTGATGATTCTACTATAGCCACAACAGTACTCTCCCCATCTAGTTTACATAAAATGTTTCAGCCCAAATAGCCTGTGTTATAGGCACCCTCCAGTCAGAAAAAAAATTGGTTTTTCTGAGGGGATGGGGCGGTTGTAGACAGGTTAAGCCCAGGGAAATGGGGCTAGGTCTAATCCTCAAAAATGTGTCGGCTGCCCGGCGACAATAACATTACATGTAAATTTCAGAGACCATAAACTGGCAAACCACAACAAATTTTAAATTGTTTGCCTTACATAGGGCAGAAATACAAGCAATTTAAACTGTAAAAAGTAATTTTCCTAAAATACTTTGTGGCATTATGATTTACATAGTGCCAATGCACATTGAAAAATTTAAAAGGTAGCTGTTTGCAGGAAAATGTTGCTTGTGTGAGGAGGGATAGGGGTGAGGTGGGGGGTGGGAGGGGGGTATAAAGGAAGTTGAAGAGAGAAGCAGACAAGGGAGACAACGAAGGGAGAGAAACACAAATCGGCTAAAACAATATTCTAGTCGGACATGGAACAAACATACTTTGCTTCGCGGTCGCAAACCGGTCTAAGCTTATTATTAATTATTTCTTAGTAAAAAAGAGAAGGAAAAAAACTACAGCAGGAAATCAAAATAAACCTTACAGAAATATCTGATTAGAAAAATTCCAAGTTAAAGGAGATTATTTCTTACCTGGACGATTTGATCTCTGTGAAGAAATTTTCAGCGGAGTTTTGAAGTGTTCTCCAGTGGTTGGATTTAAATGCAGAGGACTTTCAAATATATAGGGTGGCCGACAGAAACAGAAAAACCACAAGACATCAACAACAACAAAAATAGCAGAGGACAAACCAGAAAAACAAACAAAACAGAAACACATAAGACAAAACGGAAACCCAAAACAGAAAAACACTACCAGAAAACAGAAGAACAAATCCCAAAGCGGAAGTAAGCATCCCTAAGAGGAAACACACTCAAAAAATACAAAATTAAACCGCAAAACTGAAACAGAATCCAAAAATACAAACCATAGCCACAAAAGACGAAAGCAAAAACAAGGAAATAGTGTAAAACTATACAGTTTTTCATGTGTCGAGGTTTTTTTGACAGGCGTTTTACGTTTTTTTTTAGGGATAACATGATCGCAGGTTATTATTATCTCGGAACATTAAACTGTTAATTAATCTCGTTCCCAGGCTATCTGTTCTTCCGTCGCCTCTCGCTCCAGGTGACCGGTATTTTCGTCTCTGAGGTCTCCGGTCAATTTTAGCCAGCCGGGGTGTTCAAGCGAGGACCGGAAAGCAAAACCACGTGGGGTCCGTTCCTCGATCGTCTTGGTACCTTTTCTAGTCCAAAGTAGACAGCCTAACGTGACACATGATTACTAACGTATGGCGTTAAAATACAGAGATTGACTTTGACTGAACGTCAGTTGCTCGAGATTTAATATGCCCGACATTAGGGAAGCGACAGTAGCGAAACGTCATTTATAAAGCTATTTGGCGTACTTTAAAAATTTGTGGGGGTTATCTTAATTGGCTAACTTGGTCAAATTTAAGTGATTTTTCCGTCGAACTGAATTTTTAGGGAGCACTGACATCAAAGTGTAAATAGAGAAAAATAAATTTGTCTTTGGGTGCTTTTGTCCTCCGTATAACGCAGTGACGGCGAATAAATTTATAAAAACGTGTGATGCACGGCAGAGTTATTGTTCTGTTTATTGAACGTATATCAAGAAAACATGCGAACGAGGCCCCGTTCACATAGAGAAAAATTTCCCCGGGATCACCCTCCCTGCCCGAGTCAACTTAAGCAAGTGTTTATATGATAAATAGTTGACCCCTTTGTCCAAGCCTAGAGCTGAAAACAGCACTCCCGCATGGTCTGATTCTCTCGTCTTGACCGAGTTGACCCGGCTTAGCTAGAAAGGTGACCTTACCATTGAAAAAGCGCTCTAACCCACTATTTGTTTCTAATGTATTTAAACGCCAAGTTTCGGTAAGGAAATGTAAGAAATTTTGGCTCGCCCAGGGTAGCTGGGGTAGGCAAGTGACTCTTCTACTCGGGGCGACTTTTCTTCATATAAGGGGCGACCTTGCAGTTTTTGGAAGACCTCACGTTATTGGCGGGGAAAAATATGAACAAACAAAGTTTGGAACCTAGCCCGAAAACAAAAGAACTGCGACACATAGGGGTCTATTCTGAACTGCTGCAAGGCTACTGGGGCCACGGGGCGTAATTGGCTATTAACGTGATGACATGTTTTTGCTACTAAAGGAATTCATTTCATTTTTTCTTTTATATTTAAATTTGGTAATCCCACTGAGATTGAAATAACAAAAGCCCTAACTTGGGCAAGAAAGCAAAACCCTGAAGGAATCTGGTATGTTAAAATGACGTCATCTTGGAAATGGCCTTTTTTAGAATCCCACAGAATTTGGCTTTCTGATGCAAATTAAGGTTCCTGAATTTACTGAATTAAATATGAAAGAAATTTAAAAAAAAAAAACGAAATGATTCTGGTCATATTTGTGGATTGACACTATCGTGAAAAGCCTCGTCCATGCAAATCCGGATATTTTTAAAAGCGCATTTAGATATATTTTTCACATGAATCGGCCTTCCGTCTGGTATTCCGTCCACGCACGAAACCGGTGAATCCTCTCACCCAAACATTAGGCTGATTTAGCAACAGAACGAGAACATCAGTTGACAACGGGAAAGCGCGCGGAAAGGACTAAACGCGACTTCCATTGCTCAATTTGCTGCTCTGTGATTGGCCAAGCCAGTTGTTTGATTTGTGCGCGTCGTCGTCAACTGACGTTTCCGTTCTATTGCTAAGTCAGCCCGATATCTTTTTGAAACCGCTCTCCAGAGTGGTTTAAGGCCTCGTCTACACGAATGCGGGTGAAAAAATATGCAGTTTCAAAAATTAGTCTGGATTCGTGTGCACGTGGCCCTAAAACAGTTCAAGGTAGCTTTTGCTGAATCCAGTCAAGAATGTCCTTGTAAACCACGCTCGCAGTTTCTTCCACCTCATTCAAAAGTTCATGGCGTCCATTTTTGTACACCTGCAAAGCAAGTTTTACACGCAGTTGAGTTTATAATGAAATAATAATAGGTAGATTTAAAAATGACAACGGGACGGAAAATTGGACGAAGAGGGAAAACTCTGTATTATTCTTTAGACACCCGTTTGGGGACGAGAATGTCCTCTTTGGTGATTATTTTATACATTCTCATAACCTTTTTCCTTGAAAATGTGGTGACATTGTTACGAGAAAATAGATATTGGTCACTCTTGGGGTTAAAAGGGTTTAGACAAATCACGACTTTTGTTGGGATAAGTTCACAATAATTACGCTTGGAACAAAGCGGCCGAAACTCGTACCCCGGGCAGGACAATATCACCACATGAAAAAACGCCGTTTTAAGACCGCATCTTCCTGCCATCATGATATACCGTCAAGCGCCCTAACTATTCGTCGGAAATACCCATAGAGAGGCTATTAGTTCGCTCAGTGCTGTCAGTAAAGCAGCTCATTCGTGTACCTTAAATGTCTTGTCGTTACTTGGGGAATTCTCATGTAAGTAACGTGAACCGTCAATCTTCACTAATTGATCTCCATCACCATGGACAAGTAGATAAGATGTTGTAAGCCTTGACAAGTTCCCCTGGATTTCATTCATTGCATCTAATATAGCTCCCGCCCATCTAACTTTCATTCCCTCATGCCAGTTTAGGCTATCATTGGCATACTTTTCAACCTAAAACAATAGTAATAAACAAGGTGCATTGTGTTATTGAAGTCCTAGACTTGCCACAAGTCAAGCGCGAGAGAGTAGAAAGCGAGGGACGCCTGGTACTCAAGGAAATTCGACTTGTTGTAAGACCTTTGGTTACTAAATGGATTGTGCAAATAACTGAGTGACATTGAATTTTTTATGGGGAGGCTCCAACCCTAAAAAACACGACGAGCTCCTTCAACGATAAATGTGTAAGGAGTTAGGTCAGGGGGTGGTGCCTTACCATATAAAACGTTGTTGAGTAGCTCCCCGCCCTACCCCACCGGGGGTATAATCTTAGGGTTGATCAATTGAACAGGACAGAATAACCCTCGACAAACCCGCTGTCCACTTAACGTTACTAGTTCATTGCACAATCATGAAAGATGGAAAACGTCAATTCCTGACTCAAATTCCGAACGACTTGTCATAAACCATTAAACTGAAAAACTTTTATTCAATCTCCACCCAAAATATTCCAGTCAGTGGTACGAAATGTCGAGTGTCACGATCGGCTTGAGGGACTGGACACTGCGGCATTCGGCAACCTCCAGAAATCACCTGAATATTTTCGGCATTGTTCGAAAGTCGTGGAAACTTTTTTTGGAAACGCGGATAAAATGCATACGAAAGTCCCTCTCCTTTGACTCCCGAAAAGAGAGCAGTTTTCAATTGTGTTATTCGCCTTTTTAGAAACGAGAAGGGAATTTTATTAGAGAAGAAATTTGACCCGCGATTGTTTCTTGGATTGTTACTGGGGTCACGCCGGTCAGCTATTGGCCAATCTTTTTCTCTGTCCTTAGTACCAATCCCAGAACTCTTTGGCTGAGTTTCCCTGTAGTTTTGCATCACCTGTGTAGAATCCTGGCTTAAGAGTGATGGATCTATCGGTGGCCTGATCTGGTACGAGGGCATTATCCATGATACTATTCTTCCTAGACAAACCTGTAAGATACATGCGTTATATATGTTATTTGAGACCTTTAGTTTTTAAGACGAGGAAGACTACGAGTACGAGATTTTCTTAATGCTAAGCAGTGCGCGAGCATTGACCAGCGTCATTTTGGCGGGAAAACGTGATAGCCGTCGTCATTCTTCGACGAGTTTTGCCGAGAATGTCGTTGTGACGAAAACAAGTTATCAAATGTTAGAAGCTAAGTTTTATTATTTTCGGCTGGGAGAGGGCTTAATCTCCTTGAATAAGTAACAGTGCTAACTCTTCTGGTGAATCAAAAGTACAAAGGAGCTTTCCGGGTGTCTATTTTTCTTTTTAAGAATAGCGAAAGTCGTACTCCTAGTAGGTCTCGTCCTCGAATCTAAAGGTCTCTTTTAACCAAGCGTGAGGTCCAGATAGCTGAATATTGGCCAAGTTCGTTTTGTTTTTTTTTGCGTTTTTATATATGGAACAATCACTACTGTATTAATTTCGCACCTTCCCCTAGAAGACAAGGTTTAAAACTTGACTCGTGATAAAATAATCTCCTATTAAAATAATCATCATATTCCCTTCCCTCCGCCACTAGGACTTTGTAACTCCTGTGTATGGCGTGACTCCCGCGTAATTTTATCCAATCAGGAGTCAGTATTCCCGCAACTTGCAACACTGAATCTTATTTGCTACAAGACAGGTTTGATTTGTGGGTAATAAAACGCGCAACATCACTTTCGGACTCGTTCTGCAGCAATTTGTTGCCCGTTTTACCTAACTTTCAGCCTCATTTTTAAAGTGAGGGTTTTTGGAACTCGGAATGGTCTATTATAGCCTGTGATCTTGCCCTCCCTAAAAAAAAAAAAAAAAAAAAAAAAAAAAACGCCTGATCGCGGGTTAAGATAATTAAAAGACGATGAATCACGAGAAACTATTGTTTTACATTATTTCCTTGTTTCTGTTTTGGGGTTTTTGATCATGGTTTGTATTTTTAAATTCTCTTTCAGTTTTGTGGTTCAATTTTGTATTTTTGTTTTGTATGTGTTTCCGCTTTGGGGTGTTTATTTCTGTTTTCTTAGGTACGTAGTATTTTTCTGTTTTGGGTTTGTTGCATCCTGTTTTTGCATTGACGGTACCCTAAGAAAAGAGAAACAGTCTTTGCATGGTGTTTTCGTTTACCATTTGTAGCAAGTGGAACAATAAATTACCGTGCAAGGATTGGCTTCCACTTTTATGCTTGGTGCACTAAAAATCGCACCAGCAAAGAAATAAGGTCTTTCCATAACACTGAGAACAGCTATTGTACCACCCTAAAAAGAATAATGCATAATATTAGTAATATCATAACATGAAATTTTCAGGGTGCAGTCAAACCACTGTATAGGCTAAGACTTTGGGGTCATTTACAGAAAGTGGTCGCTTACGACACTTTCTTGGAGTAGATTTCCGGGCACATATACTATATGGTAGATAATTTAGTGCACCGATCTCTTTCTCAGTTACATGTTGTGACTTAAGTTCTTCGTATACTCCTAGTAGCATACAGCGAACGTAAGAGTTCAGACAAATCGTTAAGGGGTCGCTTTTTAGGAGGTTAAAAACGATGAGAAATGTCTCTAACGCGGTCGCTTAAGGATGAAGATCTTTTACGAGAGGTGGTCGCATATGGAGGTTCGACTGTATTTGTGTTTTTGTAATATGTGATTTGACTGCATTGAAGCCAGACTTGAAAAGAATTAAAAATAAGAAAACCTGAAATTCACAGGCTATCTATGTTACCAAAACAAACCGGCAAGAGCGCAACATTACGAAACAACCGCAAAGCATGATGGGCTTGGGGTCTTTATCGTAATTAACATATACTTGTACTCCTGTGATCGACTCGGTTAGGGGACCCGAGAACCTAAAAACAAATACAAAACAAAAAACAAACAAACAAACAAAAACGAAAAAAAGGGGCAGAGTTCCAATAACGTTTTTATAACATTACATACCATTGAGTGGCCAAACATAAATATTGGTATGCCTGTGTTGTCTCCTGTGACTTGGTCAATGTGTTTAAAAACATCTCTGACGTAAAAGGAAAAATCTGATATTTGGACTCTTTCTCCTTCACTCTGACCATGACCAACTAATAGAAAGATTTATTGTCAAAAATCAGCTCTTGAAGGGTTATATCACACTATTTCCTGTCTTTCTTTGTATTCGCCAGGTGCCCATAACATCATAAATTGAATTCCAAAAATAATGGGCCAGTTTTCTACTCTATCTTTATCCCTGCCTCCCATCCCTAACATTTTACGGGCCACCTCCCCGAGCTCACAAGGTTCTGCAATACACGTATTTTAAGTTTTAGATTACCACTTCCACCTCCCTCCCCCCCCCCCGACTCTTCCCGAGAAAGTATGATTAGATGCAGTTACTGTACCACGGAAGAGATTGAACAAGGCCGGGGTGGGACATACCGTGATCTTGACTGAAGGCGAGGTAGCCTTGTTCAGCTAAAGCATTTCCAAGCCTCTCGTAGCGTGAACAATGCTCTCCATATCCATGGCAGATAAAGACCAATGCTCTATCGAGGAAATAACCACGAAAATCTATTGTTATTTGTTTTATCAATGATCAAGAGACTTTCAATTTTGTGCTATACCTGTAAATCATTTAGAGTCCTTCCGAGCACCGCAAATGATTAATTAACTGCATGATGTATTACAATTAATTTCTTTTAATACGAAGGTTTAGTTTATTTCTTCAATTTTTGTATTCTTCGGATGGCCATATTTTTGCTCACCACCTACCGAAGCTTACCGACTAACTGATTTCGCTATTGTAATAATAGATAGCTACTATCATTCAGTTCGCTGAATTTTTGTCAGCGATTGTACCGATCCTCAGATCATATGGAAACCACACAAAGTCAACAGGCCTACTCTCGAATCTTAACTCGCCGCGAGATTGTTCGAGCTGATGCGAGTTAAGGCGAGATAAGGAAAAATTGAGCTTGCCTATCAGTTGCGAGTTTGTGCGAATTGGCGAGTCAACATTGGACATCTCGTGCGTGCTTGGAATTTAATTTTCACTCGTTTAAATGACTTTTTTCAAGTTGACTTTACTTTGCTCGTTTGATTTCATTCCCTCGCTCTGACTCTGAATTAGCATAAACCTTTCTATTATAATGCTTATAATAAAAATAACTTGATTAATCATTTAGCCAGGTCGATGCACTTTTGACTGCAGCAAAGCATAATACACTTCTTTTGGCGAAAAAAAGAATTGTAAAGGTCTTTTTTGCCCTAATTCAACTGTGTTAGCAGTCATTTTGGAAGAGCGTGATTTGAACTTCAAGAAATAAACTACTGATAATGCTTACCTGGGTTTCTTATCGCTTGGTTTCCAATATTTGGTAAAAATTTTCTTTCCATCTGCGCTCTTGAACGATCCTTCTTCTGATACGATTTGCATACTAACGCTTAAGTGTATTCTCAATAAATACACAACCAAAGAACGCGTTTAATTTAGAAGCAGCAGCAAAACATGGCGATCTGCGCTCGATGAAGCGTATAAAAAATATTGTGCTCAACAATAACAAAGCATGTTATTGAAATGCAAAATGTAAATTTCGATGTTTGATCAATTTGTTTGATCACCGAGAAACGTGTTGCGAACCTACTGCTACACTCGGATACGGAGCATTTGGCGGGAAAATCGTTTACAACCTTAGATGGGTGGGGAGGGGAAACTATCCAACTAACTTATCGCGAAAAACAGTTTGAACTTTAAATGTGTGGCACTCTAGAGCTTTTAAAAATTATTATCCATAATATTTATCTTACAGTTGGCACGATTATGTCGCGGTTCAATTCTATTTTCGGTCTAAATGATATTTTCCTTTGTTTTCAAACACATTAATTGTCACTTGTAACTAGGCGTCAGAATTTGACGAGGAAAGAATATTTAAACGTATCCTAGAATCTGAAGCACATCCTTGCAAACGTTTTTTAGACAAGCCAGGGGATCATGGCCATAATCTAAGATCACGCACTGTTAGGCACAAACATTCGTTTATTCCTAATATAAATATGTAGTGTTTTGAATTTTTATTGTAATATTACCGTAATTCTTATCGCCAAAGATAATAGAATTAATAAAGGTATTAATCCCCAAAACAAAGGAAAATGAAATTTAAACCACAATTACAATTGAACTTAAACATCTACATTAAACAATTTTCTTGAAAGCTCTCTTAATGAGGAGGTTATTTAGTCATCAGCGTTTTCCGGCTATCCAAACCACACCAAATAGCCGGTGATGTTTTCCACATTAAGCATTTTTACTTCCGTTTTAAATATGTTTGTCTAAACAAATTTCAACGGAGATAAAGCCTTTGTTCCCTGGCTATAGTGGTTAACAAATCCCGGGAGATCCTGGGACGAGAATGCAGATGACGTCAAGTTTAAATGCCGCGTTTGGAAGCACTAGATGAATAAGATGATCCCTTGGAGGGTTCGAAGAGCGGGAGATTACAGGGTAGATTGGCATGTCGCTTCCCTATGACTCTTCTCATACATCAACAAAAAAGGAAAAAAAAAAAGGAAATTAAAATTACCTTCAAACAAAACGCCATCCCATAAAAAAGGTTTATTTTTTGAAAGGTAAATGTCTACATTTGAGGTATGCACTGTTTACAAAAGCATAAATAACTTGGAATGGTAGTAGCCATTCTTTCATCTCGCAGACAAGAGAAGGTTGATAAGGCGGTTCGTCTTGGCTACATGTTTATCACTCGGCTGAGCTTCTGGATTCTATTCAATAGCAGATCACCCTGTTTTATAGTAGCCTACAGCAAAAAACAAACAAACAAAATAAAACAAAAAGACAGTTTCAAAATGACGACAGAGGGCGATAAAATACTTAATTGACTGTTCAATACTCTTTCAGTGATTAGCATATAATTTCTCCTTGTTATATATTTGTTTTGTACAACAGAGTGAGCATGAGAATTCAGAAAATGATCACACAAGGTAAATCATATATTTGATGCACCACAGTAGTTCTACAGAAAAAGTATAGTAACAGTAGATGAGAATTTATATTTTGATATAAAAGTTTAAAGGGTCAAAAACAATGGTCATACCTGGTATTGCCAGTTCTTGTGATCAGGCCTGAAAAGAAACAAAGTCACCATGTTAATACTTAAGTAAATAAGTAAATAAATAAATAAAGAAATGAATGAATGAATGGATGATGAAATGAATGAATAACATTACATTAACCTGGCAACAATGTAGGAGTTTTCTACAGTTGTCTACACATACACGTTTCAGTTGCATATCTCACATGTACACAAACAAGAAAACAACAATAGTTTGTGTAAAAATTTTTCCCAAGACACAATAAATTCTTTAAATGACAGACCTGTACCATCCTCCTACAAGAAACTCTAAAATAGAACTGGGAGCATGTAAGAGCGGTGACAGTGCTAAGTATTAGAAGTACATTGTTGTACATGTAAACAAACTTACCTGTTAGTTTCAACAACACCTCCAACTTTGTCAATTTTGCAGTTCAATCTTCCAGCTGCAATAAATCTTGAAAGCTCTCTGGAAATAAAATAAAATAACATAAAATAAATAATTAAAAAAAAAAAAAAACTTTTATACACATAACAACTAGTAACAACTGAAGGTTGCAGAGTGCGGGCAACGACAATATTTAAAGGTCAAGATGCTTCTGTTGAAAGGCTGAGCTTTGCATAAGTTTCATGAAATACATGTAGATGGTCAAAACACGTTTGATTAAATTACTAGTGATAGAAGGTTCATTAGTTCTTAAATATAATTTTTGGCAACCAGAATACTTGTTCTGGCAACCAAAAATGAAAACTTGGGGGCCAGCTGGCCCCAAGATTTTTTTCTGAAAGTCGAGCACTGAACATTGTTACAGCACTACATGTACTCCAATTAGTGATGTGCATGCATTCAGTAAGAATTGTACATAAATTTACAAAGGATTTTCTCTTGCAATATTTATTCTCATTGTGTGATAAGCTACTCAGGAAGGGGGGAGGGGTTGGGGAAAATGTCAAGACATAATTATTTGCAGTGAATCTCAAAAAACTGCTTATATATCATATCAAATTTCCAGCAGGTTCAAAACAATGGCAATTTACAAGTGAAAAAAATTGCCACATACACTGTACATGTAAACACAAAAATTGCTGCAAAAATTTCCTGAGTAAATAAGCTTTAAGCAAGGTTAGAAGTGAGCTGGTAACAAGCAATTCAGCAATTGAATTCAGCTTGAATCTGTTTTAAATAAATGGTGCTTTGCTTACTTATCAATAAACTCCTCACTAACTCCAAATGCATTAGCCATGTACTGCAACGTGAGACTGCGGTATGACTCCAACAGCTGGGTGTAAGCGTGTATTCTCATCTCCCTGATATAGTATCTACAGTGTGGATAGAGCAAGCGATCTTGTTTGAGAAAATCTTCTACTTGTGCTGTGGAGAGAAAAAATACATCATCATCATTATTGATCTTCATCTGTACACCATAAGATTTGCCTATATGTATGCAAGCTATTGTGACACCAGCAAAATACTATTTGGCTGACTTCAATTTAGGTGAGATTAAACACCAGGCAATGTTTGCTGGTGGTCTTTATCACCAATCATATTATAAGTAGGGTGGTCAACTTTACAGTGCTTTCCCTGGGGTCAATCACTTTGCTCACGTTGCTTTCACGCGCACTACATGTAGCTTTAGCCTTCTTTGCTCCCAGCCCTTCCTTCCCTTTGGATGTTTTTTTGGTAAGTATCTGCACATTTTTCTCCACTGAGGTTCTCAGTGTGAGGGTGCCTGGTGGGTGCCGCTCAAATGGTTGTCATGGTTATTGTCCTGGCTCGCTTAAGGCTCCCTTCAGGTTTACAAGGCACCTTCCCCATGGGTTTAATTTAATTTTTATAGAGGGAATTTATAAAAGTAGAGCTTTCCTACCCAAGGCTACAAAGAAATCAGCATAGTGGCAGTTGTATAGGGATGTCAGGAATTGGTTTACAACTGGCAACTGATGAAGAACTTCTAGGATTTCAGCACCATTCACAACCTAAACATGAAAATACCTTTGTCATTTGCAAAGTAGAAAGTGGTTTTAATACCACAAGTCAACAACTAACTTTATTAAACTATTAAAATACATATTTTTGTCAAAAACTGGTACAGATGAGAAACAACATTATTGTTGTACATGTATCTGTTCTTTGTACAGCAAAGTAAGTTGTAATATGCTAAGTTCCATGTTGTTCCTAAGAGCTCTTCTCTTTCTCTAAAAATAATAAAAGTAGCATAGCTACAGTTGTAGTACACACATTGAACAGAGAGATCAGATCCTGTGTCAAGTGGTTGCTTACAAGAGGTTTAAAAGAATGGAAAATTATTTAAACTGTCAGCCAAAAATGGGGTCACAGTTGCATGCAGGAATCAGTTATTTACGAGAGGTTCCAACTGTAAGGTTTTGACTTGGAAATCTTTGGTGTTTTGGATAGCTGGTTGCTTTAAGAGACTGTATCATGATAATACTGGAAATAAAGATTAAATTTCATAACTTCAGAATTGAGAAGTTTAATATTAAGAAGCTGACTCATGCTAACCAACCTTCTGTCTTAGGTCAACCCTCTCTGGTGCAATCATACTTGCAAGTACAGTATAAGTAACAAACGTCTTGTAATCCATCAGCTCATATGATGTGAAAGTAGATATACTGTCTAGGAAGTTATTAGCAGCAGATTTGAAGTCGCGGATGGATAAAAAGTAGATTCCCTGGTACACTTTGAGTCTGTTACGCCGATCCCAGTCACCTCCTTCCTCTATAAGGCTGATAGAAAACAAGTCATACCTAAATATAACTATTTTTCAATCATTTTTAACAACTATTTTAGCTAATCTAAGATACCAGTATAAGTTAATATTAGTTAAAAGTGACAAATACGACAATCTTATCGTGTGCAAATAAATCACATAAACTACAATCTTATAATCTTTTACATGCACTTCGGTTATGTAAAAAAATGTTATTATCAGCAGTTTGAAAATAAAATTGTCCATACATTTGATACTAGCAGCCTCTGAGTAACGATGATATCACTTAGTTAAGTACGAAACCATACGATAGTCTGTACTTACGTCTTGGCTTTATCTATGTTCCGTGTGATAAGGTCATTGTCAAGGTAAAACAAGCCGATGAGAATTTGATAAAATAAGATATCCAGCTTGTAACCAAGGGCTACTGCCTTCTCATATGCGAGGAGGAACACAGTCAGGGCTTTTTCCTGGAAATGGAAAGAAAAATACATTTTTAAAATAATTATATAAAAATAATCATCACAACAGAGCAATAAAACCCTGAAGACATCAACTCATCTCATCAATGATGACAAGACAATAGTAGTAATCATAAGGAGTTTTTATCCTGTTAACAGAAACAAAATCAAAGCTATTATCAGTACAAACCTTATCCCCAATCAGACAGAGATATTCTGCCTTAGCATACAATGCATCTGTCATTTCTGTCTCTCCTAAATTTTCCTCAGCATCTTTGAGGGTTTCGTGAAGCTTCTTAAAGAAGTTTAAATCCTTTTGAACACTGTTTTTAATTTACACAGGTCGATAACACAAGGATTATTGCTCACTGATCTTCAAACATAAAAATTCGCTGTGTTACAAGACTAGATCTTGTTAACTATATTAGAATTGGCAGTTTGTTGGTTTAGTGATTCCTGGCCAATCTCTGTCAATACACCCGACCATCTCAGTTGTCTTTCTTGTCTCCTTTAGTTTGGGTCTCGTCTTTTTCCAGCTGTGCCTTTGGAAAAAAAAAAGATAAAAACACAAAGAGGTCACAAGCCAATAAAAAGTGATGGTCAAGTCATCGCAACAAACTTTACCAAAGAGAGAATTTAGCTATTTTCATTGAAGGAATTGTACCCTCAAATAATATTAAAATGCGGGCTTTATAGCAGCCCCCCTCAAAACATTTTGTATGCTACCTTCCCCTTTCCCCCTATTAGCGAGTTAAAACAACTGTCCCCTCCCTTGCTCCCTCCCCACCCACCTTTGCTTTAGAGTGTCCATCCCACAGCCTGCTACTTTCTCTTGTTAGCCCAGAGGCTTGCTCGATCAAGGCAGACTGACCCTCCCCTTCCCTCTTCCAAGTGTGTTATCATGTCCCCTCCCTCCCTCCCTACCCACCTGTGCTTTATTTAGAGTACTCGTCCAAAAGCTGTCAAACTCACTAGTGGCCTTCAACTTCAAGGCAGACCCTCCCCTCCCCTCTCCTCCTCTAAGTGTGCTATCATGTCCCTACCCTCCCTCCCTACCCACCAGTGCTTTATTTAGGGTACTCGTCCAAAAGCTGTTAAACTCACTAGCAGCTTTCAGCTTCAAGGCAAACTGAGCAGACCCTCCCCTACCGACAGTGTGTTATTGTGTCTCCCCTCCCTACTATACATTACCTACCTGTGCTTTAGAGTGCTCATCCAAAAGCCTGTCATACTCTCTTGTTAGTCCCGCAGCTTGCTCTTTTAATGCCGCCAAATCTTTCTTTGTCTTCTCAAGCTCTGTATTTAAAGGTAGAATAGCAAATATTTTTTTAAAAACCTAAATGGAGATCACACTTCAGTAGATGATCAGAAGTGTTGCATTCTGACACATTGTTCTCGGGTTTACTGCCTAACATGCAAAACAGACCATCATTTTCACTATCTTGTCCATCTCTCGGTCACACTCATACACATGTATAGCTATACATTGCCTCCAATCTTGGAAACTGAGACACTGAAAAGAAAACTGCAATAACAGCAAACCACTGAATGCAAGTAACAGGTCTTTGATTTATTATGTACATGTCATGGGGAAGACCTTGTTCAGTAGATAATCTTGATCAATAAAATGATGCTAACAGAAAAAGTTAAGACTGACAAGGGTTTATGGTATCAATGGTCTCATCTTTGGTTAAAATAAATGTACAGTTCTTACAGTGACAGATCACATCTATTTTCATATTAACATGAAAAAGTTTACATGTATATAGAGTGTTTTCACATGATGTCATGGTGGCCATATTGGTGTCCCACAACAATAAAACGGCGGCCATGTTGGTGTCCCAAACCAATCCTGTGGGAGTTGAACTCTTTTCTTATGCAAACGCTTTCTTTTGTCCCATAAATTTGCATAGATGCTGGCCAGGTGAGTGAAAACACTCTATATGTTCTACATATGATTTTGACCCAGAGGCTAAAACCATCATACTTAGCTGCACCTTCAGTCCTCTCTGTCAGCTTTTTGGATTTTTCTGCAAGAGAATCTCTCATGTCCTTCAACTCCTGGTTGAGTTTGTCCACTTCATCTTCGCCTATGCCACCTTCCCCAGATTCCCCTCTGGCGCTTTCCAAGGACTGCTCAGACAAAAAAGAGGCACTTTATTTGAGTGTCATTGTATTTAATGGTCATTTTATCTGATGGTACTGCTATTTTACAAGGTCATCTGTGCCACCCGACAGTCTATCTGCTTGCAGTACTAGAGCAAAGGAAGAACATTCACTTCTCAGTTATTTTAAGACCCTGAGTATTGGTCCGGCCTGGGAATTTAAGCCGCAAAACAGTCGGTATTTTTTCTCAAAATCAGTAAAGAAATCAGTAAAGTGTGGTGTAAGAGTCTTACGCGTGCGAAGCATCTCTCTCCAGTCTCGCTCTCTGTTTTCAGCCTCGTTCCAGACCTTTTGTTTGACTGCTCGCGCGTACTCGAATACGCAAAAATATGGACTGTTTTGCAGTCTAAGGTGAACACTGCTGGGTCACCCATACTTGTGCTATCCTTATAAAGTAATTTTTACCCCGGAAATTTTAATTTACAAATTACCTTTTTTAATTCTTCATTCTCATCCATAAGCCGCTTGCACTGATCAGAAGCACTCTGAGCCTGCCTCAGACTGGCCTCATTAGAAGCTTCAAGGACTGAGCAATGAGAAAGAAGCCTCACAACACGGCGCAACACTCTGCAAAGAAAAACCATCAAAGTTTTACACAAAATTCATGAAGGGCTCCATTACAAAAACTTCTCCTCCAGAAATGAAATGAAAGTTAGCGAAACCATTCATTTGAAAGCTACTGATCAGTACTTTACTGTGGTACTGTTTATTATCCCATTTAAATAGTATTTCATTTGAAGCAGTTTTGTAAAACCTACAAATTATGGGGACATTCAGTGGACCCTCATTTCAGTCGGCTGAAAAGAGATGTTTTCATGTATTATATGTATGGGAAGAAAAGCTGTGGAATCAATCACCCTCATTGAAGAAATTCATTAGGCTAGATCTGTGTCAAAACTGTGTTAAAATCTTTATAAGAGTTCTTCAAGCAAAGCCAAAAAAGTTCAGTCAGGGTGTTTATTAGGTATTGGAGATCAGAAAATTTTTTGGTGTACTACGCACAAATCTTGGGCTAATGTTCGGTAACCTACAGTATGACTACTTTTTATACAGACAAGGAGCCTCTTTCAAAATATTCTCCTGTAACGTTACCCCTTTCTCGTGCTAATAGAATGAATTCTTAACCCTTTAAGCCCTAGAAGTGAGCAGCATCAAATTTCTCCTTGTAATATCAATGCTTTGTACAACAGAGTGGTCATGAGAATTACGGATATGATCACAAAAGATGAATTTGCACGAAATTTTATCAACTTCTCCTCATTACTTCTGTAGGAAATGAATAGGAGCAACAAGTGAGAATTCAAATTTTGATCTTATGGTTTAAAGGGGTAATGAAAACCCTGTTCAGTATTGTAGTTGATAGTTTGGAGAGAGTGACTCTGCGTTATGTGCATAATAAACGACACCGCTGGTTCCTTTTTACGATGGCTGACAGGTATCGAAACTGTCGACTACAATACTGAACTTTTTTTGGCTATGTTTGAAGAAAAACAAATTAAAATTTTATTTTACCCTTATGTCTGTGCAGTGCATTGCAAAATGGTTTGTGCTTTATCTGGGTAAAGCAGGTTTCACCACATTACAACATAACTTTTTACACTCCATTTATTTTCAAGTTATTGTACATGTACATGTATGAAGTCACAGAAAGGGAGATTCATTTAGAACACTAGCAAACTTACATGAGAAGGAAAAGAGAAAATCCAGAAATGTAGAGATTGCGCTGAGCACGAAAGAGCTTCATATGAGCCAACATTTCAGCTTGGGGATTATTTTGTAGGTCAGTGGGTGTTGTTTCAATTTTGCTATATTTTCTTGTCTCTCGAATAGAATCTGCAAAGGAAGACATTAAATAGTTCAAAATAAAAACTAATTATCAATATTAAATTTAAATTCATTTAAAGAATAAACTGGTTCAAATCCTGGGCCACACCAACACTTACAGCCGTAGGGTTTTTAAGGAACTGAGGAGAAGGTGCAGGCTTTGTAAAGACTTAACTTAAGGTAGCTGAACACAGTTTTACAGGCAGTCAGCGGTAACTCACATGACAGCGCGTGTTTTAAATTAGACAAACAAACATGGCGGCAAAAAAAGCACTGGTACACAGAAGGACATGGACAAGTGGACTTTGTAATCTACTTTGTTTAGTTTCTTCGTTTTTTTGGAAAACACTTGTAAAATAACGGCATAGCTTTAAATAGGGTGATCATGTGTAGTAATAATAATTATTACTACATGCATGTGCATGTGTGCTTCGCAGTGTAGTCAGTGTGTGCATGTATGCTATGTGATAATTAATGTTATTGTTGAAACTGTTGTACTTTGAAATAAATGAAATGAAATAAAAAAAACCAAACCAAAAAAATGGCAGACAGAAGACGATTTCTCAAAATCTACTCATTAAAATTTTGTGATATTTGGCAGAATTTTTACTTTTATCGAAAATTTATATAATGAGTAATTTAAAATGGAAGTTAAACAGACCAATTTTGTGACACATTTAATAATTACAGTACCATTATATTATTGATTATCTAAAAATCCCTCCGTTTTAATTTTGGTCAAATAAGTTTCAAATTGTAATGATTAATTATAGTATTTTAAAAGTTGTGTGCAAGTTTATCGGAAAATCTAATAAGTGAATTTTATGCAAACTGAGCAAAGTGAAATTTAAGGGTTGTATTCAATCGTTCATGTTGCCATGGAAACTACAAAAACATCACATTTTACCTGTCAATCAAAATCTTTCATCAGTATATTTTTCAATTGCCAAGTTTCAGCTTGTGAGCTGCAACCTTTCTCTTGGCATGATTTGGCGAATGACATACACTCACAAACTGCCAAAACTGTGTTCAACCACCTTAAATAATAATTATTTAAGTTAAGTCTTAAAAAGTAAGTAATTAATAATAATTAGTAATTACTTGTTTAGATATTTGCCCAGCTCACAAGTATTATTTTAGGAAATATATATTCCCAAGCATTTCTAGAATGTTTTTTGTAATTGCCATATAAAATTTCAGAGAGTAAAACACCAAAAAAATGTTTGCATAATTATTGTGAATTGTTTTGATCCTCCACTGGGATGGCACCATAAACTTATTAAGGCCAGAATAATGGGAAACAATTCAATTCCATTCCAAAGCATGAAAATACCGTAATATGCATTTGAAAATTTAATACATTTACTCTCATCCGTTATGTTGCATCACCTCAAAGAACAATGTTATCACCTCAAACATTCTTAAGAAAGTACATCCTTGCCAAATATAGAACACGATGACTCGCCCTTAACTTCCAAAGTCAGGACGTAACATGTCGATCGAAATCGATCATCGGAAGGCTAGTCGATAAGTCGATAGTGCTCGATAATTGTCTATAATTGTCGATTGATTAGTTTAATTTGTCGATAAAAGTCGATAATCACAAAGTTCTCAGGGCTGGCTATCGATGTGTATCGACTTTTATCGATTTCTATCGACATCAACATGTCAAGTGAACGAAGATACTTTGTATAAGCATCGTGAGTGTAAAAAGTTGTACGACGCTGATAATGGCAATAAACCTGAATAAAGTTGCATTAAAACCTGAAAAAAACATATGTTATCTTCAATCTGCAACCGAATGTTTACTTCAAGAAATCTGAAGAAATGCACCTTGGTTTGCACCACTCGCGTTCAATATCGCTTCTGTCGCTTCGCAATTTTTTCCGGTCTTGCGCCGCGATTGTTTTGGTCAGCACCGGTACACATCTTATGTATATATCTTTGGCCCTGAGATACCGGGAAAATGCTGTGATAAATGAAGAACAAACGCAGACAAAGTACTCAGATGTAATTAACTTTCATTCAATTATTGCCGGTTATTGTTGTTTGCTGGATCCACCACCGCATTGTCCAGGCCAGTGCTTTGCTTTTCTCCTTTGGATGACGAGGAGCAAATGGAGTACATCTCCCGGTACTTTTGTGTTCGACCTCTAAATAATTTCGGTGATGAGTTGCGGTGAGTTGTTTCATATTGGAGTTTTTACTGGGAAGATAACAGAGGCTACTAAGAATAATAAATTCACTTTGTTTTAACTCTCTACTCAGCTCTAGTTACAGTGCAAAATAAAATATTGAAACATACATAGCTCTACATATGATCGTTTTTTATCTTTCGATACTTTTCGATAAAAGTCGATTGAAATCGAACTCTAACACCAAAAGTCGATCAAAATCGATAATCACAAGAAATTTTGTGATCGACTTTTATCGATTTCCGATATTTGTCGATTAATTAGTATCGACTTTTATCGACAACGATCGATTTTTATCGACTATCGGAATTATCGACATGTTATGTCCTGCAAAGTAGAAAGTGCAAGAGACTTTCCTTACTTTCCCGGAAGCAAAGTTCTACAAAAAATTCATAACACCACCCTGTATTCGCGATTATTTTCCCTTTTTATTAAGTTTTCACTAGCTTAGATCGATGCGTACTCAATATGGATATCTTGCATTCATCAAGAGGTTATAAACAGTTTAATTGAAAAGCGGAAAAACAAAAAAATGTTAGCTCATTACGCTTAACATGGAGATCAGCGACCTATTGTAGAATAAGAAAACTTGAGAAAGACTTGAAAAATTAA